>CM056824.1:5575472-5965472 GCA_029853015.1 Chelidonichthys spinosus
GTGAACCAACATAAACTAATACACAAATAGGGATCTGTGGTGCTCTCATTTGTGCTCTTCTCTCTTTTTACATCCAAATGAACATTATCCTTGGCCAACCGTGTGCGTGTGTGTGTGTGTGTGTGTGTGTGTCTGTAGTTCAAAGGCAGCAACAGTCAAAGGCCTCCTGCCGAGTGTGTCAAACTAAAAAATCTCTCTGAACTCCGAATTAACGGCATCTCCCTATCGCTTCTCTTTAGTCAGCTCTGCACCTCCGCGCCTCCTATTCTCCTTTCTCACAATTCTCTCCTCTTCTGTTCCATCCCCCTCTCTCCTGCTTTGCTTATTTCTTTCTTCATCTGGCCTTGTTCTCTATTTTGATTACTCTCCCCAGTTCCACCTTCTTCTCTCACCATGTATGTGTTGTTCATGTTTAGCTCCCTCTCGTTTTGTTGAACAACCGTGTCCTTATGTAGTATCTCCCCTGTGCTCTTATTTTGTTTCCAAAGGCCCATAAGATGCAATATTTAGCTGGCTCGAAACATATTGACAACTGTGAGAAAACCATGTTGAAATTTTTGGTGGTTCTAGATCATACTGTGAGACTGGAAATCCACTGACAGCTGGTTTGATCAAAGACTGTATCAGAAATGTTGGAGCAAAATCTCCCAAAGTATCTGCTGCAGCGACCTGTTTACAAACCAACTAGTGGTGTATGGCATGAGAAGACACAAAATACATTTTTCAACACGTTTTAGTGCCCGTCCTATGACCAGAGCTTGTATTTGCTGACATGCCTCTACGTACTGCTGCTCCTGTCAAACCTTAATATGGCTCCACAACTCAATGAAACACTCCACTGACTTCAACTTAAATTTAGAAGTATTTTCTTTAGTTATTTAGAAGAAATCAGATCCAAATTAGACTCCTTTCAAAATGCTGATTATAGGAATCCTTAACAAATCAAAATTTTTATTCTATTCATGAATTCTTCGACAACAACATAGGTTTCCGGATTGGGTGACACTAAGCAAAGCGACACATTTTGCAAGTTGCGACCACATGAGTGTGGGTGAGGCTGTGGGATGGGGACAGAAGTTTTCTGTTGGTTTTCGTCTGTTGTCTCGAGTCACTGACATCAACTCACATTCAGGTAAAGAAGCAATGTCTGGAAAGTTCATCCATTCATCCATTGTCTACCGCTTATCAATCAATCAATCAATCAATCAACTTTATTTGTATGGCACTTTTCATACTTAAAGTAGCACAAAGTGCCTTACAGATTATCTTGTATGCAGGTTCACGGGGGGTGGAGGGGGGGTCAGGGATGGAGTCAATCCCAGCTGACATTGGGCGAAGGGTCAGTCTATCACAGGGCCGACATGTAGAGACAGACAGTCTATCACAGGGAGACATGTAGAGACAGACAGGTAACTAGTCTATCACAGGGCCGACATGTAGAGACAGACAGGTAACCAGTCTATCACAGGGAGACATGTAGAGACAGACAGGTAACCAGTCTATCACAGGGAGACATGTAGAGACAGACAGGTAACCAGTCTATCACAGGGAGACATGTAGAGACAGACAGGTAACCAGTCTATCACAGGGCTGACATGTAGAGACAGATAACCATTCATACTCACATTCACAACTATTTAGAGTCATCAATTAACCTATCCCCTGTCTGAAAAGTTATTTGAATGAAATTATTCTTGTTTTTCTATTTTTTTACATAAGAATTGGCTGATTGTATTTATTAACCTTTAGTACGTTGGATCATATGTCATTCTGGTGGGTTTCAGTGTTAAACCAAGAAACATTATTGAATAAGAACAAACCAATTTAACAATTAATTCACAGGTAACTGTACGTCAAATAATATGAATGTGTGTGTGTGTAATATATGTGTGTGAGTGATGTTAAGTTGTGTAAAAGTAAAAATGTACATCACAAAGAACTGGAACCCAGAAGCATTACAAGCGTCTTTGTGTTCGGAAAAGTGTGATATGAATTTAATTTACTATTATAATAATTATCAAGCTGAAATAGAAAAAAAATACATATTTTTAAAACCTTTTGTCACATCCCTATTTAAATTATAAAAACTCAGTTTCTTCTTGGGAGTTTACTGCCGTAAACAAGTATCTTGGGGTCTTGAAACAATTAATAGTGAGATGGACAGGTGGTCTGGTGCGGTGGCAGCAGTAAAGGGGGCATTGTACCGGACCATTGTGGTGAAGAGGGAGCTGCGTTGGAAGGCAAAGTGATTGATTTACCTGTCCATCTATGATCCACCCATCACTATAGTCATGAGCTTTGGGTAATGACCGAAAGAATGAGGTTGCAGATACAAGCAGCTGAAATGAGCTTCTTCTGTAGGGTGGTTTGGATATAGAGATAGTGGGAGGAGCTCAGACATTTGGAGGGAACTCGGAGTAGAGCCCCTGATAATTCACATTGAAAAAAGCCAGTTGAGGTGGTTTGGTCATCTGATCAGGATGCCTCCCATTAGAGGTGTTTCAGGCACATCCAACTCAAACAGGGGTAGACCCAGAAAACGATGGAGGGATTATATAGTCCATCTAGCCTGGGAACGAAGGGGCTGGAAAGCCTGGCTGGGAAGAGGGGCGTCTGGAATGCCCTCCTAAGCCTGCTGCCAATGGACGATGGAAAGATGGATGGAGTTTCTACATATTTTTACATCAAAATCCAATATTTTGTCTTCCTGAAAAACAAAATGTGATTTACATGAGCTAGTACCAACCAATGATGTAATGCCATCAATTCATCAATCTGAGCTAGAAAAGTTTATGAGCTAATCTTTTCAACTATCAAATCAAATTCCTCAATGTTAGGTCCTTCCTGTCTATTCTGTTTCACTCTGAAATACTTCATCTTACAAAAGGTAAAGACTCTGGAAATACCGCTTCAGCTCGACTTGAAGAATTGGAATCAATAAGCAGAATCCTAATCAGCATGATTTAAATCCAAACAATAACCCTACAGTAGAACACACTCAGAGCACCAATATGTACAGAGGGACATATAGCATTGGAGTCTTGTACTATACTTATGCTCATACAACCAAACTTACGTCACTTTGCCTCATGGAGGGTTGTATTTGTTTTTCATGAAATCCATCTGGATCTTCTGATCCCCCATTCTATTTTTGGACATGTTGTCTCCCTGCTTAATGGCTCTCTCTTTGTTAACTCTTATTCCGACATCCTTGCTCCATTTTTCATAGAATTTTGTTGCCTTGACAACTTGTCCTTGTGTGTCCTCTCTTGCGTTTTTTGGTCAACTAGACATGTAAGATGTAGCAAACAGCAAGGGACATATGACGGGTGAAACATCAAATGACTCATAGAAAAAGATGAGCAAAGAAAGAGAGAGGTGGAAGAGACCAACAAAGACGGCAGGGCACTGCAGTACATTTTTCCGCACTATATATTGTGATATGAAAAAATACAGGAAAATTCACCAAATTTGGTAAGGTTTTCTGTTAAATGCCACAACTTGATACAGTTTTAGAGCTACATTAACAAGTTAGATCTATTAAAAAATGTTGTGTTTGAGAATAAAATATTCTTAAATTCACTGGTTGTATAGTTAAAAAAGCAAAAAAGTCACACCCACAAAGCAGCTTAACAAGACGGGCTCCATATCACTGTTTGCGTGGGTTGAGGCTCCTCCTGAGACAGTCAGAGAGTCTGACAGTGTCACCAGGAGCCCCCCGTGAAACGAGTGCTAAGGAAGCATGGAGGTCAAGGCGAGGGCTGCTGAGTTCATCATGATACGACTGAGACTTGAGGTCATTATTCACTAATATTGGATTAGTCGTGAACATCATATGTACCGTGTTGTGACTATTGAACAATGTTAATGCTGATACGGTGTATGGTGCATCCCTACTGCCCCAGTAACAGTGATGGGCTGATAAAGTATGACGTTGGGAAATTATTTTACTTAATGATCATCAATATGAATCTGTTTCAGTCTGTTCCTGTCTCCATAGAGCACGATCACATCGGCCCACAATAGTCACAATAACAATTTAACTTTTTTTTCGACCAATGTTTTCTTCACAGATAGTAAGAAATTGTTGTGACTGACACACAACAAACATCAACCTTTGGTCCTTAAATGGACACCCGAGGCTCCAGAAGAGAGTCATGTCCTCATAGACCTCCATGGTAAACAGTCAATGGCACTAATACACGTTTACAGCCTGGAACATAACATTTTGGTCTATGTTTGGGATGTGTGTTGCTTTCAAAAGTCAACAGAAAGAGTGCTATATCCATCCAGTGTTAATGATCTGTGTTGTAAATGTCCTTTATGTAACTTTACATTGCCTTTTCTGAAGTTTATTGCTCTTCAGCTTATATCACACACACACACACACACACACACACCGCACACACAAATGCTCCAAGGCTCTGAGCAGTCATTTGCTTTACATAATTCCACTAAATTAGACTAACATGTGTCAAAATGTTGTGAGTGTGTAACTGATTAAAGGTTGAGCGTCGACGTCCCGAATCTACAGCTTAGATGACTATTCATGAGGACTGTACAGGGGGGCATTTTCATACAACTTAGCTGTTTAAATGATTGTAGGTCTTAAACTTATGCCTAATTAAATATGTGACTGCTTTGAGTGACAGGTGTGTGAGCCGTCTCCTCTGCACACATACACGAATACCATGCTGTATGGAAAAATTGCAACCACCGAATCATGTGCTGGTGCGACCAACTGAGACATTTTCATGAGGTTGTTATTGATGGGACTAATCACAGCTTTGCCTGATTCCATCTTGTTTTCAAGACAATCTTTCTTTGACTTTTTGGACAAAAGGCATATTCTCACTATTTTACTTTTACTTTACTTACTATTGAAATAAAACTGATTTTCATCTAAAATTGAAGTACTGGCCCATCATATATTGGCAGCTACAATGGCATAGCACTGAAATACTAGTGTTTTAGAAGTGTTCCTCAAGCTTATAAAAGCTTACCATCATCCATAAATATGTCTCAGAGAGAAAAGTCAGAAAGAACAAGCTTTATAGGGCTTACTGTCAGCATAACTATCTGCTTTCCACAAGGATACACTTCATGTCTCTAGTCTACTTATCAGACTAAAATAAAATAAGAACAGACTCCAGGTTGACTTGTCTGTAATCATACATATATCATATATCAGCCAGAAACAAGTCAGTTAGATTGGCTCTTCAATAAAGGCATTCTAATGTTGAATCTAATGGCTTTATATTTATTAATTTGGTAGGGTTAGGCAATATCACAAGCTTATTGTTTAACAGGATATTGGTTGGCCATGATAATGATCCTCACGTGTCCATGATAGTAGAACAATATTTCCTTAATTATGCAACGCCTGTTTTTTGCTCGATATTCAGACTCTCTTTAGCTTGCTTTCTCTATGCTTCAAGCATTGTAGGAGAGTAACATGCTAGCATACATCTGCTTTGTGTGGTTTTTTTTTTTCAAATAATGTATTTATATTTATGGTGCCGTCAGATTGCTGCCCGTCAATCCAGATGCAGGCTTGAAAGTGAATGGGTTTCAACCGCGGTGAAAATGTTGGTTTTGAAAGGCTAAACTTAGTCAAGCAAAACATTTTATTTAGATGTAAACATGTTACATCAATCTTTTTTCAATACATTTTGGTTGTCATCATGTTGGTTTTTGGTTGTGGCCATCTTGGCTTTATGCATACCCTAAAGCATCCCCTGCTTCCTGGTCTGTTGGACTCTAAATGGACCATAATGTACTAAATAGACATCATGCTGGATTGAAGAAAACTTGAAACTTTTGAGACTTGAGATTGAGACCATAAACTCATGTTTACAATGTTTACTGAGATAATAAATTAATTGTCTCATAGATTTCTATACAATCACACTTCTTGGTTCTAAACCAAACAAGTAAGGAGAGCCAGAGAACGTGAACAAAGTGATTTGTTACCTGTGCGTTAAACTTGCCTGGATAAAGATGGAAACACCCCAAAGCTCTCCCCCCTCTAAAACTCCCCATCCAACAGAATCCACACACGCCTGTTAAGGCGGGTCCACACCGGACCGACTGCCCGACTCGCGTCGGTAAATGAAGCCTGGCTACTTAATATGGCCGACTCGAACAACGACATGGGCGGTTCACACCTACGGAACTACAACCGACGCCATACGTTCCGCGCTTGCGCGAGATGTAATGTCTCCAAAACAACAGGCGGCGCTAATCTGTATTGTGGGCCAAAAAACACGAAAACCGGAAGTAGGCGGTCCTCTCTAGACCACCTTCTTCGATTCCACTGGTTATCTGGTATGTTTACCATCGTCACTTCCGGGCTTCACTGATTCAAGTCAAGCTGCTAGCCTCCACCAATCAGAATGGTAAAAGAGTGACCGACTCGCATGGCGGATTACACATTTGAATCGGCTGAAATGAACGCCGACGTGGGCCGATTCGAGCGACCACACTAAGCAGACTCATGTCACGGACGCCGACTCTCTCAAAGACGTTGATTTTCGGTCCGGTGTGGACTCGCCTTTAGCAGCTCCTTCCACACAGATCAGCCTGAGGCTTCTGCAAAGGCAACACAATATGAATGTGACAGTCAGTGTTAGTGAGACTGAACAAGGCCAGTTACTACCAATGTTATTGATCTGATCGTCATCTCAGCATACCCTTGCATAAACTTCCCTCGCTGCCCTGCACATGGCGTTCTCTGCTGTTTCATTCCGATCCAACACTGACGTTAGGCACTAACTGGATCTCACTCGACCTTTCATCAATGTGTTGGATTGGGTTGAATTTGAGGATCTTGGATGCAAAGTCTTAAAATAGCACACTATGTTTTTGACGTTATTCTCAAAACAAATCAGTTTTGCCAAGTGTCATTTGAGCACCTCATATTTGGTCCTCTTTTGAAAGATGTGCACAATAATAGCCTTACATGAAAAGTGAGAAGACATTTCAGTTTACAGAATGGGTAGTGAGGTGTCGGGGCTGCACGGTGGTGTAGTGGGTTCGATTCCCGGGTCGGCCCAGGTTCCTTGTGTGTGGAGTTTGCATGTTCTCCCCGTGTAAGCGTGGGTTCTCTCTGGGTTCTCCGGCTTCCTCCCACAGTCCAAAGACATGCAGGATGGGGATAAGTTAATTGATTACTCTAAATTGCCCGTAGGTGTGAATGTGAGCGTGAATGGTTGTCTGTCTCTACATGTCGGCCCTGCGATAGACTGGCGTCCTGTCCAGGGTGTACCCTGCCTTCTCCTGATGATAGCTGGGATCGGCTCCAGCCCCCCCGTGACCCTGAATACAGGATAAGCGGTAGACAATGGATGGATGGATGGATAGTGAGGTGTCTGAGGTCATTCAGCTCTCATTGGAATCCTCGTGGATTTTATCCTGCATGTGATAATGTGGCAGTGTTTGAGGAGTGAGACTGTGTTGGAGGCCAACAGGGACAAGTATCCATGAATATGGGCCATATCATGAGCATTGTTGGAAAATCCTTAAAGTGAAAGCCTGTATGAACGTACTTCCAGATGGATAGGGTGTCTGTGTGAGGATTAAGACGACTAAGTCATGTTGTTTCACATGTCTTACATCATGTTTGTCTCTGTGTCTTGTGTGTGTGGTAGTGAGCGAGACATAATAACCAAGAGAATATGACAAATGTTCTCCATACTGTGGCTCCTTGCACATAGAGACGACAAAGACAGAAAGAAGAAGATGGAGAGACAGAGTTTAGCCAGAAAATATGAATATTTCATGGCAGTAAGTCAGTGAAATTCTTTACCTTCGATATCTATGCTTCCACGTGCACTCCTGCAACAGTGATACATCTACACTTGTGGATTTGAGCTTTTCCTGAAACCCTGGAGCTTCACAATCCTGCATTAACCTCCTCTTTTTAAAATGTTTCACAGAGTTTAAATGTCAAAGAGGAAATTAATTTCCACTGCCAGATACAGATACACAGGGACTTTTAAGTCAAGGGTTATATCACACATTTTGATGCTAGTACTGTGCACTAATCAGAGGTTGAATGGATAAAAGATAATGCTGTAGACATCTTGAACAGAGTTTGAATGAGGTCTTGTGTATTTTTACTGACTGTAGTGACGGGAGGAGGATCTTCCTCTCAGGGAGTTACGGAAAATTGCTCAACATATATCATCAAAGTGAATGTACACTGAAAATAGAGGATTTGTTAGTACTTCTAGCTTCTCTGTTTATTTACTTTAGTGTAAACTATTTCTCAGTGGCTTAATGTTTTTCAATCTAATCAAAAGAAGAAGTTGCAATGTATAAAATCCAGTTATAAAAGACACATCAGTTCTTTTTTTTTTATCTCTATGATTCTGACCATCTGTTCATTCAACTAAAGCCTGAGCAGCAGAGCTGAGTTGACAACACAGGCGTCCTCTGAACTTCAAAAGTCTTTGGTTTCCTTGTGTATACAACTTGTGTGAATGCATACGAAACCTTTTGATTAGACATCTTTCCTTCCATAAAACACTTCTTAGGAACATGCTTAATGATGCGGACGAATACAAATATACATCAGAAATCAGAGAAAAGTACAATGGTGTTATTTCTTGGTCTTTCAATTTACTTGAAGAGCTAAACTGAGGTGAAGGAAACCTCTGCTCCGGCCTTGTAGGCAAACTGCAGGGGGTCTATTAAATGCCCACCACTAACTAGATCCTGCCTGACAAAGGTTCCAGCCACAGCTGTGTTTTCTGTGTGACTGGGGTGAAGTGCCGAGGCTGGTTGGCCATTTAATACAGCGTCTGGAACACCGGGGAGAAAACCACGGAGTGTTCGGAGTTTTGAAGATGCGCTGTGAGAGTCGTCAGGGCCGAGTCTTTGTCCCGTTTAAATGTGCCGTTTAGAAGATGCACAGCCAGATAGAACACTTTTCCTTCTTTTATAGATAAGCTTTGTATCAGTCATGAAAAGGGAATCCTGATGTATATTCATGGTCCCCAGAGGGGGTCCATCCCAAAACAGATTAGATGCAATTTCCTGTATTCTGATGCATTTTAACATGTTTGAGACATTTATCTGGATGTAGCATGAGAAAGAAATATGATACATTTTGTAAACTGCTTGGCACAGTTCCAAGTACAGAAATGTATTCTGTTACTAATATACAAGATCAATTTACGCTTGCATGCAATTTGGAATTTCTGTCAAATTAATTTCTGTTATTGTTACCACGTCAATGAGTTAAGTGGAGTAGACTAGTCAGAGTACATTCTCCAATATACTACATATTGGATTATTCCTTATATTATATGGGTTAGGGTTCTCATTGATAATAACAAGTCCTAACAACGTGGGATTAGCTTCTATTTCGAGCTCATTTTCCCAAGTGATTAACTACAACACATGTTGAGGACCATTAATACTTGTATTGGTCAGAACGTAGAACTTCCTTACAAGGGACTCAACTGAAAGTGAAAAAGGTGCAGAGAAGACAGACGAATGCGCTGTTTTTAACACAGGAAAAGTGGGCGGGTCCAAAGTAATGATTTTGAAAAGTGAGTGTGACCCATGCTTGTCTTTATTAGACTCTGAGATAGTGATTAGTATGAAGAGTAAGGAAGTCGGTTCAGGGCAGATGGTCGGGGAAGTTAGATGGATCAAACAAACACAGGACCATCACCCAGGAGCCCAAGTCAACTATGTCAACATCAACTTATAAACAGCAGTTGTGTCACGTAACTTAGGTATTAAGTATTACCGCTAACATTATAAGAAAGTTATTTCAGTCCAAGTATAATTACATCAGTATACAGACATTAGTCATGTTTCTCCCTGCCTCATAAAAGAAATGATAATGGTTTCAAGAAAGAAAGGAACATACTTAAATGAGCATGTTCATTTAAAATAAATATAATTAATTCATATTTATATGTCATAATTATTTTATTATTGGAAACTTTTTTCTTCATATATGTTGCATTGTGTGTTTGCCTTTAGGGCAATTACACAATTTAGTATTTCCAGCTCAGTATTGAATTCAAATGGAAGTGTAGCAATTGGACACTGTTTCTGTTTAACCTATAAAGGTCAATTACAATAACACACATATTTGAAGGACATTTTTCATATAGTTTGACGAATTGCTCAATTTAGACTCCATGTCAGGGCCTTGTTTCTGTGCGTTTTCAGTTGTTGATTTACACGGGATACCAAAGCACTGCAATAAAGACACCACACACGCATTTAAGCTCATGGACTGGTATTCTCTGGAATTTGTCTACTAAACTAGACAATTACATTCATATGACAGAGCTAAACACACACAGAGAGAGAGAGAGAGAGAGAGAGAGAGAGAGAGAGAGAGAGGAGAGAGAGAGAGAAGAGAGAGAAAGACACAAAGACACTAGCCATTGTTGTCCCATTAACCTAGCACTACAAACAACCTCTGTTTTATGAGACACAAATACTTGGCCACCCAGTGGCCAATCCGATTTGTGATTTAATAAATGTTACTGTGCAGGGTGTTACAGTTTACAGTGTGTTGTAAAGGTGATGTACGGCTGGTGTGTTGATGTGAAGCCAGGCGGATGTTTCCAGCATGTAGAGGATGCTGACTGGCAGCGAGGCTTTCAGCCGGGTTGATTTATAGTATTTCAAACAAAAGCAGTCTGCAAAACAATTTGTTTTGGTTTTTCTGTCTATTTATATTTTTCTATTGGATGATGATATGCAAGTCTAGTCCAGAATATGAGTGAATATTTTGACTACTAGTGCCCAGTTGCCATAAAATTTCAGGATTACACTCAGCTTTGATGGCCAAATATGTGAACACGTAGAAGGAATTTATATCAGTTTGTGTCGATAGTTTCTCTCACATATTGGATGGAGCAACATTCTCTTTGATTTTTCTCATATTTTCTCTGAATGTTTGTATTAAAAATAAGAAAAGCGTGGGTACAGTGTTTACCCATGCTGATTGACGAATCCCACTTGATCATAAATTGGAGGCGTGTGGCCGATTGTTGCTCATTTCCAAATGGTAACGCCCCCTTCAACACTATATAAGGACAAGTGTTGTGCCATGTGCAGATACTCTGGCACATGCTTAAAAATGAGACCGATGCCAAAATAAGGCCGTCAGAAGGAGAACTCTAGTAATAGTGAATGAAAGTACTGTTAAATAAATGTCAAATGAATGTGTCATTTTCCAGGAGTTACAGGGAAAGCATAGAGAGAGAGCAGGAGAGAGAGAGGGAGATGTTTTGGTCCGAGAGGCTGAGTTTCCGTTACGCGTGCCATCCGCCTTTGATCTGACGTCAGATGTGACGGGACAATCTATATATATATAAATTCACGTGTTGATTCAATTAGTTGCATTAAATAGTGTTTGTTGTGATTATTTATTGCATTTAAATGTGCCTGGAACTGTGGAAACCTGCCTGTAAGGTCTCGGTGACGTGTGCGCACTGCGCGCCGTCAGCCAAACTTCCACTCCGCCAGCTGTGATTCGCATTGAATCAATGGACTTTATTTATGCCTTGCGCTGAAAGTAGACCAGGTCAGAGCTGGCGAGCTTTCAGCGCAGTCTCGGCGAGGCTTTTTGCCACAAAACTTCCGCTACGCCAGCTGAATATGTGACGCCTCCCCCTGCTGCGCCGCCACACCCATCTTGGCGCAGGCGATCCACCAAACTGCCAAACTGACGGTGCGCAAGGCTGCGCGGGTCGAAACTTGCACTGCGCCGGCTGCGCCACCCTGCGCCGCCCTGCGCCACCCTGCGCTGGTCTACGAAACTAGGGCCCAAAGTGATAAACACATTAATGCATCAATAGTTATAATGTAATAATAAATTATATTATTCTGCACAATGAGTTCTTTTACTTTTGGTTGTTCAAGTATATTTTGATGAAATAGAAAAATAATATTTTTTTCAAAGCAGTACTTTTAATTTTACAATATTACTCCTTTTTATGAAGTAAAGATGTTGAGATAGCATCCATGCAGTGTAGCGTGGGCCATCCACTGTGTAAAGTGCCCTGATGACAATACGTTACAGGAATCCCTGACACTGCGTGATAGAGTATGTATATGTGAATACCAGCCAATATATTGATATCAGACTCAGCATTGGTCCCAAAACTCCTGTATCAGTCAGGCTATATTTACAATGTTTATTGAGGTTATTAATCAAATGAGAATTTGAGAAATTGGGTAATTTTCTTATAGAACTCTACTTCTTCAATCAGACTTATTTTTGTATCCAGAGGAGTTGCCCCCTGGTGGCTGTAAGAAAGAATGCAAGTTTAAGGCACTCCAGATTGGCTTCACTTTTCAGAACTGGAAGTTGCTGCCTGCCCCAGGCCAAAACTCCCACTTGTACTCAATATAGTGTGTCTTAAAATTGTATTCATGCTCCCCATGGGATTAACCCTTTAGCATTTCCTCTACTGCCCTTAACTTTACATTTTAGCTCAAATACTGGCAAGGCTTTAAGAACAAATATATTTTCCCTCTGTCTATCTCTGCTCGTATCGAAATCCAGAGAGACAAGACAAGCAGAGGCTTGTCATGCTGGTGGAGTTATTATACTCACTTGTCAGTCTGCTTATCTGTCTGTTTGTCCTTCTGTGTCCTGGGAGATGTGTGAGCTAGAGGGACTGTCATTATCTCCCTATCTTTAGTCTTTTCTACCCATTTTCCCCTTTGTCTAAATCCCAAGTATGGGGCGAATTAGACATGTCAGCTACAAGAAAGTCACTTGTTAGGTTTCCATCTAATCTCACCCCTCCAGCCTGTGAGCTCTGGTGTTTGTTGATATCGACTGGTGGCTTTTCAGGGGTCAATAGGCTCACCTGTTGACTTCAGAACAAGTTGCATCATGTTGAGTCTGCCACTTTTTAAGGCGTAATAATGAGTTCTAATGACACAGGACATATGATAATCAATGCATTCTTTCCAGCCAGTATTGTGCGAAATATACAGAGATGTAGAGGTCAAGATATATTAATCACTTTGGATATAATTTGATTTCTGTTTACACGCAGACCATGGGTGTAAAAAATAATCTCCACTGACATACACTGACATTATAAGATAGTTGCTGAAAAAGAAGTATGTAATGTTGCACCAAGAGAATAGAACTTATAATTATGTTGTTGTTGGTGTCAATGTGGTTGGGCTAAAGACAGCAGCTCAGCCTGGTCACAATCAGCCCAGTGGCTCAGGCTGTATTGAACGTCTTTTTCATTTTCTATTTGCAGCTAATTGAGGGTTTTTGAATGACGCGTTGAATGTCTGTTTTCATATTTTATCATCACCCTAAAAAAATGGGAAAATATTGAGCAGAAATGCAATTCGTGGTGCTGTCAGATTGCTGCAAGGCTCTCCGGTTAATAGCGGTGCCTGTGAGAGAGTAAACTCTTCCTGACTGTAGTGAAATTGTTGTTTTTCAAAGGCTAGATGCAAACTAATAAGGGCTGAAGCTGAATATTTCTTTAGATAAAAAACATGCTGTGACTTTACGTAATGATCATCTATGTTTTTTCATGAATTTTTATTTAGGGTCATTGTTATGAATAATGTTTCAAACTACTCAGTACAGTGCCTTAAAAACACCCATTTGGATGTTAATTAAAAGTTTGGACACCAACTCTCAGATCCCTACAAAACTGCGTGTTTGTTGATAATTACGTTTTTACTAAGTTAAACTGAGATGATGACCATTGTAAACGTGAAATATAATCATGTTAACATTGTGGTTGTAGTAGTTAGCATGCTGGGAATTTGATTAAAAGTCAATTCTTAATTAAAGTACATTGTATTTCTACTGAGGTTTAAACAGTTTCATTATATCACGCTCCATTTGTTTGCCAGAGAAAGGTCATGAAAAGTTGTCAGTATGAAGAGTTTCAGTGTTCTGTTCTACCAAATAAACTTCTCAGTTTCGAGATGCTTTCCCAACTAATCAATGTCACGTCTAAATGGTTGCAGGGATGGCTTTTATATGCTAATCAATGACATCCAGGATAATGGAGTCATCTTTTATTACACTTGTGTCAATCAGTGTATTGTAGAGCTTGTAAAAATGAAGGACGGTAAAATAAACATGAAGCTTTGATCTTTGGGAAAGAAAAATATGTCATGTGTTGAGAGGATAAGGATTAGATACAGCGCATGCTTTGAAGTTGTTTTACTTACATTTGCAAATTTAAAAAGATGCTTAATGAATTATGTCATGAGTCTATAGTAGCTTAAAAATATAATGCTTCACTGTTGAAGTCGATTTTAGGATTCTGTTTCGATTCTCCGACTGGAATTGTATTAGTTTCAGTGTGACAAATCAAAACATCATCACCAATTATTTTTGAAAAACAGATTTTTCACATATTCACATATGGCATATTCACATTCAGTAATTATGGTTTTCAAATGATAAAGAGGATAAACATAATCACGTTTCTATGTCCAACGACAACACGTCCCTACAGGACACATGCATGTTGTTCAATCTGTTTGTCTCACCGTTTACATGTAGTCCTATTCGTAGAAACCAGTCTGATTTGTGTCCTCAGATAGTCCCCAAAAATGTGCTAATGATTCTTTATTGTGTATGAACAGAGCAGAGCAGTGCAACAGTTCCTTCACTCCACTCCTCCTGTCATTTAGACAAAAATAGTCCATCAAAAGGAGCCAGGCTGAGATTTTCAGATATTTTGGTTGTGAAGATCATGTTATCATCATTATCATCACCATCGTCATTACCATCATCTCCATCATCATCATCTCTATCATCATCACCACCAATCTTTTCAGATCTGCTCCCGTAATGAGCTCACAACAGCATGAGGATGACTGCATGCATGCACACACACACACACAGGAACAGCTGGCATCTGTTCCGGTTCGGCATCTTCATCGAAGAGGCCTCATCATCTGCCCTCCATCTCTCCTTTTGTCTCTCTTGCTATTTGCCCCCTCCCCCCCCATGTTTACCCCATCACACCCTCATTTCTCTCTCCCTTCTTCACCATCGTTCCCTCCCGTACTGACTCCACTATACACCCCACATCATTTTAAGTCAACTTACATTACACACAAACACCTCCTCCATTACCGGCCCCAGTGAGTCCGACCCCCCTCGGTGTCACCTCCTCTGTTTCTTGGCTGTTCAAACAAACGCCCTCTATCTCACCATCAAGCCATTCAAGGACACCTGTCTTGCACACACACACACACACACACACACACAGAGAGCATGGTAGTCAAATGACTCTCCTTGGCTGCATCCCTTTGAGGAATATTACAGGCTTCTTCTCATGTCTGCTTCAGAGAGATGACTTGAGAAATAACTTTCTCAGTGCGCAGCAATTCACTTATTTGAACGTAGCTTATCAGGGTGTTGAATACTTGTGTGTACAGGTAAAATGTAAGAAACGAGATTGTAAAGGAGTATATCACAAGGGAGATAGAAACAAAGATAACTAGCACACAGGTAAGTCAGTCTACATTGTGAGAAATGTATCAAACCCCTGCTGGCCAATCTGGTCTTGTTTACTGGCCGTGGCCCCCGTTAAAAACTAAACTAATGTGTCTCACAGCTGAGGGAACAAACATGCTGTTTTATCTTTGCTTTATTTGTCCTTTGGAAAAATAGTTCATTTTCAAAAATATAGAATGAATGTGAATAAAGAGCCATGGGGTCTATATACTGTGGTACCCGGGTGTATGTGTTTCAGTCAAAAACATTGCATGAGTCCCTATAGTTTTAAAAAAAAGAAGTCTCTCATGCTGCCGATCACACACTGAAAATCAACACAAATATCTATTTGATTTTGCTCCTTTAAGCTCATTCATTTTGCTGTGTTGCTTCATCGGTATAGGTCTTAACTTCTCATCATCTTCATCACACCAGTTTCAGAAGAAATAGTGTGCTCTGGACTATAGATATTAAATAGTAAAACATTAGTTTAACCACTATTGGCCACCGTGTCCAATGGGAGGTCAACATCATTTCTAATCTAGGTAAGAAACTCAAAATGAAGATTGCCTTTTAATTTAGAAATAAATCATATTTCGCAGCCACCTTTCTTTCTGGTGACATACTGTACACGCATGCAGCCTCCTCAATTTTAAGCAGCCTCGATTCAGTGTAACATGCTTTTCTATGTTTCATGATCTCTCACTCACCACCGCATTCTCTGTAATTTAGCTGGCTGGACATCATTAACTATTCATAGACAGCAACACTGATGTAAGTTCATCTATAAAGCTTTTCTGGGTAAACTCCCAGAATACCTCATTACCTTTCTCTCTGTCAACTCCAGTAGTTACCATCTACGTGCCTCCAAGTGACGGCTCTTGAATGTTCCTCGGACTTTGACAGACATTGGCAGCGTTTTCTTACCATGATGGTCATGGAATAATCTCCAAAAAGCTCTTAAACAAAAACATTCATATCTATTTATGATTTTGAGTGTATCATAAAGGATTCAGTGAGGGATTATTGTCATTGTTTTTCTTGAGAGGCCATTGTGTTCTATTTTATTGTTTATTTGTATATCATATATGTGTTTTATATAGTTTATTTCGTATGGCTGCTACCTTGACCAGGTCTCCCTTGTAAAAAGATTTTTGATCTCAATGGAACTTCCTGGTTGAATAAAGGTAAAATAAATGAAAAAAAAAGGTCTGTTCAGTTTAAATGAATTATACTGCAAAACCTGGTTGAAAGAGAACGTGGTGCTCGTCCAGTCGCTTGCTCTGTTGGAAAACATGTAGTGTGCCTATGACACACGTGTGCATGAATGTGTTTATCTTCATCAAATATCATCATCAACATCAGCAGGCGGATACCATATCAACCACACCAACCTGAACAAGCGTGTATGTGTAGTTGATTTTGTATCGAACAAATGACTGCATTGCCTCTTGTCACAGTGGTTCTTTCCCCATAGCACTACCAGGCCGACACTACAAGGTTAGTAACGTTTCACTTTAGGAACATTTACACAATATGAGCAAGATGATGCTTTGACTTACATGACATTCAACCACATTCTCAGCTAAACTGACTCAATTAAGGGCATGTTTGAAAGGCTGATATTTCCAGTGATCGATCCACTGATTATATTACCATCATTTTGTATAAACATCTCTCTCACTCTTTTCTCCATCCAAAGAAGGCACCATCCTGATTCTGTGTGTGTGTGTGTGTGTGTGTTTGTCTCTCTCTCTCTCTCTCTCTCTCTCTCTCTCTCTCTCTCTCTCTCTCTCTCTCTCTCTCTCTCTTTTCACCCAGTCTTTATTGTTTTCATATTCCCTTTTCTCTGTGCCTGTGGAAATCATTCTGACTATAATCTTTCTCTCTTTTTCTGCTCCCTGCCTGACCCTTTTATATAGTGAGTAGCGTCCGACGCCAAGCCGTACAAAAGGTGCTGTCACACACAAAACAAAGAGTCAACGGGGAGATGTCTCTGTCTGCAGGCACACACAAGCAAAGGGCAGACCAAGATGTGATGATTTTAATCTGCACTGAACACCAAGCCTAATGTGTTTAGCGGCAGCTGCCGTCACTGGTCTATTGTAGGAGGTCACGGTGGTGTCGGGTCTGCAAACCTTTGGCTTTAGCTTTACTGTAAGGTCTGTACTGTAATTGTGATAAAAAAGTGATATAGGCAGGAGCGCTGGAATTATTAATATTGATTATTATTATCATGTACCGGGGTCGATGCAGGCCTCAAGACCTTTGTTTCATCTCTCTCATTTCTACACTGTAATAATACAATATGTTGTCTAGGTTATGTGATAGACAATTCATAGACCCCACAAATTTGATTTCATAGCATACAATGCAGCAAAGCAGGTACTGTCCTACATCTTATCAAATACAAATTATAGCCTCTTTTCCCACCAAATTTGTGTAGTAATTTCTCTCAAACTAGTGTCTGATTTCATTACTTAAAATTACTAAACACAATCTCAATGAACATACAAACATCCCACTGTAGAAAGGCATCAGTAAATCTGTACAATATCAGCAAAAGCATGGCATCATCTGTAAAATGATACCACCTGTACATTTTCAACTATTTGAGCCCTAGAATTACGACTGTGCTCAGGGTCACCATCTTGCTGTGTAATCAGCCTCTATTAAGTTTCAATCAAGAACGGTTAACTCTGATACTCTCATGACACACGGTCTGGACACCCTTGCTGTGAGGCACCAGAGCACTGATGAAACCATTGGGCGAGTATCAGAGTTAACTGTTCTTGATTGAAACTGATTTGAAATCATTTTGTGTGTGGAGTTTGTAGGTTTCAGTCCTGTGATATGCCCTCAACCTGTATACCAACCTGTACGTGGGATTGACTCCAGCCTCCACAACCGTGAACAATAAGCACTCTAGAGAGTTGATAAATGGAAGGATTGATGACTACGTGATGTCCAGATTCTGTAATAGAAAGAAAAACAACAAAACACAGCTTTCAGGCTGAGTTAGGCCCTGTTATGGGCCAAGGCTGTCCAAGATTGCTGGTCAGCATGTGGCCCACCTCTTCCATACTTTCCTGACCACCATGAAATTTGCTTCGGATGTTTCTGGCCTTTCATCTAGAAATCCATCCAGTGAAAATGTTGGTCGTGGCATGACACCATTGTTAATGAAACTATAGATAAACAAATTGCAGCATGTAGTTATTTATTTTTTCTGTATTGGTGCGTAATACATATTGCAGCCTCTAGGGGCCACTAACAGGCTTCAGACTTTAATGAAACACAGTATTGTGAGCCCCATAATATAGTGTAACATTGGTGTACGTGATTTTCAAAGATTTGCTTGCCTTTCTCCTACTCAACCCACTTCGTATCACAGGTATTCTGTAGGGTTTTTATACTTTGAGTTCAGATAAACACCCCATGGTCAAGGTTATTAAAGAAGTTGTCCTGAAGACTGGCATGGAGTGAATCCAGGGCTGGACTGGCCATCGGGCATATCGGGCATTTGCCTGAAGGGCCGATGGGGATTTTAGGCCGAGCCTTTTTTTTATTTTTTTTTTACTAATGGTACTAGTGTTAGTAATGGTACTAGTCATGATACCTATTCAGTGTTTCCCACACATTGAATGGACTTAACTAGCAGCTCTAATGATAGGCCTAAACAGGAGGGCAGCAGCGCTTATTATAAGGGGAAATCCTCGCGGCTGGTTTGGTTCATCAACGTTCTGTTTTCCCCCGTCGCCGTGGCAAGGTGTCCCCCGCGCCGACCCCCCTTAGCTGCGCGAGTTTGACAGTGCGTGCGCGTATGTCAAAACCAAAACACCAAGGAAGACTGAGGAATAGTCACCCACTTATATTAATAATAATAATAGTCATAATAAACTAATAGTATAAAGCAGCCATCCTCAATTAGTGGCCCGCGGGTCAAATCCGGCCAGCAAGAGCAAAGTGTCCGGCCCGTGCGGATCCAGTGACACTATGCAATAACCTGCCATAAGGTGAAATAAAGAGTTCTGTAAAGTTGGAAATATATTCACAGATTCGGGATCAATAAATCTGAAGTGAAACGTTCTCAAACACAAATGATGCCTCTTTCCCACCGTAATATCATAGACTACGAGCTACAAGGACCAAAACACAGATTTTTTACATAAATTAGCCGTCCGGTCTGGACGGAGAACATTGATCTCTATGCGCAGCCGGCAGCTGGGCGAGTGTGCAGGGACCGTCTGCAAATTACAAGACAAAAGCAAGACGCTGCAAACAAAAACCATTAACTCCATTGTTATACAATATATTTTTCCTCTTGTGCACCACTTGCTGTAGTGCTGTTGGTTTTTGTTGTTGATCAAAATATTCCCCAGGGGCATTCAAATAAATAAATCGTTGATATTGGACTTATTTTCTTTCAAGTGTACATTTATATCTGTCCCTCAACACAGGCTATGACTGCTACTATCTGCTACTACAACCAACTACCACTGGTAGTACTAATCATTACAATAATAATACTTCAAATAATAGCAGCAACAATCATAACATTTGCACATAAAATAATGTTTAGTGATCCAATGAAAAAAAACAGACAATTTGGCCCTCGACTTGGCAACCTGGACATATTTGTAATGAATCATAGTACCTCACATACATTTTAGCTTACCTTTAGCCAGGATTTCATAGATGCCGTATTTGGCTTCTATGAAACAAAACTTGTCGTACTGAGAACAACGTTATGTGAAAACATGGCCTAGGGAGTAACTCAGGTTACTGTTGAAGTTCTGACAAAAACCCTCTGGCTTTACATAGGCCTTTGACTCTTCTGGTAGAGGCACACTGAGAGTAGGACTTCTTTCTTCAGCTGAAGAAAAATAATGTTCTTTGTTAAAGCTTCTCTACTCCAAGAAGTCTGCTAATTGGGCATCAAGGACAGTCCTCTTTTGTTTTTTGCATGTGCCAATTCAACAATATATTTCATCAAAAAAAAAAAAGTATTATTATAATAACCAGTTAACCCTTTGCTATGTCCCATCATTAAATGCAGACTGGCCAGTCATAACATAGGATCATCCAGGTCTGACCAGAGTTCAACAACTTCCTACCTCCACGGACTCTCATGCAATCATTTCATATTCTCTTCATGTTCAGGCTGGTTTTGTGGGTTTGGAGCTAGTCCTGGTTAAACATTGTGTTATAGTATTACCACAGTACACGAGCACATCACCAACGCGTGTTAACACTTCTTTGCTTTGCTTTTGATGATAGTAACAGTGAATAAGCTTAATTAACAGGAACTCCTCCTCAATTTCATTGTTGTTTTTTGCGATTGTGGTGGTTCACTTTTACACTCAAGCATCTGCTGAATCACTTTCACATTGTGGATGGATCCTTCAAACACATGTTGGTGACCTTTCGTAGATGTTTTTTTTTTTTTTTTTTATGTGGTGCTCGTGGGAAACGTGTACACTGTCATCTTGGCCTGGAGCCATTTGTTCATGAGATTTAAAATCTCATTGGGCTGAATAAAGATAAAGAAACATCCAATCACAGCCATGACATCACACAGCAAACAGCCAATCAGTGATCTGGCATGAATGGCATGATGCAACAACAGAAATTACTGACCTAAATCATTTGAAACAAGAACCCGCCGTATAATAGTTAAATATATCATAAAAAATTAGAAAGTATAACATATTCTTTATTTACAAATTGATCATTTTGAGACTTTCATTTCAGCTGTATTACATACTGAAGATACTTATTGGGTTTCCATAGTAAAACAAACAACATTTTCTGTCTGTAAAACTGCTCTCAAACTTGTGCAGTAAAAATGTGGCCTAAAACCAAGCGTGCAGAATACTGCAACACTTTGGTTTATTTGCTTCTCCACGTACCTTTACAACTTTGTGAACCACAGTTACATGCATACAAGTAGTACTACACAGAGAAATAAAGACACCAAGTCTCACCTAGTATACCTCAAATACACACTCACACGCACGCTCACACACTTCTTAATGTGCAGACACACTGCATTAATTACACACATGGCGCTCTCACATGGCTGCTCTCTCTCTCTCTTTCTCTCTCTCTCACTCACACACACACACACACACACACACACACACACACACACAGGGTGTGTATGTACAGTATCAAGCTGAGTGTTGGGTGTGATAGATTTCTTGATGTGTGTGTTTGTTTATTCATACACACATGTTTGAAGGTAATTGAATAGAGGGTTGAAGAGTGTATAGAGACATGTGTGTCTTTTATTACGTGTGTTGCCAAACGTCCTGCTCTACGTGTGTGTGTGTGTGTGTGTGTGTGTGTGTTTAAAGGTAACAGTATAATGCGTCTAATCCAACAGAGTGTTTGTGTGTTATTCTTATCTCCTCTCACACACTGTATCCCAAGGCTACTTAGACTGCTATCCTGCTGCTTTACACACATACAGGCACACACACACACACACACACACACACACACACACACACACACACACACTTGTCCACACAGGTGTACAGATATGCACACAATTTTTTTTACATTAGACCGAAATTCAAGGCTGTGTTAGACATTGTTGTTGTCACAATATGAACAAATACGAAATATGAACAAATTACAGATGAAAGGTTCAAACATAAAGCCTCTTCATGGTGAACTTTTCCTTTTTATTGTTTTACTAAATAAACCAATACAATCCATTGGGTTAGTTAAATAATACATTGGACCTTATTCAAGAACCCTTGGTGTGAACAGATTTGTTGTGTGGCATGCAAAAGACAAACATTTGAGGCATTTACTTATTTTCTCATATTTCATTAATTTTCACTTCCTTATGTAGGAAAGAGAACAAGTCACGTACAGGTAGTCTGCAGGAGAAAAGGCACCTGCAATATTTAAGAATCTGACTGCCAGAATCTGAGTGAATTTGGAGAATGAATACTGGAATTTACTAAACTAAAATACAAAATGAAAATATCCCTAATGCAAAATTAATTTCCTCTTCACCACGTCAACATCCACATGGCTTGCCAATTTACTGAGGACTTTAATCGGCATTCATTATGGCACAGAAATGTAAACATTTCATCTGCTCTGACAGCAGCCTCAAGGTCTATAGTTTATTACATTTATTCATATCAGGTATCATGTGCCAAAATACATACTAACAGTGTAATACCACCGACCGAAGGCCGTGTCTCATGTTTCAATACCTCTCATCAGTGACAGAGATAAGATATGCTTTAGAGCATTAATTAGCATCTAGTTTTATGTCAAACTGTTACAGCTCTGCTCCGAGTTTTGCAGCTTTCTACTGTTTATATTATCTCATTGTCACTGACAATATTAAATGTGTGATTGTGTGTTTTTCTTTTGCTGAATTATGAGCAAAACAGGAAGCTCTACAGGTGAAAGTGTTCTTTTTTCTTTTTTTTAATTTTACATTTTCATGAATGAAGCTTGCCAACAAATGGGGAGGAATAGATTGACTCCTGTCAATTATGTTAATGACCAAACCTCATAAATGCACATTCCTGAGTTGGCCCTGATCAGCATGGAACGAGCCATTTCAACAAGTTTGTGTGGTTGAGATGAGAGAGTTTGGTGAATCCAATTGTACAAGTAAAGAGGATGAGAATATAGAAAAAAATATTCTTGCATTGAACACAAAGCTGAAAACTGTCTGTCTGATATTTTGGAGATGTATGTTTTTTGGACAGCACCCTCTTTACCCTCAAATGATGCAAGTTGATTGAATGAGTGTTATCTGCCTATTTTTGTCAATTAACTTGCATACTAACATCACATACAAACACTATTTCAGTAACAAACACCAGTCTTTTTACAGTTGTACAGGTTTTGTTGTCTAAACCTAAAGTGGTTTTGTTTTAATTCACGATGTTAAGTTCATGTTCAACGTTGGCAGGTGCATTGTGGCCCAGCTGAAGCAGTAGAATAGTAAGTCAATAACCACTGATGCCCATTCAATCAGCTGATAATATTGGACATGGTTTTTGATAGCTAGCATATCTACATTCAAACTCAAAACCTTTGGATAAAGAGCTTTCTCCAGAACTGCACCCCGACTTTGGAACTCTCTCCCCCAACCCATCAATGACTCTCCCTCACTCACCACATTTAAATCCCGCCTAAAAACCTACCTTTTCTCACAAGCCTACGATCTCCCCTACCCATAACTACCTTCCTTCCTGCCCTCTCCCCCTGACCCGCCCCTCTACACTCTCTTTCCACTCTCCTCACTCATCAGCCCCCCCACCGCTCCTCAATCCACCCCCCACCTTCTGAGTATTGTTGTACCTGTTTTGTCTGTTTGTCTGTATCAGTGTCAACTACTCCACGCCCCACTACTGCTTTGTTTTCCCTGTTGTGTTTTTGTTTTTCGCTATCTTTGTTTGTTTGTTTGTTTGTTATTTGTGCTTTATCTCTGTACTTATATTTATCTTTTACTATGTCCATCTACCTCTGTAAGCGACTTTGGGTCCTTGAAAAGCGCTATATAAATTAAATGAATTATTATTATTATTATTACATCAGAGCTGCTAGCACATTTCAGGCCCTACAGAATAGTCTCTTTGCTTGACTTGACCTTGATGGAACATTGATCGGATGCAACTGGCAAAGCTGGATAGCATTGCAACAACTGAGCCATGGTGCTGGTAGAGGACTGGTGAGTTAGTAAGACATATCAATGAAGAACAGTCACAGTTGTCATAAATGAAATATGAACATTTAGTAATGGGGACTGTGGGTTTGATGATTATTCTTGTGGAACAAGGGTGTTTTTTAATACTATTTTTCCTGCACCACAAGGGAAAAATGTTTTTATAGAGAGATCCTTGACAGCTTCGTAGTTGGCAACTGGACTTTCTTTAGGTTCTACAAGATGTTTTGCCTCTCATCTGAGAGGTTTACTGACATTGCCTACAACAAACCTTAGAGGATTCCCATGACCTGTTTGACTTCCTCTACAGACATTTATAGACTTATCTGCAGGTGAAAAACATCTTAGAATTAGCTGTTTTGCCTAGTTTATTAAACTGATTTTATCTTCTATCGGCATGAAATACATGTTTCACGCTATGTTTTTATAGGCTACGCCCATTTGTATATTACATTTTTGTTTTTACATGTTGCTTAAATCTGACAGGGACAGTAGGGTACAAACCAGAAATGCTGGGAGAGGCTGCAAAGATCCCTGGCAAGAATCTAACCAGGGATGTTTTGATTACATGGTGTCTTAACCACTTGGCCACCACGAGATTAACATACTTTCACTGGACAGCAACGACCTTTGTAAAGTGGATGCTTAGATCCCGGTCCTGAGTTTTAATCCGCTGACCGATTGGATTCTTTCTGTGCTCAGTTTCTATGATCTGTATATATTGTGTTTGAGTTTTCTCCAAAGCCCACAAGTGAATTGGAAATTCTAATTTCCATGTAGGTATGACTGGAAGAGGGGATGTCTAGAAGTCTGTGTGTATTAGCCGGCTCAGTCCAGAAGCCTTTTTCTTGGTATTGAGAGGATTAAATCAACTCCTATCGCGGCTGCACCTCTGACACTTTCAGGTCAGTTCGCTTAGTTCAGACTTTTCCTCATAAATAATAACTATTTGATTGCACCGTAAAACTCCAGTCTGCCATCAAACTTGACAGCTAAGAATCACCTGCATATACATCACGTTTTAGATGGGGTGGTGTATCTGATACACACACAAGTGAATCCTGTGTGTGTGTGTGTGTGTGTGTGTGTGTGTGTGTGTGTGTGTGTGTGTGTGTGTGTTGTATGGCAGTTCGACAATGTGGTTGTAAAGCTAAACCCAGCTGAATCTTGCCCTCTCTATCTGTCCTCCACATTACAGAAATCCATAATTCAACTGTCACTGCTATACCCCACAGCAAGCCCCAGCACTGGATGTGTGTGTTCATTGTTTTCTAACAACCTTTTTCTCTCGCTCTCTCCCCACCAGGTAAATCCCTGTCTGCCTTATCACCTTCACTAAAAGTAAGAAAATCAATACCTCTGATCTCTGTTTCTTTCCCTCTCCCTTTCTTGTGCCCTTGTACCACTGACTGTAGTTTCTCTCGCACACACACACACACACACACACACACACACACTGCTTTTTATTGTGTTGTTATTCATAAGACAACTATTATTGACACAGAGAACACAGACAAATGACAGTGGAATATTTATGTTCAATGTTATTAGTTTATATTCATCTTTTTATTTTTCATTTTTTCTAAGATCACCTCATTAGACAGGCGATTTACCTGTCTAATGAAACTTGAGACGGAGAATTCATCACATTGAATGATTTGTCATATTTAAAACTATAAACCAGACAGCAGAAAATGATTAATTCTACATGATATTTCATCCAATACCCCTTAGTTGCTATGTGCAGGAGCCTTACTGGTGTTTTGCATGAACATGCTAAAAGGGTATCAACATTCATGTTTTTGGTGAAGTGAAGGTAAAGGCACGATGTTGGCAGCGTTGTTCGCTCTTGGGGGAAGTAACGGCTGCGTAGCAGCATTTGAGGTTCAACAGCACAAGACATGTCGGGATGGCAGGTGCAGTTTTAGGAGTGGCAACGGCGGCCATCTTCTTTTCCAGTAGTTCTCCAAGTGTCCGCCATGGCCCCCTGGTGGGGCCCGGAGACGAGCCTTTGGGGCGCATATGAGTGGTAGAAAATGTGATGAGCTCATGTTTAAGAGCTAATGTGATGTGTTTCACAGCAGAACAGTAAACTATCACTATCACACGAGGTTTATATGGAAAGATGTTTGATGGTGACAAAAATACCACATGATAGTTCTGACATGAATAAGACAACAACAAGCTGAAAATATGACTCATACTATCATGTGCACATACCTGGTTTTTATGTTTGTGGATTTTGAGACCAATTGAGTTTTTGACTGATAAGCGCAAAACAAATAATACCTGATGATGTTTTTTTCTCGCAACTTTAACTTTGATAATTGTTGATTTAGTCATGGATTTAATGTTATAGGATTCAATATCAAGTTTTCATTATTTCTAATGTTATTTATTGCAAAATATAGTAATACTTTAGTTTCCCCAGTTATGTTATGATGGCAAACATAATTGCGTGATGATCATACAAAGTGCAGATACAATAGAATAAACTTTATTCATCTGCAGCTGTAGACAAATGTATAGAGAGGGCACATAAAACATAATATTAACAATAAAGATTATCATCACATCCTTGTTTGGTGCAGAGCATCCCGTCCTGTACAGATGTGTACCAAAATATTGTTGTTTTTGTGTTTCACCGGGCGAATATTGCTGTTGCAATATAAAAAAACATGAGTCTATTGCTAGTCCAGATCCCTTCGACATTTAAACAGTATTTCTCCAGTAATTCAGATCAGGCCACAGCAATAACAACTTGTGTGATTTGATATCAGCGGATCGACGGACATACTCTTGGAGAACACTAGTTCTAAACACAATGGAGCCAGAAAGTCATACCAGACTTTCATGCAAAGAAAACAAAGGTGAGCAGACCAACCATCTGGGATTGTTAATGTTGCACTGTAAGTGATTATATTTATATTGTATTTATTTTAATGATTATATTTTGTATTAATCAATTTTAAGTTATTTAAATGTGTTTAAAGATAATTAATATCATTTATTTCAATGTATTATTTCGTTTTTTTCTCTAACTTAAACGAAGTAGTTTGCAGCAGTATTACACATTTTATTCATTTTTATGTGTTAAGTAAAATTATGTTAAAATATATTGTAAACTGTTGCCGTTATGCCTCTAATTAGATGCACTAAATGTACACAATGCCAGAAATAAACAGGTTAAAAAACAGGTTAACTGTAAGTGTCATAAACACAACTGTTAACAATAAGGTGCTATTCAAAATGCCAAAAAGTGAGGATGGTGAAGAATGAAATGGTTGACGATATGGTGCAAGTAAAGGTTATGAAAACACTGTGGTTGTTCTGGTCCTCTTAACTTTCCTGAACCATAAAACAAACAACAACAACAAATTAAATACTGAACTACAGTTGAACATGTTACTTACATGTTCAGTCAACATATTTAGGACTTGCTCATTGTGTTATGAGACAATGTATCTGACCAGCATTACATTTTCTTCTAAATGTATTATTGCATATAAGTTGTATATGAACAGAATTTTTAGGAGACAAATAATGAATATTAAAGCAGAATCAGCATAATTCTCTGGAAGAAGCAGAAGCTGGCAGGCTTAAATCCCACGGCTGAACCTGGACAGAGAGGCGACGCGGGGCGAGAGAGAAACTCAAAGAGAGAAAGAGAAAGAAGGGATTAGTCTTCTTGAGCACACAGTCACATTTGTGTCATATATTTCAAGAAGCATTACATGTTTTGGTTTTGATATATGCAAAGGCCTTCATGTCCTTATGAATGACCAGCGTAATCCTGTGTTGTCCTGGGATGGTGAAGTGAAGAGAGGAAGATGGGTAATTCTTCCATTCCAGCCAGAGGTTTAAGGATGAGTCTGGATACAGGCAGAGAGAGATTAAACAAAAGAGAAGGAGAATAGAAAGGAAAAAGAAATGAAACCAGCAAGGCCTTGGTGGAATAATCCACCAAAGACATGGAGAGGAGGGCAAAGGGAGAGATGAATAAAGACTAGAGCGGTGAAAGTATTCAGACAGAGAGGTTGGACGTCTTGAGAGGTGAGAACAGATGACCAGTCAAGCTCAGTAAACCAGTGAGAGTTGAGAATCTGACAGTATTTGTCCTTCACACCTCTGTGTGGATCATATGACAAAGGGCTTAAGTGATGCCTCTGCTTTGTTTCATGCTTATGAAACTTTTTCGGCCGGTATTCACCATCGGCAGAGGAAATTTAGCAAAGGCATTGGCTGGTATTGAGTTCTTCTCTGCAGCCTTCTCCACATGTGCATACGATGTCCGGCTGGGTGAAGATATTAGCCGGCTGCAGACCTGGGTTGGGGGTCTGGAGATCCTGCATTCTGGTGAAAATGTATGACTTTGTTTCACTTTATATTGATAATGTCTTTATTTGGAAAAGGAAGGCACTACATTTGGCCGCCAGGTGACAATGAATATAATGCAGTCATGCTCTCAGACATTGTTTTTTTCTGCTGAGTCATGATTGACTCCTCCATTCTCTTTTGTGTCTTTTTATTTGGGGAATGTTAAATGTGCATGTGGCACTTATTCACCTCAATGACACATTGTTTTATTCTTAAGCATTTTTGCTTGCGAGCACTTTCACTTTCCATTGAGCCTTTTCTTCTTGCACCAAATGCGCACCAAACTTGACAACAATATTCATGAAAAGCATGCCGTAAATTACTTATTATAACTCTGGTTTTACTTGGCATATCAACACAAATTGAAACAGGTATATAGCTTGAAGTCCGCACTTTCAACACTAGTTTAAACGGAGACTTGGCGAGGCTGTGTCTGGCTGCTACGTCATCTTAAACCGGTCACGTGATTCGGCGCGGTGCACGTCTGTGGACTCCAGACAACTTTAATAATATAATTTGCATTAAACGCACGGTTAACTTTTAGTTACATTATTAGGCAAAACATATTCACTTTTGAAAGTACGCAGTCAATGAATAACCTAACAGAACTGTATACATTAGGCGGATCACGATTGGTAAATCCAGACTCCTGTGACACTTCAAGAAAACAATGTCTTTAGAGCATAAACAAGACTAGTTTCTATCAGTGGTCCGGTCTAGACCAGGGAGAGCCACAAGCACCTGTGGCCCGCAGGGAACCAATAAGGTATCTGAGGCATGTTCTAAAGATAGCAGCAGTCATTGGTGGAGTTGTTAAGTTGAGGTGATGTCAGCAGCACGACGAGGAGCTGAGCATCTCTTCTGTTTTCAGCTCGCTGATAAGTTTCTTCCCAAACAAAATCTCATGACCCCAGATAGACCACATAGATCTCTCTCTTCAGCCTCCTCTTCATCCAAAGCAAGTACTCTACCCCATACACATTTTTACTATATATATATATATATATATATATATATATATATATATATATATATATATATATATATATATATGTATTCATATATAGGTCTCATGTTAAATGTAGCCTTTTAAATGTGGAATATTCGTGATTTAAAGGTAAGCTGAGCAAATGTAATATTCAGGAATACTATATATAAAAAGTAACCCTATATATTATTACTCAGCCTTCAGGAAGCTCAGGCTCAGAAAGGTTGCTGACCCCTGGGCTGTAGAAACTACATCAAGCACAGCACCTGCATGGCATATTGTTCGAATAGCACAGGTCAAATGTCTCCACATAATCGGATAATAAAGGAGGCTGTCCACTCAAACTCTTTTATTTTGGGATGTAGTAACAGTTGTGTCATGAAAATAAATGCGTACATTTCCCCGACATGTAATTTTTTAATTGAAATTATTCATGAAGTTACGTTAATGTGCCTCATGCGGAAATCCTCACAGTATCTCTCAAAATGGGAAGACGGCAGGTTTAATAAAAGTCTGAAATATGAAAATGCAATTCAGATTTTCTTCACTTATGACTTGTTTTGTTCAGCTATTCCGCATAATGTTGGCTCACCCCTCACAACTCTGACCCTCCACCACTCTCACAACTCTCACCCTTCTGAAGTCTCACCCCTCTGAAGTCTCACCCCTCACAACTCTCACCCTCCACCACTCTCACCCTTCTGAAATCTCACCCCTCTGAACTCTCACCCTCCACCACTCTCACAACTCTCACCCTTCTGAAGTCTCACCCCTCTGAAGTCTCACCCCTCACAACTCTCACCCTCCACCACTCTCACCCTTCTGAAATCTCACCCCTCTGAACTCTCACCCTCCACCACTCTCACAACTCTCACCCTTCTGAAGTCTCACCCCTCTGAACTCTCACCCCTCTGAACTCTCACCCCTCACAACTCTCACCCTCCACCACTCTCACAACTCTCACCCTTCTGAAGTCTCACCCCTCTGATCTCTCACCCTCCACACACCCTCACACATCTCACAACTCTCACCCCAATCAACTCTTACCCTCAATCACTCTCACCGCTTACAAATATCAGCCCGATAAACACTCAGCCCTCACAACTCTCACCCTTATCAACTCTCACCCTCAATCCCTCTCACCGCTTACAAATATCAGCCCGATAAACACTCAGCCCTCACAACTCTCAGCCTCCACCACTCTCACCCCTCACAACTCTCACCCCAATCAACTCTCACCCTCAATCACTCTCACCGCTTACAAATATCAGCCCGATAAACACTCAGCCCTCACAACTCTCACCCTTATCAACTCTCACCCTCAATCCCTCTCACCGCTTACAAATATCAGCCCGATAAACACTCAGCCCTCACAACTCTCACCCCTATCAATTCTCACCCTCAATCACTCTCACCGCTTACAAATATCAGCCCGATAAATACTCAGCCCTCACAACTCTCACCCTCCACCACTCTCACCCCTCACAACTCTCACCCCAATCAACTCTCACCCTCAATCACTCTCACCGCTTACAAATATCAGCCCGATAAACACTCAACCCTCACAACTCTCACCCCTATCAACGCTCACCCCTCACAACTCTCACCCTTCACAACTCACCCCTCACACTCCACAGTTGTAATGTGATTAACTCAATACCTTTTGGGAATGGGACCTCGAGGAGGTGCAGATAGATATTTAGATTGCAGATCATCACTGTCCAGATATGATTAAAGCTTTAACCTGAAGGTAAAGCTGTCATTATCCCAAAATCCTCCATCTTTCTACTGGAACAGATATGCTTTACCATACTCAACTCAAATTGGTTTTGGTGTATGCATGTTTCAGGGCTGCATATAAGCTACATGCCTTTGGGGAGACCAATTCCTGGTACTCTAAGACATACATTTACAACAAGAACATCCTTTGATCCTTCTTGTAAAAGTTCAGGTCAGTACAGTCACTTAGAGATGCAACACCTGACATGATGACCGGGAATGAAGGGAACATATCGCTGCCCTGTCATCTGGACATGCATACAGACACATGCAAACACACACACATACGTGTTACAGTCTGGCATTTGAGTTAATGACATGGAAATAAAAGAGAAATGGAGAAATGGATTAAAAGTCCACTTGACATTTGCAGTCTGACATGAGAGATTTCTGATGATGTGGCTGAGATTTTGTAGTCTGTTACTTTGATGCTCTCCATGGGCCCTAGTTTTGTAGACCAGGCGCAGTCAGCATTCAGCGCACCTGCGCCACGCCGACGGGGTGTGTCCGCCTGGACTTTGCAAGTTTTGTGCACCGCGCAGGCTAGCGCAGGCACACCTCCCGTCTCGCCCACCGGCGCAAGTGGGAAAGAGGGAGGAGAAGAAGGCGTGAGTGGGAGACGAGGAGGAGACGAGGCGTGGACTGGGATTAATACAGCCGATTCAGATCTTCACCAATCAAATGAGCTCAGCGCAGTCTCGGCGAGGCTTTTTGCCACGAAACTTCCGCTACGGCAAGCTGAATCTGTGACGCCTCCCCCTGCTGCGCCGCCACACCCATCTTGGCGCAGGCGATCCACCAAACTGCCAAACTGACCGTGCGCAAGGCTGCGCGGGTCGAAACTTGCATTACGCCGGCTCCGCCACCCTGCACCGCCACCCTGCACCGCCACCCTGCACCGCCCTGCGCTGCGCCAAGAAACTAGGGCCCTAAGTCTTCACCATGGTCACCAAACATTCTGTGTGCGTGTGTGTGTGTGTGTGTGTGTGCGTGTGTCAGGCCCAAATCACACTGGCCCACAGCAAGGAGCATGCTGGGTAGTGGAGAAGTCTTAGGTCCCTGCTGAGTTAGCTTAGCTTACGTCTTCCGCTCTCTCTTCCTCTTTTGGTGGCGTTTGGTCTGGCAGGTCTTGTGGGCCATTGACGGTGATCCTCTCATCCAATTCCCATGCTTAATTGTTAGATGTTAATCTGTTGTCTTCTTGTATTTATCACCGGAAAACTTGCGGCATATGACAGAATGCATTCATTGAGACAAAGATTTAGCTAAATTCATGTTCGCTACCGGTCACACCATATACAACCGATGCCATTGACATCAGTTCTGTATCCATGAAGGAGAAGATATCTTCAATGTTCCCTTACATGTCTGATCTGAGAAGTCTAACACAACAGATATAAGTCTGCAGCAGATCTTCCATTCATCAGTTCAAGGCTCAGTGGAAAGATGTGCTTAGTGTCTGAAGACCAAGAGGGATTGAAAAGTGTAAGAATAGTGTGAGAAGGGTGCTCTGATGAAGGCGTCTGTGATATTTGCAATAGTACTTGAATACAGAAGCAGCTCCGCATCATCATCATTCCACGTGGTAAAGAGGATCACCCATTATGTTCTGCTGTGTTCGGATGCCCTTTTCAGAGCTCAAATTTAACTGGAGCATGATTATCGTTCCAAAGGACACACCACTCTCCAGACGCCACTGGCAGGACTACTAATGGTAATTATCATTCAATCAAACAATCTGACCACATATGGAATGACCAGGGTAGTGATTTTGCCTCCATCTACCACACCAGAAATAACTGTGAGCTGCACTCCGAGAATGTTCAAGGGTGGTTCTACTTTAAGTCCAGACAGCCTGCTGTATAATTTCCACCTTGTGGTATTTGTGAATCTCAGTTTAGAGCATATAAAGTGGAAAGATAATTGAAACTGCTCTCTCGGACAGAGGGGGAAAGGCACTTTTATGCCGATACTGTTTTGTCTTGTCTTTAGTTGATAGGAAGGGAAGGGAAGGTCAAAATCCTCTTGCTGCAATCAAGTAGCTGCCAGGCTAAACTATCTTGATGTCCAAAAAAGTACTTTTTTCCAGTGAATAAGATTCACACCAGACAACCCCAGCTGGATTCTGGTCAGCAACTTGTTTTGCATCTTTAACAGCCTTCTATATTCCTGTTTTCTGCTTGTATCATACGACCATAACATAATCTCAAAAAGACAAATTAATATATATCAAATTCTAACATCCTAATTTCTCCACTCAGTGGATCTGTGTGATTACTTTATCTCATTCAAATATGTATGTATGATAAGTGTTAGGATACCGGGTAGGGCAGGCCAAAATTCTTCAGATCCCTTCCAGCTGCAAAGGGGCTACACACAAATTAAACAAAAATACATTTATTTTTGTTTAATTTGTGTCTAGCCCCTTTGCAGCTATATGTAACTTAAGACAGTTTAATTAAGCATGACTCTACCTTTACAATTTGAAACGATAAGAACTATTCACCGTTCATGCATTCAACTATTTAATACAGATTTGATTTCTGTCATATGTCTGCACACATACTTGACAGGGCTTGATAAAGCTCGAAAAATCCCAAAAGGAAAGATAAAGTCAACTTAAGGTGTTTGGAGTGTCTTTTTCTTACTGCCTACTTATAATAATCAGGACTTTTTCCTCAGAATATTTTGTTTACTTGTTCAAGCTCAGACACTGCTCCAGAACTTAATCAGATGTCCTCAAAACTCATCAGACAGCTGCAGACAATGGAAACAATCTAGTTTAGAAAAATAACCTAGAAGGCACCATGAGTGGAAATCAACTTGAACGTATCATCAGGTGCAGTCCATTCTACTAAGGGTTGCACGTCGCAAACAATAACATGTTTGTTAAGGAGTCAAATCCATGATGTGTTTTAATATCATTCTATTTTTAGATATCACTTTGTTTGGATATTACTTTGTAGTTGAATGCTTCAAGACTAATTGGCAGTGATATTGCAGTCGGTGACTTCATGCACTTCCTTCCAGTCTCATCATATCCACAGAAAACAAATAACCATGGTTTATTTTCCGTGTTGCACAAAATGACTGATAATTTCAAGTTCCTTCTCTCAAAAGTAATTGAATGACTCAACCCTGGAAAAACGTAGTTAGTTATTAAGAAAGTTGCTTTTGCTTTTCATTATCTGTTTCAATTCTCTTATTAATGCTACTGCTTTACTGTTTTAGTGTTACTGTGGCAAATAGTGGGACATGTTCGCACCTATTAAACAGGTTGTGGTGGTATTAGAGTCATGCTGGTTCAGTCTACGTGATACAGACAACGAGCGACGCCACATCTGGCGCCTCACCATGTCTCTTTTTTTGCCTTCCACGACATGTCACTTTGAACCAATAAGAGGGATCTGCCCAACAAAGTTGAGTAAGAGAAAGTGGAACGGTATGGTTGTCAAAAGAGTGTTCCTTGAGGGACTATAGAACAAAACAGCTGGAGAGAAATAGCAGAGGTACTTTAGCAACCTGGTGATGACATCACAGACGTGGTGAAAGATGAGCAGCCATGATTGACTGACATGCAGTTTGTCATGTCCCTGGGCCAAGTCATGACATGACTCTATAATCACCTTGTGTGACATGGGGACCATTGTACCAACTCCAACATCCTGGTGTCTGAACCAGAGATATCACATTACAAAGTAAACATGTGACTCCCAATGCTGTTTTATTTCTCTTTGTTTGCTTTACTTTGACGTTGTGATCCGTTTGTCCTACAGGCTTGTGTTTACAGCCCCACATACAAGAATGTTCATCTGTTGCCACAATTACATTACTATTACATTATAATTACAAGAACAGTCCTAGTCAACACATGATATCAGTGCTTGTTTTCTCTTGTGATTAGCAACATGATGATTGGCTGTTAACTATAGTTTTCCATCCTTCTCATTCACTGCTGTATCCCATATGCCATCAGGCTCTTCCCACATGTCCCCTCCCAGAGGCACTACTGCTATGGGAACTAGCAAATGTGAACAACACATTACTGTTGCTAAATTTGGGAGAGCTTGAATTAATGATCTCTCCCACAAGCTGTTAAAATGTTTGATTGCCACTATCTCTGACAGCCGGCTGTAAACAGCCACGCACACCTGTTGTAGGGCATTGGCAATTAGCTCCATCCCCTCTAGGAGAGAGATTTATGAACTTGAATCTGCAATATTATCATTTAAAGAGAACAGTGTTCTCAATGAAATGTACTTTCACAGAGGGGCTTAAATCCAGCGCTTTCATTTTATGGTAATATTTTAGGAATATGTAAATAGAGAAAAGCATACAAATGTCAAACACTTGAACTTTAGAATGAGTGAGTTCCAGGTGGAACGAACAGCAGGCTGTGTGCCTGTGTTCTTATGTCTCTTTGTTCTCCATATGCTCGGGACCCAGAACGGGCAGTCTCCTAGAAGTTCAGAGGTTAGATCCCACACTCTGCATGTCGATGTGGCCTTGAGCAAGATACTGGACCCAGAATTGCGAGAGAGATCCCGTGTTGTGTTACAGCCTCAGTGTGTGAATGTGTGTGTGTGTGTGTGTGTGAATGGGAGATGCTGGCATGTATTGTAAACCTTTTGAATGGTCCGAAGACAAGATAGGTGCTATGTGTGCAAGTCAATTTACCAGTTGCCAGAATTGTATCAGGCATAAAGGTGTAGCTGAATGAATAGAGTAAAAGGGCCCTAGTTTCGTAGACCAGGAGCAGTCAGCTCTCAGTGCACCTGCGCCACGCCAACGGGGTGTGTCCGCCTGGACTTTGCAAGTTTCGTGCACAGCGCAGGCTCGCGCAGGTACAACTCCCGTCACTCCCCCCCGCGCAAGTGGGAAAGAGGGAGGAGAAGAAGGCGTGAGTCGGAGACGAGGAGCAGACGAGGCGTGGACTGGGATTAATACAGCCGATTCAGATCTTCACCAATCAAATGAGCTCCTCTCCTCACCTTTAATGCGTAAGGGAAGGTTCAGTGCAAGTTCCGTCACTTGACAATCCGATGACAGAAGCAGCGCCGCGGCTCCCACCACGCGCTGTGTGTGCGTATCATAATAATAACAATGCCGATATTATAAAAAACAGGAGAGAGAGAGGGAGATGCTTTTGTCCGAGAGGCTGAGTTTCCGTTACGCGTGCCATCCGCCTTTGATCTGACGTCAGATGTGACGGGACAATCTATATAGATATAAATTCACGTGTTGATTCAATTAGTTGCATTAAATAGTGTTTGTTGTGATTATTTATTGCATTTAAATGTGCCTGGAACTGTGGAAACCTGCCTGTGAGGTCTCGGTGACGTGTGCGCACTGCGTGCCGTCAGCCAAACTTCCACTCCGCCAGCTGTGATCCGCGCCGAGAGTAGACCAGGTTGGAGCTGGTAGGGCCCATAGTGTGGTTTCCCTCTTTTACAACTAGTGGAAACTGGAGGATATATCAGTTCTGATTCTGTGTGAACACAATGCAGTAGCTTGAGATCAGAAGAACTAATGGATGTTATAGAGAATGGATGAATACAAACCTTCTGAAGTGTTGACTTATGTTCAGCAATTACTGGATATGGTTGCAGATATCAAAGGTAACAAGAATAGATCCCTAGATCTATTTTTCTCTAGATTTTTATTTCCCCCCAAATTCTGTTTTCAGTTTTAATCTTCTGTAATTCTGTGTTTAAGGATTTTAGTACATACGACCATCAGTCTCATGATGTGGTGGATCAATAACATTTTAACAATTTTATATTTTATATGAAAAATGTAATGAATATAATTTATTTTGTTATAAAACAAAACATTGTGTTGTGGAATTAATACATATTTAACTGTTAGTGTCAGAATTTCCCTTTAAAACATCTATTGCACTCTTATTGGCTGTAGCTCCCTGACTGTTGTTATAATGAAAAAATCCTAATACCTGCTTCACCAAACCTTTTGTGTGTGTGTGTGTGTGTATATATATATATATATATATATATATATGCGTGTGTGTATGTGTGTGTGTGTGTGTGTGTGTGTGTGTGTGTTTTAAATGTAATACCAAATAAAAATACAGACAACTCTATAGAACGTGAGTGTGAGTGTGAATGGTTGTCTGTCTCTACATGTCGGCCCTGCGATGGACTGGGTTACCTGTCCAGGGTGTACCCTGCCTTCACCCAATGACAGCTGGGATCGGCTCCAGCCCCCCCGCGACCCTGAATACAGGATAAGTGGTAGACGATGGATGGATGGAACTCTATAGAACAGAATCCTAACAAATACATTTTGTTAATGATAATGAAATGCAATTTGTTGCTGCACTATTCCGTCTATTTCATAGTCTGGAGTCCTGGTAACTCATGCGGCTGAAGCCCCCGCTGGCTGCATTATGCAGTGGGGGGCTGCAGGGACGGCGGTATTTAATGTACAGAGACACCAGCCTCAAAATGACAGCATGCAGGGGGATATGGCCCGCAAACATGACTTTGATTTTACACTCTCAAACATGTAGCGATGAGGAGAACAGATGCTGAGCCCAGAAAGAGTTGTGTTCCTTCCACAAGTGGCGTAAAAACACGATTTGTTGCCTCATGTTGAGAGCTTGTCCTGTAGCAGGGTTGGGATGAGCCATGAATATCGAGCACATTGCAGCAAATACCGACACATGCCTGTCATTTTAACATGTATGTGCTTGGGCACCTCAATGCAGACAGATGTATCACTGTAATAAAAGTAGTCAGTTGTTTAACTGCAAGGGTAGATATTGGGATTTATCTCCCTTGCTGCCTTTCTGTCTGAGTTTGGTGCTTTTGGTAACCTACAACCATGAAACCACGACCTCCATGACAAGATTATCCTGCGTGGCTCATGAGGTGACTTCTCTTTGGCCCACTGTGTCTCGAGGTGCATTTTATCATTGGTCCTCTTTCCCTCCATGAAGCTGTTGATTTGTCATTCCCCTAGGGATCCCAGGAGGCTTTCAGTTCCCCAGAAGTAGCTTGGCAGAGAGAACACTTACGATGAAATACACTCACATCAACAGTTTGTGTAGTGTCTTTGTTTCATCTCTGCAGGTCAAATGAGTTGTAGACCTGTGAAAGTTGCAATGTAAAATTTTAAAAGTAGTTACAAGATGATACTGCAGTGTGTCATCCTCTAACAAGCTTTGCCATTGGTCAAACCCACCAAGGCTCCATGACTGCACCCTGACACAGTCTTAGTTGTACATACACAAAACTTGAGTTATATCTAATAAGTACTATGCCTACATCAGAGATGCTAAACAGAGGATATCACTTTTGCAAAATGACATTAGAACTGTAAACTGTTCATGATTCCTGGCGATTGTCCCCTGGCACTTTTTATTTAAGTCTATGTTGTTGCTTTTTTTGCATTCTTTTTTGTATAAACAGTAGTGTGACTCACCAGATGTATACTGTGGGTATAAGCCAAAATGTATCGCCAACTGGAAAATCAGGGCTTAAGTTGTGTAGTGTAGCGTATTACGCTAAATGTCTCAGAGGGCGTCTTGCACATGACTCTCTCTCTCTCTCTCTGTGTGTGTGTGTGTTTGTGTAGAGAGCAGCAGAGTCTCCTTCTTGGTGAAACACCAACACAGAGAGCAGAGGAGAGCAGCTTAATTGTAAATAAAACCGAAACATGGCAGCATAGTTGTGCTGTGAAAACACTTCTAGTATTTCCAGTTGGCCCTAATGATCTGCCTCTTCCCACCATGACGCTGAAATTTAGATGCATACTATGCTGAATAGGTCATTTTAAATGATATATTTACAGTAGATCATTGGATTATAATTATCAATGCTTTAATGTGTTATTTACTTTCATGTTGCAGTTGGAAATTATGGAGCTAAATCTTCTTTATGCGTAAAATAATTAGGCTACTTAAGTCATTCTGCAATTCCGGGGATCGGCATGCCCACGTACCCGACCTTGCCGGCTCTTGCCAGCCTCTTGATACTTTTTGGCCCCATGAGCGCAAGCCCATCCACCAGATGCTTGCCAGTGAACTTCCCTCCCAGGTCTGGCTCCAGGAGTGGGCCCTGGTCTCCCTAAAACAGGTGAGGTAACGCAGCCTTCAATGTTGCTATTCTTTCAGGCTTTCCTGAATTGCTCTTAGTCTTGCCCCTCCCCTGGGACCAATTTGCCTTGGGAGCTACCAGGAGCTGTTGCCCCCCACGATAAAGCCTCGGTTATGCTTCCGCGTAGTGATCACGCAATGGCCACGCAGTTGCTTGGAGACCGTGATGGTTCTGCGTTGGGTTTACATGTCGAAATGCAATTCAATGCCACACCGGTAGACGGCGCTATGTTTTTTGTAAAGACCGACCGACCGACCGACCGAGACTCTTGACGTATATCGTCGTTAGCCTCATTATAGCCTATTTGTTTACCTTCCGGCTTTAAACATCCACAATTTTTCAGAACTTGGTGTTTTATTTCTTTGTGCAAAAGCGACAAGGTGAGCCATTGTAGAGCCACTGCTCCTTTGCATCGAAAGGAGTCAGTTGACGTTGTTCGATCTGATCTGATCAGGATGTTTCCTAGATGCTTCCCATCAGGGTTCAAATCCCCCAAACCATCTCACTGAATTAGGTACACATATGTGGCCACCTACTGCATTATGGGTAGATCAACAGACGGAGTATGATGTTTATCAACGTTAAGGTTCATTTTCTGTTGTCATCGAATCAGAAATGGAGAAAAAACGTGTTTTAATGGTTTGTGGTCCCCCAGAGCTCGACCATGGGACCTCACATTAGTGCTGCGACTGCAAATAAAAATATGGGTGCAGTCGAATAGTCTTTTTTGCTTAGGAAGGTTCCTAACTGAAGAAGTGACCCGGAAGTAAACAAGTGGTCACCATGATAAGAGCCGTTCAGATTCTCTAAATGCAAAGGAAAGGATCTCCAATGCTTCCTTTCAGAGCTTCTTTAGCATAGAAAGCAACGTTCCTTCCTACGAAAGGAAAGGAGATTACGCCGACCCACAATTCTTTGCGAGAGCAACATTTAAAGTGCCGCACACCTTTGAATGTTGTGAAAAACAAACGATATGTGCATTTGCATATTTAACAAATACTTTCATGCATACATATAGTAATTGGAAGTGTGTTGATAAATGTGTGGACAGTGATAATAATTTAATGATATTTTTATTTATTTCAATCATGTTACAAACTTGACAAATACAAAACTAAAACCACAAATGAAATGTAAAAATAAACGGTCAAACAGGAAGGAGGAGCTGCTGGAACTGAAGTCGGTCAGTGAACGAGCTGTTTATAAAACCAACATGTGGAGAAGTGGATGACGCGTTTTTTGTAGTCCATTATTGTAGTTTCTCCAGCGCAGACGCACGTCAATCATCGGTGCCGATCATCAGCTGTCAATCATCAGCGGCCGCGTAGCTCTTTTAGTCTATATGATATTATTTTTAAATGTTTATGGAGCAGCTAAGGCGTTAGCATAGCCTCCGATTGATCCAAACTTGATTCAGAAAAGAAGGATTTTAAAAGTTATTTGTTTGTCGTCTGGCAGACAGACCTAACACACCATGACTTTGGACCTTTTACAAATTGTCGTCACTAGGTAGTTATTTAGTCATCCTTTTTATCAGTGAATTGCAATTATATCACAACAAAATATTTAGTTTTGTGTTAATACTGCTGTAGAACACCAGCCAAAGTGAATACAGCTCTATGAACTCAGGCAGGACGTATCTGGGACTTCTCGACATAATAGTGATTATTTCTGCCATGATGGATGAAACCTTGTTGGTGTCTACGTGTAGGGAAGCCCCGCCTCCGCTCATGCGTGTCCTGGATGTTTGGTGTGAACGATTGGTCTACAGAGTTAGGCTGGGCTTAATCTGGTTCTGTTACATATTATGTGTAAGAAGACAACCACTAATAATTAAGAAAGAATCAGTGTGGAGCAATTTTGAACTGAAGCCTTGATATCACTATGAATAATGATGCTTTACAACCAGCTGCAATGTTACAGTAATATTGTAAATAATCATTCATTACAGCACATTCATTTACTAGATTATTGGAGTTAACAACAATAATAGCAAGGAGAAGTTAATATAAATAATTATAGAACACAGACAACTAAAAGTAAATTATCCCAGGATTGGGTCTTTGTAGCGAGCTGCTAGAAGCAGCAGAAGGTTATTATTATGGATAATTAATCCCTTCTGTTGTCAGGGTATAACCCTAGAGATCTATTTACACATCAGATACAGGGTATTTCTCCTCCGTTGGTTAGATCAATGCCATTGATCCGCTTCACTTCTCTCTATTTGTCATACACTCTGGACGTACAATAACTACACACTCCCAACACAAAGTCTACACCAACGCCACACACACACACACACACACACACACACACACACACACATGGTGGTATTCATAAATAGCCTGAGAATAATGATGGTCCTAACGGAGAGCACATTGATTAAATCATTACACCACTAATTGACTGGAGACATTGATCTGAGCTCAACACACACACACACACACACACACACACACCTTCAAACATAAGGTGCCCTGATAAGCATAAACAGCCCTGATACTTCTGTTTTTAATTGTATTTGTCAAATCAAACATGCTTACTTCTTATTGACACCTTTTGCCTTTTTTTCTGTAATACACACACACACACACACACACACACACACATACACACACACACACACACACACACACACGTCAATCATACAGCTGAGAAAAAGCATACTCTGGAGCCTTGAGACACACCACAGTTCAAACATTCATTAATGCTTAATGAAGGCAGAGAAAATGATGGATTAGATTTTATTAGCTGCTCTGTGGGAAGGTGAGAATGGCCTTTTGTTAACTGATTAGATTGCGTAAATAAGTAATTGGATGCCAGGGTACATACAACTCTGTCAGCCCAGGATTTGAAACTGATTAAATGTAGTTTCTCTTAAAAGGATCGAGCCTCAATTAAACATTCTGTTGCTCTGGTCATGGCTGCCTCGTTTTACATCTGTCCTCGCTGCTTGTCTCCGAATTACAACTTGATTCTGAGTTACCTGTATAATATTTTTTGAGCACACAGTATTATTTTGAAAAACTACTTGTGTTCAAAAAAGTCTGTCTTTTATTCAAGTAAAAGTGAAAAAGTACAGTATTTTTTGCAAGGCTAACTGAATCGCTCATCATATTAGAAAAAAACAATGATCGGATTAGTTGTTTGAAAATATAGGCAGTAAAAGTATGAAGTTGTCAGAAAAATAAATACTTTAGTAAAGTGCAGATACTAAGTACAGTGACTAAGCATTTGTACTGCATTGCTTCCCACCTCTGGTTCATAGTGAAGAGAATACACAAGACAACATCAAGTAATTGAATGCTTAAAATATGAGTTTTTTAAATCCTTTGTCCCATACAGTAATCTATCTGCAACCTTAGAATTCCATTGAATGTTTTTTTGAACGGCCAAAACTCTGCAGACTTTGCTGGATCTACGCTTTGAGCTCGTTAAATTGGCGACACACAGTTTAAAGATAATTTTAAGTTTTATACACTCCAGACACACTACAACCATTTGAAAACTGGTGTTAATAAATGTGTCCTTTTTTTTTTTTTAACTTAAGACAATGTTGTCTCTTTACTTTTATTTTCTTCTTGGAGTACACCAGAATACTTAATTTACATGTTAACATTTAGCTTGGGGAGGATGCCCCAGACCCCCCTACAACGGTTTAGTTTGTCACCTTGTTCAGCCCTCATGAGTTTGCAGGTATGATATACAGTAGAGTCGAAAATTATGGACATAAGTGATGTCAATAAGTGCATTTATAAAGCAACACAATTAGCATGCTGTCTATTCTCTTTCCTTTAGTTTCATCATTCTAAGTAAAACCAAACTTTCTACAATTTGTTTTAAATTCTAAAAATAAAAATATCAGACCTGAAAGCATTGTTATCAATATGGTTTCGGACAAATTAGACTATCTAAAGTCTGTGTGAATTTGTGGTGAGAATGTTTCCCCATTTGTGACACTTTGTCAACTATTGATTAAGACTATTCAATCTCACCCCAAGGTCCACTTGGTTGCTGTTTTTGAGCTTTCAATCATTTCAAAACTTATTTAATGGACCTTCAGATGCGATTATTTTTCCAAGGTCAAGAATGAACTGTTTTTCGCTGCAGCCCTCAAACTAAACTAATGACAACACTGATGCACCTCAGATAAAATCTTTAAATGGACATCATAACTCGCAAAGTAAACACCGATAAGAATCAAACAAATTCCTCACAGGAATTTCATAAAGATCACAAAACTACCAACATTGTTTTTGATGGACTGATATTCCTTTATTCTCATTGGCTAAGAATGAGCTTGTCATTCAATTTTCACACTGGAATCACAGTTCTGTGTAATGTATTAGTGATTACAGGCTTGTGTTTTCAGCACAGAGCGCTCTGGTTCTATAGCTGGTAGCTGTGAGATCTGGTACCGAATCTATAGTTTCACTGGGTGATAATTGTTAACGCCTGTCTCACCTGTGGAATTACTATTTCTGATGTCTGCCCAAGGAAAACTTTCTGAAAGAAAAATGTATAATTTCGCTGGAAATTGGATTCATGTGTGCGCACGCACACACACCCACCACACACAGCGGTTCATATTCACTTAGTAAGTTAAATTTCACATTGTCTCAGCTCTGGAGAAGAAAAAAGAGCGAAGAAACGGAGGATAATATACAGCTCACATTGGGCCATAAATATCCTTTAATTAACCCGCATTAAGAACACACACAAGCGTGTGCACGCTGCACAACTCTGCTGCTGAGGATACGGATGAAACAAGGACACAGAGTATGAACCGAAAGGAATAAAGAGAGAAAAATACACTTTTCACTGCACACAAACACAAACATGCACACCTGTTGATGCTCTGGTGTTAAGTGTCTCCTCGTTTGGACCAGCGGTGCGACGCGCTTCGCAGCAGGTGGCCAATTAGCAGCAGCCTGAGGCGGGATCTCCTGCTGCGATTATAGCTCCTGACCAATTACAGAGCTTGATTTATACCAGCAATAACTCTCTGTACTCACCCTGCTGCACAGACGATGTGTACACTGTGAGCTCTCACACAGAGGTCTATACATTGTGAGCAACAGTATGCAAAACAAAAGAGACAAGCACATAATGAAAAGTGCACATGCAAATAAAAAGACGGCCCCCCTATATGTGCCATAATCATCAGCAATTAGAGCCTTAAACAGGATCAATCAAATCACAGCTCAACCAAATCGTGATGCATCAGCAGGGCTACAGATATTCAGCTTACACTCATGTGCACACACACACACACACTGTTTTCATTATCTGTATCAGCCATTGATACTGACAAAGGAGATTTAATTGAAATTGGACTTTGGAGAAAAGGGAAGGAAATGGTGAAAAACCCACTATGTGGTGATGGTGGGTGAACAATCATCCTAAGCTGCTTGCTTTACAGTGTTCTTGGATGTTTTGGCAAATGTTATCCATTTGGTCAGGAATCTTGACTATAAAGGTAATATTTGACCCTTCGGGTTTATCAAGACGAAGCCTAATGGAGTATAGGGTTGGGTACCGATAGCCTGTTCTATACTGACAAGAGATGCACCAAGCTCTTATTAAACATCACTCATTCATGTAAGGTTAGCAGCTTCTCAAATGAAATGACAAGTAGTCAAAATGTTACTTTTGGATGCTGGCTGTCTAGCTAATGTCTATGTTTACTTCAAGCTAGTCTAGATAACCGGAAATGAAGGCTCGGGATCAGGAACGTTTTAACAAAGATTTGGATCGTGCATTTAGCTTATCTATGTTTCCAATCACAGTTTGCAGTTGCAGGAATAAAACAACTGCTAACAAGAGCTACAACAACAGCTAGCAAATGGTCTATGTTTTTAATGAGCTCCTCCAGAGTTAAAGTATAGAGGGGGTTCACCGTTCACTCATACTGTAGCCAGACACTTCCACTGTGGAGAAGGGGCTGCCAGACTAACTTCAAGCTAGTGTCCATGGATGAATGTAATGGATTATATGTAAGAAAAACGATTTAAAAAAGTTTGTATTTCCACCAATGATATGTTGTGGTTTCTCTAACATTGTAAGTCACTTTGGACAAAAGCATCTGCTAAATGCCCTAAATGTAAATGTGTGCAGTTAAGCTAGCCTCCTCTCTATATTCTGATTTAGCATTTCAAAATAAAAGCCAAGTTGGCTTGACTGTTTTATTCAAAGTGCTTGACTGTCGTTTTCCCCAAAATGTTGCAGAATCCATCAAAAATGGATTCTGCAGTATTTCCACTGGAAACACCATGTAATTAATCTTCACTGCTGCTTGTTGCGTTATCAGCGTTAGGGCTGTAAATGTACAGATCAAATTTTTCAAAGCATTCTACACAGCGTTGGACAGAAAGACTGATTGCCATTGCGTGAGGTCCTTCTTCTAGCTGGTCAAAATACAAACCGACCAAGCAATTTAAATAAATGAATACATGATAAACAACAAGATGCAGAAGCCATTAAGGACTCTTTGGATTATTGACAATCAAGCAAAAGCAGGCTGTGCGCTCATCAGGGAAGGGCATTATTTGAATGATTGTGGTCAAAAGTAACACTATTATTTCCCAAAGCTAGGGCTCCAGTCAAAGCCAACCTAAGCTTCTCATTGGGACTTGAAGACAGCTCCGTACTGACATCACATACAATCTGGGTGATCAGATTGAATTCAGATAGAGGAAAAACTGCATCATATCATCTGCGAAACAACAATATTTGGACGGACATAAAAGTACAATTTCAATGAAAATAAAATACCTGCCACACTTTATGACTTGATGTACCTCAGCTTGAAATGCTGGGTCATTTGGCCAACTGCTCCTGAATGCCATTAGTTGTTTCTAAAACTAACAGCGCTCAGAAGATCAGTGCAACAAAATAAACACTGCACCACTGCAGGAACCAAGGCTCTTCTCATCAAGCTGCTCGAAAATGATGTATCAAGACCTCAGCCATTAACGAGGTGCATGGAACAAGCAGGTAACATATTGCACAAAAGTAGAATTCAGATTATCCAGAATAAATTACTAAACTGGGTTCAACATATCCCAGCAAGAGCAGTCTGTTTTAACTGCTTGCAAAAAGGCCAAACCAGGATTAGCAACTGCGAGTCAAGCCTAAGTCAAACCAGCTGCAACTAATCCTGGGAAGTGTGCACACACGATTTCTTCAACTAGAGCCTGAGATCGATCACTGATTTACTGATGCAATCCCAAAAACACACATGTCGACAGTGCATTATGAGGAGGTCAAGCTCATCCTCAAAAAGGAGAACTGTGGCTAAATGAACCAGACGATGTTATCTTGTTACTGTAGCGCTTTAATCTGGAGCTCAAATACTATATGAAACAGCTTTGACAGGTACGGTGGCTGAAGAGGAACATACAAGGCAAAACTTGAACTTTACAATAGCGCTCCCAGCGCTTTACCAGAACATTACTCCAGAATCACAGAGAGGGAGCGAGGAGGGCTCACAGTCTGGTTGTCGGACTTAAACTGATGGGCGGTGGAAACCTTTACTGAACAATATGAACAGCTTCATGAACGTAATTACAACTGTGACAATGACGATCTGTAGAATTTAATAAAATGTATGAAATGGATGGTAAAATGTAACGAGCAGTGGAATGACTGTGATGAACACGTTGGTTTCCCAGTGAAGTGGCTGAAATACAGGACCAGATTAATATATCCTGGCTGTTAGCCTGGTCTGGAGCAGGCTAGCTCCACAAGATAAATCGCCATGGTAACATCTTCCATACAAATGTGACATGCAACTGGATCACTGCTAGTTTCAGCCAGGATGAAGGAAAAACCTGGCTTAATCCCTATCTATTTTTTTTGCAATAGCCCTCGGGAGAGGGTGAATGTGTTTGACAAAACATTAAACCAACCACCACATAGCCTTCAACAAATTTAGCAGAAAATTAAAGTACTTGGGTTACAAAGGGGTTTCCCCTCGGAATGCACCAGTATTATCAAATCACCTTTGATGCTGGAAAAAAACAGTACAGAGTCTTAAGGGGCAATTACTGAGACAGTTTCTCTGTTTGAAATGAAAGTTACGGAATAGATCAAGTAATAGTAACAATTAACCAATTTAGTCTAGATTAAAGAATCACAGAGACTCATGCAGCAATACAATTAAAGTTTAGTGTGTCTGCAATCAACTGTGAGCGTTGACTTGTGGTTCTGAATCTGTCTTTGGCCAAAGCTTGGTTTCACCTTTGACTACATCCAACAACATACACACTTTATCTGTTGATAACAGCTGAGGATAACAGGAAAGGGGCCCGAGGAACCTGAAGTCGGCCTTTTATTACTACCGGAAATACAATGCTTTCTGGTGTGTTATTTTATAATAAAGTTACAGTGGTAGATATATGATTTCTATCAGACATGAATATGGACAAAACAATATAATTTTCCCTGTGTTCATTCACATTCACATATTTTCACATCTTGTCTCAAACATATGTGAGCTAAAGCTTTGAAATTAATACTTTAACCAGCAACCCCATGCACTCATGAAAACATGCTTTCCAATAAGAATAAGCAGGCAAATCAAAAAGACCACAAGCAGCTCAAACAATAATATACCAATAAAAATGGATTTGTCAAGACATAAGGATGTTAACGCTCAGGGTAGACATGGTGTTTATTGGCAATTTTAAAAGAATGAAAATCATATATTAGATGCATGCATATGAGGATTACAATTCCTTCTACATTTCTGAACCATTTCACAGATTCCAGAAAACAAAATGTGCTCATGCATTACGTGGAAGCAACATTAAGGTGTAAAGAAGCCATTTGAGGTGGATTGGGCATCTGATGTGGAGCATCTCAGGCCCCGTCCATACGGAAACGTTTTTTGTGCGTAAACGCAGAAGTTTTGTGTGTTTCGGCCGGCCGTCCATACGGATCCGGCGTTTTCGCTGCTTGAAAACGCACTTTCTTGAAACCAGCTTTCAGGGTGAAAAAGAAAAAAAACGGCACCCCTCTGTTTCGTTTTCGTGTAGACGGTAAACACGAATACGCTGACGTCATCGCCCCGCTCCTCGACCCTCGAGCCTGACTTCTTTCCCTGCAACGTCTCGTAACAACAACAACAGTGGCCTACGTGCTCGTAGCAGATATTCTGCTCGTCTGTACGACGGTGTATCAGGGCCAAAAAACGGAGCTGAGAGAGGGGGCAATATTCCAGGAAAAAGTTGCAGATTTTGCTACTTTATTACGATGCTCACAAACAACCGCTAGCTAACTTCCCATAATGTAGGCATTTATATTTCTGATTAATCCATCCCAACGTGTGACAACGCCTCGTCAAGGTCCTTAGGGTGAATGCTGTTGATGCTTATTGTTGGTTTTATTTATACGGGACAAATTGTCATCTAATGGGTGTTTATTGATCGGGTGGTCGGGTGGCTAGAAGCCGTAGCTGTCACGTGTTGCGATAGCAACGGCAAACATCCGGTCAAGCTCCGTCTCTTCTTCTGCATTTTTGTAGCAAAAACAGCGCCAGATAAGGGCCTGGAATATGTACTACAGCACGCTGAGTCGTTTTCAGTGGATTTGTCTGGATGCAGATTTTCTTGAAACAATGCCAAGAAACCAAAAAAAGTTTGTTTTGGTACGTGTGGACAGCCTCTCAGACCTAGATCTGGATCATGAATACCAATTGAGTGAGCGTAATACCAATTACACTCACTCTATTCACCAATTCACACACAGATGTGCTGAAGCTTGTCCATTAGGAGCAATTTGAGGATTAGTGTCTGATAGAGTCCCCATCTCCTGAGCCACAGCCAACCATTTGAAGACATGCATTAAATTGTGACACCAAGAATCAAAATGGAAATTTAATAAAATTGTAGAAATTCTCACTATATTCCCTCTGATGACATGTACTGATTACATGAGACTTTTTGTCAGAGTATTTGTTGTTTCTGTTGGTGTTTGAATCAGATTTTGGTAGATTACCTAGATAACTTTTACAGTAACCAGAGTAGGTTCTCATAGGACCTTGTAGTGTTTAAACCCAGGAAGATATAAGGCCTATGATAGAGTGAGCTTGTAATTGTCTGTGATTGTTACATCTTAGACTTCTTTCTGTGAAACATGGCAACCCCCCAAAAAGACAAAAAAACCCTCCAAGGGCAAGACTTGATTACAGCTTGGCACTCCAGTGTAGACCCTGAAATAAAACTGTGTGTTGGTGTGTGTGTGTGTGTGTGTGTGTGCGCGCGTGCCGTCCTCATTAAAGAGCCTCTTGTCAAGGGCGCTGTAAAAATGAGTCTCACCCCAGATGATTCATTTCAGCCAATTGCATGGATGGGATGTCGGTTCGACGATGAGTGCTTTTGTCATTTAGCACCGAGCGGACATCTGTGGAAAAGCAAAGCATCTTTGATTAGGGTGTGTAACGCCTCACATACTTAATATTAATATTTTGCTGTGCACAAGCAGACAATCTGGCCTGATATGGTACAAGAGAAAAGGTGGTGTGATCAAAAAAATTTGACGCTGGTGTCGGCGACTTGGCCAAGTCCCCATTTTGGTTCAGGTAAAATATGTGAATGAATGGCCGTGACATTCGTGCCAAATGATGAATCCTATGGACTACAGTACATTGATCTACTAACTAAAACATCGTTCCACAACATGTTTTTACATGAAAATGAAAAAGATTACAAGAGGTGACGTAAATGTTTGTGCATTGTCTGACCTGCTGGTCCGTTGAACGCTCCATCAGACCACAAGACAGAGAGAGAATATGTGTGTAACATGCAGACAGAATTGTAGTTGTATCATCAGTGTTCACTATTGTGCTTGTGTGGTAGTCTGCCTTAACTCTAAATAACACCTGGGTCCCTGCCATTCCAACCTGAGCCCTAAGCCCCGGGATGAAATGCAGCCTAGCATGTCTATATACACGCATACATCATCCATCTTGTGTGCACACATGCATAATGGCACATTGACACTCATACAACCAGAGAAACACAAGGTCTCCACCAGACACACACACACACACACACACACAAGCAAAGAGGCAGGTAGCCTGTCTGCCTGCCATGCCAAGTAGAAGATTACACTACAGATCACAGGCTTACCTGCAGAGAGTGTAATGTAAAAACAGGCAATACACCATGATGGCTATCTGGATACACACTAGGAGGAATGTTCAACATTCACTCCCACTGCTGCAAATATTTGTTTCTCGATAAGTCATGTTTTCCATCACTAACACCACTAAACAGTAACTAATTGAATGTAAATTGGTATCAAAATCATACAAGGCTTTGACTGTTTTTTGGGACTGATTAAGTAGATTCTTCTGGAATGAAGAATGATGAAAGAATGATGTTGCCAATCATTCATGGCAGGACTCACTGTCTTTTTTTATTTGGACAATTTAAAAATCAACATGAACTGTCATGACAAGCTCCCACTGCAGAGCAGCAATTCAAATGTGTACGCAGCATAGATACTTTGGCCTCTAGCTTATTTTACACTGATGCTCCAACTAGATAACACTGTTGATCTACACTGAACACTCCCTTAATGCTGGGCTGCATGGTGGTGCCAGGTTCCTTCTGTGTGCATGTTCTCCTCATGTTAGCGTGGGTTCTCTCTGGGTTCTCCAGCCACCAACCCCCCACAGTCCAAAGACATGCACGTTACGGTACAGTTGTTATCCGATTGCTAAACGACATCAGGCACAACTGCAGCTACATGAGCAAAACTCTGAACACAGTCTGCATCACCAACAATCATCTGAGCTAAACAGTGCAAATCAGCTGCAAAACTGGCTCAGTGCAGCCAAAGACTTTCTTTAAAGAAAATCAGATCATAATGGAGAAGGAACCACTTAACAGATGGGTCCTCTCTTTCTTTTTCTTTTTAAACAGAAAATAGATAGAATTATACACTATTGTAAATAATTGAAGTTTGACCTTTGATTTTGAATCAAACAGAGGGAAGAAAGCATAGATAAGGGGGGAGAGAGAATGAGAGAGAGTGAAAGAGATTTGAGAGAAAGTGCAGAGAGAGAGAGAGAGAGAGGAACAGTGAGCCTTAAAGTATGTCCTCTTGCTCATTTCCTTTAACCCAACTCTGGAAATATATATTTGTACTTGTATGTGTGTGTGTGCATGTTTATGACGGCATTGTGCCACCAACTGCTGTGATGCTGCATTTTAAACAGAGGCACTATCAATAAGTAATGACAATCCCAGCAAATTGTATAATGAACAAGCACACAGACACGCACAGACACACACACACACACACACACACACACACACACACACACAGGGTTTCTGTTTCTTGTTAAATCAGGCAACTTGTAGCCCTCCTAGTTTGCTTGTTTGTGCAGATTTCTGCCATGATCATTTTGTAACCGTAAGGTGACACAACACACACAAACACACACACTCACACATAGTGCATTTATTCAATTCATTGTGTCAGTGTGGAGCTTTTTTCCCACAAGATTTGGAAGGACATAGAAAGCTCAGTTCTGATGGTTTTTCATGCTTCTCAGAAAAGTGTTGAGTTTATTTGTTTACTTTGACCCCTAAAACTCTATAATCTTTATTATCAAAATCTGTAAATGCTATGTGAAATAATGCTGTGAAACAATGCATTATATAACACACATTAAGCTGGCTTTTGGTCTGATACTGAACACAACAAAGGTCTCCTGGGTGAAAGTACTAGCCATCACCCCTCCCTTCCAACCATCCATTTTCTTCCACTTATCCTTGGGATGAGGTTGTGGGGCCAGCATGCTTAAGATGACAATAGAGACGTTCCTTTCTCCAGCAATGCTTTGCAGCTTTTCCTGGAGAACCTTGAGGCGTTCCCAGGCAAGACAAGATATCTAATGTTTCCAGCGTGTTTTGGGTCTACCTCAGATCCTCTCACTATTTAGACATCCCCCAAAAAAGGCATCCTGATCCAATACATGAACCACCATTGCTGGCTCTAATCCAAGCTCCTTCTGGATCCCTATCTCTAGCATCTCAACCACTCAATGGAGGAAGCCAATATGAGCCGCTTGTATCCACAATATCATTATTTCGATTACCTAGAGCACTTTACCATAGGTGAGGGTCAGAACATTTCTGGAAGAGTAAATCAAGAGTTTTGCCTTGCAGCTCAGCTCCCTCTTCACCACAATGGCATGGTACAACACTTCCATCACTGCTGACACTGCACCAAACTGCCTTTCCATCTCACAATTCATTTTAGCCTCACTCCAAGATCCCAAGATACATGAGTCCCTCACTTGGGGCAGTGATTCACTCCCAATTCACTCCCATGACTGCCATTGCCAGTCAGGGCAAACCTGAGCAAGCCCTAACTATAAGCTTTGTCAAAGAGAAATGTTTTAAGCCTACTCGTAAGTGTGGGAACAGTGTCTTCCTCCCTAACCAGAACCGGAACACGGTTCCAGAGAAGAAGAGCTTGATGACTGAAAGCTCTGGCACCTCTTCTGATTTTGGAAACTTTAGGAACTACAAATAACCCTTTATTCTGAGAGCATAGTGCTCTAGCAGGACAATAGGGTTTAATGAGCTCTTTAAAATATGATGGTGCCTGACCATTAAGTGCCTTGTAAGTGAGGAGAAGGATAAAATACATACATTCTATTCTGGATTGTACTGGGAGCCAGTGCAGAGATTCTAATACAGGATAAATGTGATCCTTTCTTCTAGTTTTTGTCAGAACACGCACTGCAGCATTCTGGACCAGCTGGAGAGATTTATTAGAACAGCCTGATAATAGGGAATAACAATAGTCCAGCCTTCAGGTAACAAATGCATGGACGAGTTTTTCTGCATCTTTTTGAGACAGCATTGCCCTAATTTTAGTAATGTTACGCAGGTGAAAGAAGGCTGTCCTTGTAGTTTGTTTAATATGCGAGTCAAAGGACAGGTCCTGATCAAAGATAACTACAAGCTTTCTTATGTTAGTATTTGAGGCGATGGCAATCCCAGCAATAGTCGCTATATCTTTAGACAGCGAGCTTCGGAGGAGTTTAGGCCCAAGTACAATAACTTCCGTTTTATTGGAGTTTAACATCAGGAAATTGCAGGTCATCCAGGATTTTATGTCATCAACACATGCCTAGAGTTTAACTAGCTGATTGGTTTCTTCAGGCTTGATTGATAGATATAATTGAGTATGATCTGCATAACAATGGAAGTTTATAGAGTGTCTTCTAATGATATTGCCTAAAGGAAGCATATATAAGTTGAAAAGAATTAGTCCGAGCACAGAACCAGGAGGAACACCATATGTAACTTCAGTGTGCCTGGAGGATTTTTCATTGACCGGCACAAACTAAGATCTATTGGATGAATAGGACTTAAACCAGCTTAATGCGGTTCCTTTGATGCCAATTATTTTTTTTCCAGTCTACATATTAGAATCTCATGGTTAATGGTGTCGAACGCAGCACTACGATCTAGCAGGACAAGTTCAGAAACCAGTCCTTTGTCCGAAGCAATTAGAAGGTAATTTGTCATTTTCACCTGAGCTGTCTCTGTTCTATGATGTACTCTTAATCCTGACTGGAAGTCCTCAAGTAGACTGTTGTTATTTAGAAAGTCACACAGCTGATTAGCAATCTGTAGTTTGCTAAAACCCCTGGATCTAGAGTAGGCTTCTTAAGAAGAGGTTTAATTACAGCTAATTTAAATGACTGTGGCAAATAGCCTGTTAATACAGACACATCGATCATATCTAGTAAGGACACGCTAACTAAGGGTAAGACTTATTTTAGTAGCCTGGTTGGTATCAGTCTACGAGACAGGTTGAAGGTTTAGAAGAAGAGATCATTGACGATAGTTGGTTAAGGTAGATTGGAGAAAAGCAGTCTTAATATATATATGTTCTTAATGCTGTTTCTGTTTCGAAGATTCCTGAATTTGAGGGTAACGTGGTTCCAATTGAATTTATATCTATATAGATTGTCCCGTCACATCTGACGTCAGATCAAAGGCGGATGGCACGCGTAACGGAAACTCAGCCTCTCGGACCAAAACATCTCCCTCTCTCTCTCCTGTTTTTTATAATATCGGCATTGATATTATTATGATACGCATGCACAGCGTGTGATGCGCGTGGTGGGAGCGGCGGCGCTGCTTCTGTCATCGGGTTGTCAAGTGACGGATCTTGCACTGAACCTCCCCTAACGCATTAAAGGAGAGGAGAGGAGCTCATTTGATTGGTGAAGATCTGAATCGGCTGTATTAATCCCAGTCCACGCCTCGTCTCCTTCTCGTCTCCCACTCACGCCTTCTTCTCCTCCCTCTTTCCCACTTGCGCCGGTGGGCGAGACCGAGAATAACAATCTTACTGTATTAGGTTTATCCTTAGCCCGCAGTTTCAATTGAGCTTCAATGTCGCCCGCTCTGGCCCCCTGGGCTATTTTCACGTGTCTCACTATGGAGCTGCCAATGACCTGAGTTGGCTTCTCAGCGGGTGTGTTGCTGAGTGGAGAAAATTTCTTAGACATGTGAACATGGTGGTTAACCGTGGGCTTCGGTTTAGAACTGCCGTCAGCTTTCGCCCGGCTGCTCGGGGTTTGCCGGGGGAGTAGAGAGTATCACGAAGTAGTGAGTATCACAAAGAAACAGGAAATGACGCAAGGCGCTTACCATCAGAGAAGTCTCGCGAGAAGTCGACAACAAGGCATTACCTGGATTCAACAATTTATTAATTTAAATAATGGGTTTCAAACTATTGAAGAATAGATTGTGAAGACTTCTTTTGACTTTCATTGTTGTCTTGATCATATAGTTTTTTAACTAATAATATAATACATAATAACCCTAAGGTTTCAGATATAGATAGACATAACAATCTTTTTCATTCACTCATGGGACCCGCTTACTCTCAGAGTTTATAGTATTGTCTCTATTTGTTCACAAAATGGCAGAAATGCTTAGGCAGTTACATTTTTTCTAGGTAGTGTAAACACTGTCCAGGGCATCTTCCAACCACCCAGCAATACCATACGCCACTAAAAGCAGGGTCCACCACCCCAAGAGGACAGGGACGACAGCCAGCAAGGGAGCTAAACTAACCCAGCCAAGACCTGAGGCTACTCTACTACCCAGCATGCACCTAAAGGCTAATGTCTGGTTGCAGGGAAATTAGATGGATAATATAAGTCTTCAGGCTAACTCAGCAACGGGATATCTGTGACTTGGTCCCACATCTTTACAGAGACCTGAATCCATCATGGCCTCCCAGATTAAGCTGACCTTGATGGGCGGGCCTCATTACAGAACTCTGGTGGACTCTGTGTCTACGTCAGTGATGCTTGGTGCTCAAGGATAGTCAGAGTTGATGGACAATGTATCCCTGATGTTGAATTTTCAATGGAAGGATGTCAGCCATGTTACCTGACCAGAGAATTCACTCTAGTTCTTGTTGATTACATTCCTATTGAAAAGAAAAACTGCACTATAGCAATAAACTGCTGTTTTTTAGGGGTGGTTAATTGGCCCAATTTCCCGATTCGATTTGATTTTGATTATTGAAGTCTCGATTCGATTACAGACTGATTTTCGATTATTAATGATTATCAATTCGATTATTAATGATTATTGATCTTCAATTTAGTCAACATCAGTCAGTTGCTGAATTATTATTATTATTATTTACTGAACACCACAGATTATTTTTCTCTTTTTTTGCTTTGATTGCTTGTTGGCTCATTTTTTTATTCTTGGATTTTTTGTTACAATAAACTTTAACTGATCATGGACCCTTTGTATTTTTGGACGCGTCACAAATGAGCTTTAAATTAGTTACCGGCTGAAGTCTATTTTTTTGAAAGACAGACACAACACACATTTTACTGTAGCCTTATAGCTATAATGTACACAGTTATAAAAACAGAAAACAACACACTGTGTACCTTCAGTGACCAAATAGTGGAAGCCCGTATCTTCCACCACGCTGTATGGTCTCATATCCTTCGCAATGAAGTACCCTTGGTGATTTTCTTCGCTCGCTCCGAGCCGGGTGCAAGCTTAACCACCTCGTGGAGAGTGCGCTGGTTTGGTGGGATGACGTGCTTCGGGCGCACATCCTCGGCCCTGGCTGCCTCCTCTGGATGAAAGCACGACACATGAGCCCTCATGTTGCTAGTATTGCCACAGTACTTTAGCTTAGTGTGGCAAAGCTTGCAGGCAACATACACTCTGTCAATATCCTTTGAAGACACACGCTTGCTTTGAACCCAGAGGGCGCTGGGTGGATTAGTTGGTCGCCGGTTGTTGTCTTCTCTCCCTCCATTTTTCAGCCGTAGCACCCGCACCTAGCTCACCACGGTTAGCACCTGGTTAGCGTTAGCTCGCTGGCTCAGTTACATGGCGTCGTGTTGTGACAAACAGTTAACAGCTCCACCTTGTGGTTAAATCTTGTATGACAGCCAGTAACAGGGGGACTCGCTGGATATAAATAATCGATTTTTGGAAAATTATTAATCAATTCATAATCGGTCATTTCATAATCGCGATTAATCGATGTAAATCAGCGGTGAACAAGCCCCCAGTCCTCCCTGACACTGATGGGATGCCAGCCAAGGCACAATGACACAGTAACTCTGCTGATGATTTTGCCCACAAGAGTCTATGATGAGTTCAAGGGGGCAGGGCAGACCATCACTAATCTCTGCTGCCTATGTGATGATATGAGTTATGGAATAAGTTGGGGCTAAAGTGGGGGGCGGGGATAACTCACATCAAGGAAACAGGAACTCTGCACAGTGCAATGATACCTCCCACAAGAGTTTGTGACATATAGATCATGGGTTCTGAAAGACGATGGAGATAAAGGATAGGCCACAGGGATACAGTGGATATTGAAATGAGAATGTCCTCAAGACTGGAACCTTATCCTACCTGAGGCATGTGGTACAGATTGGAGAAGTTATGCTGAAGTTTCAAAAACGTCCTGTTTTATGGCAGAATTCTCTTTTTTTACCACCCTGCCACGAAACAATGTTGCATAAACCCTAATAACAACACTCGATAACTTTGCATAACAAATTACTCTAGATTGTACTTACCAAATTAGAATTTATCCTGATTCATTCTCTATGAGGAGTTTCTGAAAGTATAGCCGCCGTACAGCTACCTACACCTACAATTACACATTTAATACAAAATGGCTGACTTCTCGTTGGGTTTTTAGAAAATCTCAAATATTTGGTTTTTGTGTGTCACATTTTACATCTGGCAACCAAATTCCATACATGCAATCAATTTATTTATCTTTAACCACACTGACACACAAAGACCAGAGTTCTGATGCCCACACTGTCATAGCATTTAGTGTGTCAAAAAAACTGTCTAAATACATAATATTTCAGATGCAGTATGCCAAAAATACCAGGGTGTCATATTTTTTCTAGTCATAAATTGCAGTTTGCCAGCCAGCATGTTTTAGATAGAAGATAAATACATCACATATAATATTCATGTTAATATTATTATTTCTGTTATTATTATTATCCATCCATCCATCATCAACCGCTTATCCTGTATTCAGGGTTGCATGGGGCTGGAGCCAATCCCAGCTGTCATTGGACGGAGGCAGGGTACACCCTAGACAGGTAACCAGTCTATCACAGGGCTAACATGTAGAGACAGACAGGTAACCAGTCTATCACAGGGCTGACATGTAGAGACAGACAGGTAACCAGTCTATCACAGGGAGACATGTAGAGACAGACAGGTAACCAGTCTATCACAGGGCCGACATGTAGAGACAGACAGGTAACCAGTCTATCACAGGGAGACATGTAGAGACAGACAGGTAACCAGTCTATCACAGGGAGACATGTAGAGACAGACAGGTAACAGTCTATCACAGGGCCGACATGTAGAGACAGACAGGTAACAAGTCTATCACAGGGCTGACATGTAGAGACAGACAGGTAACCAGTCTATCACAGGGCCGACATGTAGAGACAGACAGGTAACCAGTCTATCACAGACAGACATGTAGAGACAGACAGGTAACCAGTCTATCACAGGGCTGACATGTAGAGACAGACAGGTAACCAGTCTATCACAGGGCTGACATGTAGAGACAGACAGGTAACCAGTCTATCACAGGGAGACATGTAGAGACAGACAGGTAACAAGTCTATCACAGGGCTGACATGTAGAGACAGACAGGTAACAAGTCTATCACAGGGCTGACATGTAGAGACAGACAGGTAACCAGTCTATCACAGGGCCGACATGTAGAGACAGACAGGTAACCAGTCTATCACAGACAGACATGTAGAGACAGACAGGTAACCAGAGAACCATTCACGCTCACATTCGGGCAATTTACATACAGCCCCTGAATTATCATTATTGTTATTATTATTGTTATTTTTATTATTGACTCACAATTGTTGAAACTGGGTTTGTTTTTCATGTATGTAAAGATATTGTTTTTACGTTGTTTCTGGTATTATTAATATTGTTATATCAACCATTTGATGATGATGATGACAACCTAATAATAATATTAATAATAATAACAATAAAATAGTAATTGTTATCAGTCTTTTCGTTTCAGTATTTATTATTATTCTACGTCACTACTCACTCCAACCAATCCCCTGCCCTCATCGCAGCTTCTACCCAAATCCCAAAGGGAAAATTTGAAAAGATCAAAAGAAAGGGGAACAGTACGACTATTAGGGCCAAATTAAGAGAATTGTTTTGTTTTTTTTCTAAATTACAAGAATAAAGTCGTAACGTTACGAGAAAAAAGTCATAATATTACGAGAATAAAGTTGTAATATTACAAAAATAAAGTTGTAATATTACGAGAATAAAGTTGTAATAAGGAAATACTTATTCTTCTGGCACATCAGCATCAAATTATCATCAGTATCAGGACTTTGAAGCGATTGTGCAAATGAACGTGTCTGTTTTCGAAGAAAGAACCACACAGAATTGGAAGAAATTGCTTCTTTTGTGGAAGAGGAGCTGTCTGGTAGTGGTCAACTGCAACTGAGGCTGCTGTTTGGTTGAGCTGGTCACGTCAGATCTTGTTAACGACTTTGACTTTATTCTGGTAATATTATGACTTTTTTCTCGTAATGTTACGACTTCATTCTCGTAGACCTAATATAATGACTTTATTCTCGTAATATTATGACTTTATTCTCGTAATTTAAAAAATATATTTTTTTTCTTTTAGTCTGGCCAGAACACGTTTCTCTGACAAACCAAATAAAACATTTAAATTGACAGTACAGTGAATTATATATTTTCCTTGTGTAAGACATTGATCGTCTACTGTTGATACTTCTCAGTATTGTTCTTTGTCTGAATGGTTAGCTTTAAAGGATCATACCACCGCATATCATTGTCCATTGACGACATCCACTGACAGCCACCCAGTTTACAAAAACCTCTACCATATTTATCAAAATTAGTTTATATGTTAGATAGATGGTTTGTTAATGATTTGTCAATCAACATTACAGAATGTAGCTGAACATGTTTGTCAAGATTTGTTATTACCTTCTAATTAAAATACTCCTTCTGGGCCCTAGTTTCGTGGCGCAGCGCAGGGCGGCGGAGCCGGCGCAATGCAAGTTTCGACCCGCACAGCCTTGCGCACCGTCAGTGTGGCAGTTTGGTGGATCGCCTGCGCCAAGATGGGTGTGGCGGCGCAGCAGGGGGAGGAGTCACAGATTCAGCTTAGCGTAGCGGAAGTTTCGTGGCAAAAAGCCTCGCCGAGACTGCGCTGAAAGCTCGCCAGCTCCGACCTGGTCTACTTTCAGCGCAAGGCGCAAGGCGTAAATAAAGTCATTCAAATTCAATGCGAATCACAGCTGGCGGAGTGGAAGTTTGGCGGACCGGCGGGCAGTGCGTACACGTCACCGAGACCTCACAGGCAGGTTTCCACAGTTCCAGGCACATTTAAATGCAATAAATAATCACAACAAACACTATTTAATGCAACTAATTGAATCAACACGTGAATTTATATCTATATAGATTGTCCCGTCACATCTGACGTCAGATCAAAGGCGGATGGCACGCGTAACGGAAACTCAGCCTCTCGGACCAAAACATCTCCCTGTCTCTCTCCTGTTTTTTATAATATGGACATTGTTATTATTATGATACGCGCGCACAGCGCGTGATGCACGTGGTGAGAGCGGCGGCGCTGCTTCTGTCATCGGGTTGTCAATTGACGGAACTTCCACTGAACCTCCCCTAACGCATTAAAGGAGAGGAGAGGAGCTCATTTGATTGGTGAAGATCTGAATCGGCCGTTTTAATCCCAGTCCACGCCTCGTCTCCTCCTCGTCTCCCACTCACGCCTTCTTCTCCTCCCTCTTTCCCACTTGCGCCGGTGGGCGAGACGGGAGGTGTGCCTGCGCGAGCCTGCGCGGTGCACAAAACTTGCAAAGTCCAGGCGGACACACCCCGTCGGCGCGGCGCAGGTGCGCTGAAAGCTGACTGTGCCTGGTCTACGAAACTAGGGCCCTCTAGCTCAAATGTAAGTTAGAAATGCAGTAATTGTAAGGAACTATTTCTCCAGGCTTTTCTTTTTAACATAAGTTATCCCATTTTTGCATTAAAAACTCTTGTTCATGCTGGCTCTGAATGAAACACGTTTAGGCATCATGTCCCTCCTCGGCAGTTATAGTCTTCAAAATGGCGGAACAACATGGAAGCCTCCTGAGGACTTACCCATCCAATGTAAATAATCAGATTATTGAGGCAATAATACACTTATGAGGAACTATTTATGAATAAAGATATTGATTTTAGCTAATAAATTACTTAAAATGTTACACACTGTTCGTTTAAGGCCCAAGTACATAGAACAGGTTATAAGCACCTTTCTGAGGTCAGTATTTCACTTTGTCCTCATCTAACTTTCAGTGTGGTTACTAAAATGTCTAATAATGGCCCAGGTCTATAATGAACTCTTAATGATTCTTGGACATTTTGTGCATCTAATATGAGCATGAATGACAAAAACAGCAATGTTGCAGCAAAATGCAAGATGGAGGACTGTAAATATCAGTCACTGATATGGGGGACAGCTACATCACCTTGGCTGTGTATGTATCTTGGCGTCCTTCCGTCATTTTAAGTGTTCTTGGCATGAAGATGTTTCAGATGTCATGTAAATGCTGGAGCCTGTGGATGAAAGTGTTCCCTTTTGTTTTATTTTTAAATAAAAGACATGCTGTGCGTGTCTAGTAGGCTACTTAGCAGTTAGCCAGCATACTGGCTCAGTGTGTTCCCAGTTACCATAACCTGCTAGCTCAGTATGTCTCCTCCACACCTTGACTCAGTGCTAATTGGGACAAACCCCCTGTAGTGTAAACCTCAAGGCGATTCGTACTGGTGTGTGTGTGTGTGTGTGTGTGTGTGTGTGTGTGTGTGTGTGTGCTGGAAGGAACACTGAAAGAGAGATGGTGTTTTAACTTCCATAACCCCACAAAACCAAAGGCTAATGTATGAATATTAGTCCAAATACTGGTATAGAGCATGTGAGGCTTCGGCCAGGTTGCTTGACCCAGATAAAGGTTCCATGCAGTAGTCATGTCTGTGTTCACAAGGAAGACTTCCTGTTGTTTTCCAAACCCTAAAGCAAGCTGTGGTGCTTTTAAAAAATATATTTTTTTTATTTAAATGTGTGCAGTGTATGCAAGTGTGTGCTTGTGTGTGCAACATCATTTATTAATGTTGCATCCTTGAACCAAATTTTCTTCACAGAAGCAGACATCATGCTGGGTATCGTACCGACACACACTCCCATGTCCTTGGCAATGGTGGTTCAATACTTCTTTCTGCTTCCTTCCTATTCACACTCTTCTTTCAACCTTGGACATTTTCTTTGTCATGAACTGTTTGACCCACCACTGAATGAAGTCCACTTTTTATTATTTATTTGGGAGTGGTAGAAATGGCACAACGTTTTGAAATAATCCATTGACTCCCTTCCGTGGGTTATTGCAGTATACTGTAGAGCATGGGCGAGCGGTCATAATAAGCTATAAATGCAGTGCATGCCCAAGCCCTTAAATAAAAATAATTGAAAATATTAATCTGGCAGTGTGTTCAATTATACAATACCTTAGTTTTACTGTTTTGGTCTTAAATTCGTGCCTAATCTGTCCCGTTTTGCTTGCGAAAAGCTGGAAAGCTGACAGCTTGTTTCGCGCATGCGCACTGTGACACCGACTAGTCCAGTTACTGTTAAAGGCTGTGTTTACTGTAGATGAGCATTTTGAATGGCAAAAAAGCTGTCAGTGAAGCAGCTTATCTGCCAACGCGCATGCGCAAAAATGACTTGTTTGAATTGTTCAGCGGGAAACTGTCAGTGGTTCATTCATTGTGTAGCCTGGTCAAAATGACTGAAAATATTAATTATATTCAGGCTTTGCGTTCAGTGCCGTTTTCGCGGAGACCTTTTGAGGAAAAGAAAGCTATAATTTCAAGTGGACGGCCTACTCCTGAAGTAAATATCACAAAGACTGCAAAGAATTCCGTTCGTCACTTTCAAGCTAGCACGTATGAGAAACATAAATGGCTAGCTAGCCGACCCCCCTCCCGTCAAACGATCCGGTCTGACAGCGACATATTGCCTGTTCATTCATGAAAACCATCTTGAAACACTCTCAGTCAAACAAGGTGGGGAATGAGAGATCTGCGGCGCTACTAGCCTAGTTCGTTTTAAAACACACCGGCAGCAGCGCCTACTGAGACGTGTCACGTGAGTTACTGTAAATGCTGTGCGGAAAACCAGCTGTGGTCTGTGATTGAGGTGCAGACAGGTGAGTTTGGAGCTGACGAGAGGATCGCGCTGACGACCATTTCGTTACATTTTTCTCATTGAAAAACTATACAACTGGCATTTAGATGATGTTCTCCATAAAAAAAATAAGTGAAATACTGTATTAACAATTCGGTTTTAGTAATCAACCGCTTATAGTGATCAAATGTACTCTGGACCAACGTGATCACTAGCGGTTTTCACTGTAGTAGTTAAAAACCATATTATATTTTTTATTAAAAAATATAGTGCCCCCCCACGGGCGCGCATGGTATTGACACTTCAGCATGACCACAGTAAAAGGTCACCGCTCGCCACTGCTGTAGAGTAATTATTGTGTTATGCTGAACCATGATCTGAGTTAGTGTAATCAATAAATATTAGCCATATTGACAGTTGGATGTAAATTACATACATCTCAGCTATGCGATATGATTCAATGTTATGGGAGCTCTTAATTCTATAAATCATGTTTATCAGGAGATATTACTGTAAGGACAATAAAGATAAACAAAATGAACATACATTTTTTTTTACAGAGAGACGAACATAAATATAGATATGGCCTGGAGATGCATATGTTGCAATACTAGGGGTTGGAATCCAATCTCTGCAATGCAATATAGTCACAATCAAATCTTGCTGTTATACATTGTTATACATGTTAACATTTTGCGGTATGTTGAGTATCGTGATAACATACGTGTTTTCAAAGAAAGTTACCTTTTTTCAATTGTTTATCATCTGTTTTATCTAATATGACAAAGATTCCACTCGCTTTATCTCACTTTGATAGTTAATATTACATGAAAATGTGTTTGTCGATCAAGCAGACTGTTTGTTTTGACCAACTTCCTGCCAATCCCACTTTACCCATGACCAACTAAAAAAACACAAAAAGCAATTGTTACCAAAGGTTTTAACTTGAATTAGCAACATTAGTAATTTATATTGTATGAATACAATAATACAATTAAAAAAACTGCAGTGGTATGCTGTTTGGTTTTTCCCACACCCCTTTTACAAAAAGACATGCTGAAATCATAATCAGATGCATCAACTGGAAAAAACTGCACTCATACAGTCAAATTTATATTTTATTTACTGCTCACCGGTGGGAGGTATTTGGTGGTAGCTGGTTGCTTAGTTGGGTGTTCTATTGGATGGTGAGTTTCAAGATGTGGGTTTAAAAGTATAGGTTGATATAAGACGTAGAAGTAGTCATGGTGATGTCACCCATTTGTTTGTGGACTACTGTTTTGATGCCTCAAGTCCGGCATTTTGGCTGTAGTCATGTTGGATTTTGGCCATGGCCATCTTGGAAACCAGTGAGAGAAGTGACCATATTTGGACTGCAGATGAGCAACAGGTGATCCGCAGACACAGGCAGCAGTGGAAACCTTACTGGATGTATGTGGATTCTGGTGTGAAACTGATTACACCGTTATTTTAATAATTTAAGGTCAAGTTTACAGCTAAGTTTTAAGTATCTTAGCTTACTGCTGCAACAGAAGCGACACTGTGGTAGTGACCTGTCAAACACCAGGTAGGTCCACCCTAAAGTCTACCCTTAAGAATCACCTGCTTTCTGGTCTGTTTGACTCCAAATGCACCATAATAAATGAACATCATGCTGGATTGAAGAAGACTTAAAACTAAAGATTGAGACCATAAACTCATGTTTTCAATGTTAACTGAGATAATGATCAAGGGAGAAGTAGGGATATTTTCTCATAGTTTCCAAAGGATCAGACTTTCTTTTGCAACCAGAGAAGTCAATGATAATCAGTTGAGCGAATGCAAGTCGAAGGCACTTCAGCTTTGGCTTCACTTTTCAGAACCGGAGGTTGCCACCTGTTTAAAGAAACGCCAAATAACCCTTCTGCATCTGCAGTAACGGTGTAGTCTAGCAGCAGCCTCAGCAGCATAAATAACATTAAATAACCACAATAAGGAAACACACTATTTAAAATGTTCTTTAGATTTATTTTGCATTGCATTTGACTGGAAACAAAATTAAACAGAATGTCAACCTGTAGAGTAGAAATATAGTAATAGTATATATATAGTAAACGGTAGCTCAGGCTGCACCCTATGTGGCCAAACTAAAAGTAGGTTGAAAAAATTATGATTTTGCAGCAAGAAACAGAAAGGATGTCAAAAAATACAAGATCACTCTACTGCAAAAGCAGCCTGAGCTCTTAATGGTGGTTGAACCAAATTCTAGATGCTGTGAGTGCAAAACAAGGGATCACCTCTTGTTTTCAATCTCTTTTGAATGTCAAAAATATGTTTTAACGATCCAAGAATCTGTCGTCATCAAAGCCCAGTAGCACTCGTATCATCTATAAACCAAAAACCAAGAATGGAAATGAAATCACTCCAACTGTGAACCACCACCATTAAAACATACTTCATAGTGTATGTGGGAACAATTGACATTTTGCCTGTAACCAGTCAGCTAGCATGACAGGGTGAAAACATAGTAGTGAGCCTTAGCATACTTTTGGTAAGTTTAAATGTTTTACAAGATTTGACTTCTTGCATTTAGATTGCATAACACATTTGAATTTGAAGCCATCTAAAAATGTATTAAGCTTAAGTGCAAGTCAGAGCTAAAAAATGGAATCATATAAAATTGATTTAAACTTTTAATTAATGAAAGTAAGAAGAAATAGTGGAGGAGTAGTGAGGACAGAGGTAAGTAAGAAACATAATAGCAGAATCACTCAACTAATAACACTGCAAAATGCAAAATAGATGTTGTGGATAAAAAATCCAATAACACAGATATTAAGTAGATATAAAGTATAATAACTAAAAATTGTGAATGGCAACAGCTCTGTGTTTATGGGGGAATGTGGTTTTCGAGTGTGGATGGATGATGGAGGGAGGGATGGTTGGATGGATGGATGGATGGATGGATGGATGGAGGAAGAGGGATGGATGGATGCATGGTTGGATTGAGGAAGGGATGGATGGTTGGACGGGCGGATGGATGTATGAATGGAGACGGATGGTTGGATGGTTTGGATTTCTTTAAATCCTGAATATTATACCTTTTAAAACATTGTTATTCAAAGTTATACAGGTGTTCACAACATAAACATTCTTGTCCAGCAATACAGTGACAGCCAGAGGTTAATCCCAGTTAATCAAGCAAAGAAGCCCCACTATTAAGAATATGAACATTTCTGACTTTGGTGTCTCCTAGTGGCAGATTCTCAAGGCTCTTTTTTGGAGAATTAACAGCCCTTGCTAATTCTCCAAAAAAGAGCCTTGAGAATCTTACACTATGCCAACTACAGGGCACACACCAACCACTTATTTATCGAATCTAAAATACTCAAACTATATGATTTAATAAACTATCGCACAGCACAAATGATGTACAAAGCTTATAACAGAACTCTCCCTCAAAACCTACAAAATCTCTTCATACACAGAGAGAGACACAATCTTAGAGGGAACATGATTTTCAGGCAAAGGAAGGTACGAACTACGTTAAAATCTTTTTCCTTATCGGTCACAGGTGTTAGACAATGGAATGTGTTAGAAGAAGAAGTAAAAAAAAACATCAACACTAAGTGGCTTTAAGAAGACGTATGTATATTCAACCGTTGACCGGTATAGATTACTGCATGAGAGTTGATAAGTGTCTGAGACACGAATCAGTAGACATGTGTTGTGACGGGATGGGAGCATAACAAATAACAAATGAACATTCTGTACCCAAACAATAAGTTGGACCGAAGAAACTGTATTGTGCGATGTCAGTTGTACGTGGTAGGGAGTATCAACAATGTGTAGATATATGAGGTATGAATACCAAACCCAACTACTACTCCTACAATTCACGATGGAGTTACTGAACTGGTCACTGAATGCTATCGACAGAGTGTTCTCAACACGGCGTGCGGGTTCTGGTGAACCTGCGTGCCCGGATGGGACCTTCATGTCCGGCTACATCATGGATGGTTGGGGAAAGTGGAGAGTCATCTGCCTTGCCACTCTGGATGTGGAAGACGTCGAGGACGTGTACGTGTTCGCGTTCATGACAACTGGAATGATCGCCTTGGGATGTGGAATCTTCATGCTACATCGGAAAATGAGAAAGATCGCCACGGAGGTGACCGGCGTGAGGGTGGACAACGCCACCACTCGGTCTACTGTGGTCGGGATGGGCTCTGACATCTCTGCAGTTCGTGACTCCACGGCACTGGTGCGAGTTGAAGTGGCCACTAACCGGGAAGAAATAGTGACCAATCGGTCAGCCATGGTCGGGATGCGCGCTGACCTCTCCGTACTTCGCGAGTTCCCGTCACGGAAGCGAGCTGAAGTTGCCAATAACCGGGAGGAAATGGCTAAGTCAAGGGCAGCGAAAGCTGCAGAGTACAGTGAGGATTCATAAAAAAAAATAAAAAAAAAAATAATAATAAATAAAAAGGGGGGGGCTCCCTCACCATCTCTCACCATCTCCAAAACTAGTACCTACACTGGACTTTATTTTTTATCTTTATTTTTACTTTTCTATTTTTAAATTTTTACTTCTCTTTTCCCTCGGACCTTGTCTACATGTTGAGACTGTTGCTCTATTGTGATGAACAATATGGACATGTGTGCAGACACACACGTAATCTGTATGCACTGGACTTCAGCTCTCTGTACCACCTACTGCTGTAACATGTTATGTCAAATGTCACTAGGAAAAGGAAAAGTTATGTCAAATGAAAGATGCAATGAAAAGAAAAGATTCTGATTCTGATTCTATCCTGTGTGTAATGGGGGCGGGACCAGATAAGCCTTGGCTTCTCCCGCTTTCCCTTTCGGCCATGTGTATTTTTGTTACTATGTGAAAATGATGTGTGATGATGATTTAACTGACATGCCCGAAATAAACAAATAAATAAATAAATAAATAAAAAACACTTTGAGAGACAGCAATGCTCGACACTTCCACCTCTATTCCCCACATAGATCTGACCCCAGGTCTGTTACAATGAATTGACCTCAAGCAATTTCTCTTGTGTTTTCTTGTACGCCAATGTCTATTATGTATTATAAACATACGAGAATGTGTTACAATCTACTAAAAGCAAAGTATAATACATATTCAGAATACTTAAGAAGTAAGAAAAATAACTAATTATAAAGCATTTTGTAACGACTTAAGATCATAAGTATCCGATACGTAACCTTACAAGTAATTTTTCCTTTTTTTACAAACTAAAATCTGAAAATATCACAATCTACCCAAATTTTATTTCAGATGTTCCTTTTAAAAATCTATTTTACGCGGCTGAGACCAGAACATCCTCATTATTTCTAGAAAGAATTTGGTTTTCTTAGTCAGGTAAATACATTGAGAATTTGTACTTTCTTTAAAGATGGAATTTATCTCACTATGCTCTGTTGATTTTCACTTTCTCCTCAGAATTTTAAATCCAAGTGCTCAATGCATCAATATGAGCTCATGTAATTTGGTCTCCCTGGACCACATAGTCACCCCATGTGGCTTTGAAACCTAACATATCAAAACTGCTGATTGCCAGAACTCTTCCATTCCTCACAAAGGCTGCTAATGTCACCCAACCTCTTATAATCCACCATTGTAGTAGTGCTTGTGATTTGGTTTCTTCAAAGTCCCTTTTTCCATTGGGGATTCATTTTGTCTACCCATTGTTAGTTTAAGAAAAATCCTTTCAAAATTAGTCTGAGGGAATAATAAAAAATATATTTCTCTTCATAGTGGCCTGGATTTGAATAGTACTATTGTTCATTTTCATTCATGCTTCCCTCTCCAACAAAATGTTGCTCTTTCACTTAAGTCCCTCCAGCCAAAAGAACCAGTGAGGGAGTTATTAAGGAGCAGTGTAACTTTCCTAAGTGGTCGGATTGTGGATCGGAGTGTTTGATGGGTAAATTGGGAGCTGTGGGGGCCGGAGACTCCACAGCCTTGAATCTCAGTGCCATGCCAACGCCGAACAATCTGTAATTGGCACCAAATAGAGACACCCAACTGTCACCCATAAGGAGAGTCAGAGAAGGAGTCTGAACTGCTAGATGGCAAAAGCAGTGAGAGATCTGTGACGAATATGAACCAAATGCCTCTCCTCTCTGTTGTTTCCCTCATTCCTTCTTTCCTTCCCATCTGTGTTTTTCTTTGTTCCAAATCTCTCATTCTATCGTTTCACCTTGCAGTTCTGTTTCTTGCTCCACTTCCGTTATTCCATCATTCATCTTGGTTTTATAATTCCACCACTCTGGACTAGGTCTGTTGGGGAAAACTACAAGCATTGGTGATTTTTTTGCTGTTGTTATAATTTGATCATTGAATCCGGATATCTCATTTGCTTTCCCTTGATCTCATCTCATCTGCTGTTTGACATGTTTTTTGGAACTGCAACAGGAAGCATAGTAGAAGTGGGAAAAAAAGTGATGCTCAATTTATAGACAGCTTCATTCATTGATGGATTCAAGTTGTCTGTACTAGAAAAGTTGTGTTTTTGCATGTGTTGTACTGATGTTAACAATTGTTAGTATTGTAGCTATGCTGTTGCCACATTCGTAGCTACATAGCTTATATTTACTTAGCCCTGTGATGTCAATGTCACTGTGTGTCCTCTGAAAATATTTGGTTTCCATGTTTCCTATTTGTATCAGTCCTGTAAATGCATCATTCATAGAGCATTTACTGTTTTAAAGGTAGAATTGTATTGTCATCTTATAATCAGTGAATTACATGAAAAGACCAACAACCACTTTCTTATTTTCTATATCTACATACTTGCACTCTCGACCCACTTCTCATACTGAACATGAATCGTCAAATATTTAAAAGGCTCATTCATTTCCTAAACCGTCACTTTTTGGCAAAGTCAAACTAGAGAAAATAGTACTTTTGTTGGGGACTATTTTAAGCTGCAGATTAGCCTTAATGAGGATTTACTGCAGCAGACTTGATATGAACTAAAATGGCTGGACTTCTTTCTTCTTCGTGACAATGTTCTACAGTGAGAGGACCTAATAGGTAGATTGGTGAGGGATAATGGAATCAGCAGCTCTCATACATTATTGTTTTTCGGACCACAGATATCCTACCCCTCTGAGTCCCAGTCCACTGAGGGTGGGATGGATCTCCTTCTGGATCTACTTAACTTTCTGTTAACCTCAATTCTTAGAACTTGAGATGACATCCGTCATGTGTTTCTAGTGCTTAACAAGTGGATTCAGTTGTGGGGGCAGAACAATTGAATTGGTGATTCACTTGGTGGTGATGATGGCGATGATGACAATGATGGTGATGACGATGATGATGATGATGATGATGATGATGATGATATGGACTGGGGGCCCGTGAGATGTTGACGATGAGCTGCAGCTGTAATGTCACAAGTGGAGATGGTCGTCTCTGCAAACCCTGTTCTGCCTTGAGGGAATGTCAGTAAACAGATGTTCAGAAAGCGTTTCTCTCCGTGTTTACAGATTCACATAACACACAACACGAGACGGTTTGTCAACTCCAGGGTTTATAGCAGTTTGTTTAGAAATCAATAATGTGTAGAAGTGTAAAAGTAGCAGGTCATATAGGAAGCAAGTCAGTCACGCAGGCTTCTATTCAAAGTACAGACGAACATCTCCCATGTCCATATTCAACTTGCAAAGTCTTTAAGAACAGTGAACTGCATCAAGTTGACGGATGTTTTTTTAGTACTATACATTTTTTATCTGATAGCATAGATTAATGTAAACTGTCCTTATGGCATTATGACATCAGAATAATTTGACCAGAAATACATTTATTGTACAGGATTTCATACAAATAGACAAGTTACAGTATCCACTCATTAGATCCCCTGCTGCAGTGAAACCAAAACTAAACAGTATTTAACATGGTGATAAAAAGTACATGTGATTCACTGTAAATAAAACTTTATTTTGGTGTTTGTATGCTTTAACGTTTTAACCAATAGTTGAACTATATCATACTTAACATTCAGTGTATTGAGAGGTCACATTTCCTTCTAACAAACCATTTACAGGAAATGATGAATTCCAGGACCATACAAAGCCTGTGCTATTCAAAGCACGCATTAAAATGAGTAAATACTGAAAAAGATGAAAGGAATTCAACTTGTTATATGTGCAGGAAATCATGTTTTTTATGTCCTTTAATTTTCACTTTTCAATCTCAGTACTAAATGTGTGTTAAATGTATTTATGTTTGCTTTAAAAGTTTGTAGGTTGAAGCACAACACAAGCTCAAAGTACATTTGATACATGCATAATTTTCAATGGAACTATCACTTTATCATGGTAAATACACTTGCTGTTACCGCCAGTAACCACAGGCAGCACCAAATCAACCAGGACTGAAATTTACGGGTTTAAGTTAATTGTGCAAATTGCTTTTAAAATCTGTACATTGATTCCCCATAAAAAAAATGTATATCTGATATAATGCATTACTCATGATCAAAATAGAAACCAACATACACCCGGATCGGAAAAACCCAAAATGGTAACAATTTCTGGAAAATCCATGCTTATCATGTATTCTTTTTGTAATATGTAATAATCATGTTACGTTACAACACAAAGCATTTAACTACATAAGAATTATCATTATCAAGTGTAATAATTCATAAATGCTGTTCATTCACTGACATTCTTTTTGCAAACAGGATTACATTTTCCATAATTGTTATATAATATGATCTTTTTATAATATGTATTGTTATCATGTTTAAAATGCAGCATAACGTAATGATACGTAACACTAAGTGCTCATTGTTCTACAAGTAGTGTAAACATTTATTTTCCAAGGTTTTGTGCCTTTTTCTTTAATCATAATGCATATTTAAACTACAACTATGTGAATTATGGGTGTCACGATTTTGATTCTAAATTGAAAATCTATTGAAATGAGCATTCAATTTCAACCTTCAAAGTTAAAAGCAAGATTGGTAAATCCCCCGGGATTCTTTTCCGCGCGGACGGCGAGCGCGTCAACGGAGTTGTTGCTGAACATTGTGGCGCTCCGACCTGCAGAGAAGGCTGCTCAACATGCAGCATGTGTGTCTGTGTGTGAGCACTCGCTAGCCCGGCCCCCCCACAGGGCATCACTGTAGGTGTGCAGATGAAAGCACTGCTGGTGAGCGTGCATACACACACACACACACACACACACACACACACACAAACATATATACACACACACACTCATAGAGAAAGAGAATGTTTAAACTTTGAAGTGGCTCATAGCAGCTGAGCTGAGTTGTGGCCGTAACTTCAGTTTGACATCTGGCTAAAATCCCTCGGAGAACACACACACACACACACACACACACACACACATTCTCTCTTTCTCTCTCTCTCTCTCTCTCTCTCTCTCTCTCGTTCTCTTGCTCAACATGTATGAATCCTTCTACAGCCACTACTATAACCTCATTGGCTACCAGCTATAATGACGTCACCAGATTGAGTTGTAACTGAGTAAAACACAGGCTGCTGCCGGTGTGTGAGTGGTACATGATTATCCAATCGCCACATTTTTCCTTCCTGCTGTTATACAACCCAGCACACATAAATACATAATTGCACCAGAAATGTGCCTTACAGAAGGATTTTTTTTTTTTGTGGGGGGGTGGAAGGAAGTAAAATACATTTTACGAATAGATATTTTATAGGGAATAAAAAAATGTATTGTGGAATAAGGACTGTCTACGTGCCGCCCAGTGATGTCACTCTGGAGGATGATGGGAACTTTTTAAATCCTCTACTTTTACAGTCAAGTTGGAGTGTGATCTGGGTTCATAAAATGGATGTTCACTGAGCACATATCAGTCGCTTCATGGAACTGTGGCCTTGTTTGTCGGGTCTCTATGGCTGCACTTTTCTTTTAAATTATTTTCATTGAATACATTTTTTTAAATCATTATTGTGTGCCAAATTATTGTTTTCTTTAGTTAGCTGTGAAATAAGCTGGACAATGTACAGTGAGTGGGTCATCAGTGTAAAAATACAACTGGAGAGGCTACACTTGTCAACGCTCTGGATCTACTGTATTCCCATTATTCTGAGCTCCATGAAAGAGGAGACATAGCATATCAGTCCTATGGACGACATGATGACTCCTTTAAAGATTGTCACTAAGTTGTCATGGATGTATGTGACGATGCAGGCAGTAGTTTAAAGGATCATTCCCAATCATTTAAAATGACGTCAATGAGATGTATTAATGTTGAGATGTAAAATTGAGCCGCTGTAGATGTTCATCTGTTGTGATAAATTATGAATTAGCCTGGTGGACAGCTGCCAACATGTGGTGCTGCTAATCTCACCAGGCGGAGCAGTGTGGCCGCATGGGCTGCATCTAACTCCTGGAGCTTTGGATATGTGTAAGCCTTGCTCTCAGGAGCTGTGAGTGTGACTATTCAGTCACCGTGTCCACCTCTGCTTTCAGCTGTCACTTCTGCTTCTGCAGTGCAAATTGCAGCTGTTAGTACTTTTCAGACTTGTGGAGTAACTTTAAATATTGCTGAGAGCTCTGTTGAGTTAAGTTTTTTTTTTTTAGGAAATGTGAAGTCACTGTGGTGTAGCTCTGGGGGAGTGTCTTGCAGTATGGCCTAATGCTGCTGCTAAATTAATCAAGAGAAAACATTCAATTGAATTTAATTTATTTATTTAAATTCACTTCATTTCACTTTGACTATTAGATGACTTCCTTTTAATTTTCAAGACTTTTTTTCGCGACACTCCAGTGTGTGTGGGTTGTATAACCCTGGGCAAGATACTGAACCCAAAGGAGTTCTTTTGAATTCCACCAAAAATAAGTCATTACTTCTGGGACGTCCTGCTGTGTGTGTGTGTGTGTGTGTGTGTGTGTGTGTGTGTGTGTGTGTGTTTGTGTGTGTGTGTGTCTACCTGTGATACCTCCAGCAGAGCTGGTAATGAGCTCCATTGATTGAGGCTGTTAATTAAGACCAGTTTTTAATTAATCATGTTCCCTGAATCTGCCTGTTATAAATTATTCCTGACAGATAGACACTTGTTTTCAACACAGCAGATGTTGTAAAGTTTTCCAGGACTGTTTTCAGTCAAGCCATAAAAGAGAGATAGAAGTCTTCACATTGGAACAGGCAAACATGTTTGACCCATTTTTGTATGTTTCTGATTCACATTCACTTCAGAAGATATTTATACGGTTTGTTTACTGTATCCGTGCCGATGGTCAGACACAAACAACGATGCAGACATTGTTTTTAATTTTGCCCACATTAGAAAACATGGCCGACACCAACCATCAGATGATCAACTGCCTGTCCTTCAAGTGTAACTTAGGAAGGTCAGAAACCTGTGTTTGTAGGGCCAATATTTGAAATACACAGCTCAGGAGTAAAAAATACATAATTATTAAGATTTGATACCCCAACATAACCAGTCTAAATATTGTTTTAAAAGCCTTCAAACGATGGCCTTGGGAACACATTTGGTCTTGGAGAAAACTTCAACAACACTCCAGCAAAATAACTATTATTATTCATTCATTCAAGTCATCATGTCAATGTTATGTTTATTCTTGTAAAATTAGCAAAAGTCATGAACTGTTAAGGTGATAAAACAATGTTCTGTATGTCTTTTGGAGTGTCAAGAACCCCAAACAGGTGTTTTATCACCAAAGCAGAATATTTGAGTGTTTATTGTCTGTTGCTTTTCCTCTCAAGCTGCTAAACAACACAGAACTTGCTGCTTTTAATAAAGGTGACAGAATAATAATAATAATTCGGAAAAGTTATGTCAAATGAAAGATGCAATGAAAAGAAAAGATTCTGATTCTGATTCTATCCTGTGTGTAATGGGGGCGGGACCAGATAAGCCTTGGCTTCTCCCGCTTTCCCTTTCGGCCATGTGTATTTTTGTTACTATGTGAAAATGATGTGTGATGATGATTTAACTGACATGCCCGAAATAAACAAATAAATAAATAAATAAATAAAAAACACTTTGAGAGACAGCAATGCTCGACACTTCCACCTCTATTCCCCACATAGATCTGACCCCAGGTCTGTTACAATGAATTGACCTCAAGCAATTTCTCTTGTGTTTTCTTGTACGCCAATGTCTATTATGTATTATAAACATACGAGAATGTGTTACAATCTACTAAAAGCAAAGTATAATACATATTCAGAATACTTAAGAAGTAAGAAAAATAACTAATTATAAAGCATTTTGTAACGACTTAAGATCATAAGTATCCGATACGTAACCTTACAAGTAATTTTTCCTTTTTTTACAAACTAAAATCTGAAAATATCACAATCTACCCAAATTTTATTTCAGATGTTCCTTTTAAAAATCTATTTTACGCGGCTGAGACCAGAACATCCTCATTATTTCTAGAAAGAATTTGGTTTTCTTAGTCAGGTAAATACATTGAGAATTTGTACTTTCTTTAAAGATGGAATTTATCTCACTATGCTCTGTTGATTTTCACTTTCTCCTCAGAATTTTAAATCCAAGTGCTCAATGCATCAATATGAGCTCATGTAATTTGGTCTCCCTGGACCACATAGTCACCCCATGTGGCTTTGAAACCTAACATATCAAAACTGCTGATTGCCAGAACTCTTCCATTCCTCACAAAGGCTGCTAATGTCACCCAACCTCTTATAATCCACCATTGTAGTAGTGCTTGTGATTTGGTTTCTTCAAAGTCCCTTTTTCCATTGGGGATTCATTTTGTCTACCCATTGTTAGTTTAAGAAAAATCCTTTCAAAATTAGTCTGAGGGAATAATAAAAAATATATTTCTCTTCATAGTGGCCTGGATTTGAATAGTACTATTGTTCATTTTCATTCATGCTTCCCTCTCCAACAAAATGTTGCTCTTTCACTTAAGTCCCTCCAGCCAAAAGAACCAGTGAGGGAGTTATTAAGGAGCAGTGTAACTTTCCTAAGTGGTCGGATTGTGGATCGGAGTGTTTGATGGGTAAATTGGGAGCTGTGGGGGCCGGAGACTCCACAGCCTTGAATCTCAGTGCCATGCCAACGCCGAACAATCTGTAATTGGCACCAAATAGAGACACCCAACTGTCACCCATAAGGAGAGTCAGAGAAGGAGTCTGAACTGCTAGATGGCAAAAGCAGTGAGAGATCTGTGACGAATATGAACCAAATGCCTCTCCTCTCTGTTGTTTCCCTCATTCCTTCTTTCCTTCCCATCTGTGTTTTTCTTTGTTCCAAATCTCTCATTCTATCGTTTCACCTTGCAGTTCTGTTTCTTGCTCCACTTCCGTTATTCCATCATTCATCTTGGTTTTATAATTCCACCACTCTGGACTAGGTCTGTTGGGGAAAACTACAAGCATTGGTGATTTTTTTGCTGTTGTTATAATTTGATCATTGAATCCGGATATCTCATTTGCTTTCCCTTGATCTCATCTCATCTGCTGTTTGACATGTTTTTTGGAACTGCAACAGGAAGCATAGTAGAAGTGGGAAAAAAAGTGATGCTCAATTTATAGACAGCTTCATTCATTGATGGATTCAAGTTGTCTGTACTAGAAAAGTTGTGTTTTTGCATGTGTTGTACTGATGTTAACAATTGTTAGTATTGTAGCTATGCTGTTGCCACATTCGTAGCTACATAGCTTATATTTACTTAGCCCTGTGATGTCAATGTCACTGTGTGTCCTCTGAAAATATTTGGTTTCCATGTTTCCTATTTGTATCAGTCCTGTAAATGCATCATTCATAGAGCATTTACTGTTTTAAAGGTAGAATTGTATTGTCATCTTATAATCAGTGAATTACATGAAAAGACCAACAACCACTTTCTTATTTTCTATATCTACATACTTGCACTCTCGACCCACTTCTCATACTGAACATGAATCGTCAAATATTTAAAAGGCTCATTCATTTCCTAAACCGTCACTTTTTGGCAAAGTCAAACTAGAGAAAATAGTACTTTTGTTGGGGACTATTTTAAGCTGCAGATTAGCCTTAATGAGGATTTACTGCAGCAGACTTGATATGAACTAAAATGGCTGGACTTCTTTCTTCTTCGTGACAATGTTCTACAGTGAGAGGACCTAATAGGTAGATTGGTGAGGGATAATGGAATCAGCAGCTCTCATACATTATTGTTTTTCGGACCACAGATATCCTACCCCTCTGAGTCCCAGTCCACTGAGGGTGGGATGGATCTCCTTCTGGATCTACTTAACTTTCTGTTAACCTCAATTCTTAGAACTTGAGATGACATCCGTCATGTGTTTCTAGTGCTTAACAAGTGGATTCAGTTGTGGGGGCAGAACAATTGAATTGGTGATTCACTTGGTGGTGATGATGGCGATGATGACAATGATGGCGATGATGACAATGATGGTGATGACGATGATGATGATGATGATGATGATGATGATGATATGGACTGGGGGCCCGTGAGATGTTGACGATGAGCTGCAGCTGTAATGTCACAAGTGGAGATGGTCGTCTCTGCAAACCCTGTTCTGCCTTGAGGGAATGTCAGTAAACAGATGTTCAGAAAGCGTTTCTCTCCGTGTTTACAGATTCACATAACACACAACACGAGACGGTTTGTCAACTCCAGGGTTTATAGCAGTTTGTTTAGAAATCAATAATGTGTAGAAGTGTAAAAGTAGCAGGTCATATAGGAAGCAAGTCAGTCACGCAGGCTTCTATTCAAAGTACAGACGAACATCTCCCATGTCCATATTCAACTTGCAAAGTCTTTAAGAACAGTGAACTGCATCATGTTGACGGATGTTTTTTTAGTACTATACATTTTTTATCTGATAGCATAGATTAATGTAAACTGTCCTTATGGCATTATGACATCAGAATAATTTGACCAGAAATACATTTATTGTACAGGATTTCATACAAATAGACAAGTTACAGTATCCACTCATTAGATCCCTGCTGCAGTGAAACCAAAACTAAACAGTATTTAACATGGTGATAAAAAGTACATGTGATTCACTGTAAATAAAACTTTATTTTGGTGTTTGTATGCTTCTAATGCTTTAACGTTTTAACCAATAGTTGAACTATATCATACTTAACATTCAGTGTATTGAGAGGTCACATTTCCTTCTAACAAACCATTTACAGGAAATGATGAATTCCAGGACCATACAAAGCCTGTGCTATTCAAAGCACGCATTAAAATGAGTAAATACTGAAAAAGATGAAAGGAATTCAACTTGTTATATGTGCAGGAAATCATGTTTTTTATGTCCTTGTAATTTTCACTTTTCAATCTCAGTACTAAATGTGTGTTAAATGTATTTATGTTTGCTTTGAAAGTTTGTAGGTTGAAGCACAACACAAGCTCAAAGTACATTTGATACATGCATAATTTTCAATGGAACTATCACTTTATCATGGAAAATACACTTGCTGTTACCGCCAGTAACCACAGGCAGCACCAAATCAACCAGGACTGAAATTTACGGGTTTAAGTTAATTGTGCAAATTGCTTTTAAAATCTGTACATTGATTCCCCATAAAAAAATGTATATCTGATATAATGCATTACTCATGATCAAAATAGAAACCAACATACACCCGGATCGGAAAAACCCAAAATGGTAACAATTTCTGGAAAATCCATGCTTATCATGTATTCTTTTTGTAATATGTAATAATCATGTTACGTTACAACACAAAGCATTTAACTACATAAGAATTATCATTATCAAGTGTAATAATTCATAAATGCTGTTCATTCACTGACATTCTTTTTGCAAACAGGATTACATTTTCCATAATTGTTATATAATATGATCTTTTTATAATATGTATTGTTATCATGTTTAAAATGCAGCATAACGTGATGATACGTAACACTAAGTGCTCATTGTTCTACAAGTAGTGTAAACATTTATTTTCCAAGGTTTTGTGCCTTTTTCTTTAATCATAATGCATATTTAAACTACAACTATGTGAATTATGGGTGTCACGATTTTGATTCTAAATTGAAAATCTATTGAAATGAGCATTCAATTTCAACCTTCAAAGTTAAAAGCAAGATTGGTAAATCCCCCGGGATTCTTTTCCACGCGGACGGCGAGCGCGTCAACGGAGTTGTTGCTGAACATTGTGGCGCTCCGACCTGCAGAGAAGGCTGCTCAACATGCAGCATGTGTGTCTGTGTGTGAGCACTCGCTAGCCCGGCCCGCCCACAGGGCATCACTGTAGGTGTGCAGATGAAAGCACTGCTGGTGAGCGTGCATACACACACACACACACACACACACACACACACACACACAAACATATATACACACACACACACACTCATAGAGAAAGAGAATGTTTAAACTTTGAAGTGGCTCATAGCAGCTGAGCTGAGTTGTGGCCGTAACTTCAGTTTGACATCTGGCTAAAATCCCTCGGAGAACACACACACACACACACACACACACACATTCTCTCTTTCTCTCTCTCTCTCTCTCTCTCTCTCTCTCTCTCTCTCTCGTTCTCTTGCTCAACATGTATGAATCCTTCTACAGCCACTACTATAACCTCATTGGCTACCAGCTATAATGACGTCACCAGATTGAGTTGTAACTGAGTAAAACACAGGCTGCTGCCGGTGTGTGAGTGGTACATGATTATCCAATCGCCACATTTTTCCTTCCTGCTGTTATACAACCCAGCACACATAAATACATAATTGCACCAGAAATGTGCCTTACAGAAGGATTTTTTTTTTTGTGGGGGATGGAAGGAAGTAAAATACATTTTACGAATAGATATTTTATAGGGAATAAAAAAATGTATTGTGGAATAAGGACTGTCTACGTGCCGCCCAGTGATGTCACTCTGGAGGATGACGGGAACTTTTTAAATCCTCTACTTTACAGTCAAGTTGGAGTGTGATCTGGGTTCATAAAATGGATGTTCACTGAGCACATATCAGTCGCTTCATGGAACTGTGGCCTTGTTTGTCGGGTCTCTATGGCTGCACTTTTCTTTTAAATTATTTTCATTGAATACATTTTTTTAAATCATTATTGTGTGCCAAATTATTGTTTTCTTTAGTTAGCTGTGAAATAAGCTGGACAATGTACAGTGAGTGGGTCATCAGTGTAAAAATACAACTGAGAGGCTACACTTGTCAACGCTCTGGATCTACTGTATTCCCATTATTCTGAGCTCCATGAAAGAGGAGACATAGCATATCAGTCCTATGGACGACATGATGACTCCTTTAAAGATTGTCACTAAGTTGTCATGGATGTATGTGACGATGCAGGCAGTAGTTTAAAGGATCATTCCCAATCATTTAAAATGACGTCAATGAGATGTATTAATGTTGAGATGTAAAATTGAGCCGCTGTAGATGTTCATCTGTTGTGATAAATTATGAATTAGCCTGGTGGACAGCTGCCAACATGTGGTGCTGCTAATCTCACCAGGCGGAGCAGTGTGGCCGCATGGGCTGCATCTAACTCCTGGAGCTTTGGATATGTGTAAGCCTTGCTCTCAGGAGCTGTGAGTGTGACTATTCAGTCACCGTGTCCACCTCTGCTTTCAGCTGTCACTTCTGCTTCTGCAGTGCAAATTGCAGCTGTTGGTACTTTTCAGACTTGTGGAGTAACTTTAAATATTGCTGAGAGCTCTGTTGAGTTAAGTTTTTTTTTAGGAAATGTGAAGTCACTGTGGTGTAGCTCTGGGGGAGTGTCTTGCAGTATGGCCTACTGCTGCTGCTAAATTAATCAAGAGAAAACATTCAATTGAATTTAATTTATTTATTTAAATTCACTTCATTTCACTTTGACTATTAGATGACTTCCTTTTAATTTTCAAGACTTTTTTTCGCGACACTCCAGTGTGTGTGGGTTGTATAACCCTGGGCAAGATACTGAACCCAAAGGAGTTCTTTTGAATTCCACCAAAAATAAGTCATTACTTCTGGGACGTCCTGCTGTGTGTGTGTGTGTGTGTGTGTTTGTGTGTGTGTGTCTACCTGTGATACCTCCAGCAGAGCTGGTAATGAGCTCCATTGATTGAGGCTGTTAATTAAGACCAGTTTTTAATTAATCATGTTCCCTGAATCTGCCTGTTATAAATTATTCCTGACAGATAGACACTTGTTTTCAACACAGCAGATGTTGTAAAGTTTTCCAGGACTGTTTTCAGTCAAGCCATAAAAGAGAGATAGAAGTCTTCACATTGGAACAGCCAAACATGTTTGACCCATTTTTGTATGTTTCTGATTCACATTCACTTCAGAAGATATTTATACGGTTTGTTTACTGTATCCGTGCCGATGGTCAGACACAAACAACGATGCAGACATTGTTTTTAATTTTGCCCACATTAGAAAACATGGCCGACATCAACCATCAGATGATCAACTGCCTGTCCTTCAAGTGTAACTTAGGAAGGTCAGAAACCTGTGTTTGTAGGGCCAATATTTGAAATACACAGCTTAGGAGTAAAAAATACATAATTATTAAGATTTGATACCCCAACATAACCAGTCTAAATATTGTTTTAAAAGCCTTCAAACGATGGCCTTGGGAACACATTTGGTCTTGGAGAAAACTTCAACAACACTCCAGCAAAATAACTATTATTATTCATTCATTCAAGTCATCATGTCAATGTTATGTTTATTCTTGTAAAATTAGCAAAAGTCATGAACTGTTAAGGTGATAAAACAATGTTCTGTATGTCTTTTGGAGTGTCAAGAACCCCAAACAGGTGTTTTATCACCAAAGCAGAATATTTGAGTGTTTATTGTCTGTTGCTTTTCCTCTCAAGCTGCTAAACAACACAGAACTTGCTGCTTTTAATAAAGGTGACAGAATAATAATAATAATTCATGACCATCGGAGTTACGGTGTAGTGGGGCTGGGAAATGCTGGCGCTAGGTGGCGCTAGCGAGCCACTTTTTTCTGGCCAATATATTTTGATGACTTTTTTTTATGCTTAGGCCTCCAAAAGGGACGTTCAATCCGTGTAATAATAATAATAATAATAATAATAATAATAATAAAATAATAATATTAAACATACGAAATACAATAGGGCCCGTTGTCGGCGCTCTGACCCTAATAATAATAATAAGAAGAAGAAGAAGAAAAAGAATTGGGGGTGACATAAAACATGAATTAGAGACTGCTGCACAGTAAGAGGACACTGCTTTATGTGACTGAATGAAGTCAAACTTATGGAGTTATTCTGTATTTATGTAATGTTTCTGAGTTCGTGAGATGAGCATTTTCTAATTTTAAATTGTGTAAAACTTTGATTTAATTTAATAAATTAGCCATTTGGATATAATACTGATAATGACACCAATGATACATAAAACCAATACTACTAATACTACTACTGCCCATGCATTGAGGTTTTTTCTTCATTCTACCATCATGCATATTGCTTTCTTGCTTTTATTTAACATTTTCCAAATGCTGATTTGTTTTCTGGAGTCACCATCATTTAACCGTCAGATAAATGACCAAACAACGATGAGACTTTAAAAGGAAAGTGTCTTGTGTTCAGGAGCGTTGCTGTAGTTTGGATGTACAAACGGATAAACAAACACACAGATCAGTTGTGGTGAACTCCCTGATTCACAAGAGCCTTTGAGAGTCCCAAACAAAGCATGTTTGGAGCTATAAAGGACCTCATTACTTTGGATTTAAAGAAAACATTTCCTGTGGTTCCGCAGAGATGGAAAGTATTTGAAGAGCAAGAAAGCAATTCTTTTATCTATTTGAGGCTGAATAAACCTTTTTGGGGGGTTTGTTTTGTTCCTGGGTTACACTGACATGTTTACAATAATAAAAAAAACTTTCATGTAGTATATTTGTTTTATTCTCTTTGTGAACCGGCTGTGTGTTCTCAGTCCAAATGAGGTTTTACTGGTGAACCAGGACACAGCACCTCCAGGAAGCATTTACTAGAAGAAGGGAACGCCTTCCTTTATTCATCTCTTTCTCCTTGTCTCCCCACATTCATGCTTTACCCCACTTCTCCACTTTTCCTTTTCTGCTTCCCTTCCTCGATGACTCGGTGAGAAGTAGAAGGCATAAAATGCAAATAACATTGCTAGAAAACACTCAGATACACATTCCCGAGACTGAACAACCTTCTGAATTTATTTTAACAGTAGAATATACTTAAAATATTGATCTGAATCTTAATCCAGATCTACATTAACATAGACAAAGATTTGTGCCAAATTTGAGATGAGCCAGTCTTAGAGCATCAAATTACGTCCATTTTATTTTTAAACCTAATTTTGCTGTAGTGTCATAGGTAGGGCAGAATAACACACAGTCGGCATGGGCATGTCGTCAAAGTTTGGTTGAGTGCACACAACATGAGTCCACCCAAACAGGCTGCCACTGGAAGAATGAACTTCTGATAGATAAACTAAAATAGATGATCTCTTAACAAGTAAACTAAATCATAATGTTGAAATGTGACAAAAGAGCTTTTCCTAAAACTTGACAAAATGACAAAAACAAATGGTGAAATTTGATGATGGCTTTCACAGCAAAAAAAAGAAAAGAAAAAAAGAGGCTGCTTTTTTTTCTCTGACTGACGTGTTTAGTCCTCCATGGAGGTGAACATTGTCTTGACCTGTTTGATGCAAAATGTCAAAGAAACAATTTGTTTGTTTTTTACTCCTCATCTTCTTGCTTTTACTACAATAGGAGAAATCAATACAAACAAAAGGACATTAGGGATGCAGACATGAACTGTCAAATATAAAATGAATAATATCACACAGAGACAAAACAGTGGAACACTTTTCTGTTACGTTTCTTTTTTAAATTAACTTGTAATCTGCAATTTTCTCCCCTTTATCGCCTTGGACGTTTTTCATATCTTACTCCAGAGACAAAAGAGAGATGACGTCACTTCCTGTTGCTCATCATGTGAGCTACACAAGGCACGGCCAAAGAGACAGTGTGCACGTCGTGCATCAAAGCACAAACCCAAGTCAATGATGAAATTTGTTGCCAACTATATCGTTTAGTTGTGGCATTCCTCGCCATGACTGAACGAAATAAGGATTCGAGTTCAAATGGGCTAAAAGGGAGGAAGTCGGTCGATCCCTGTGTGCTTGTGTGTCAGTCTTCACAGAAGCTTAGCCAGTTAACTTTCTACCGACGGCTTTAGAAAGTGTGTGTGTGTGTCAGGCAGCAGGCCACAGCACTAACAGGATTAGCATGGTAGTGGCATGTGCGTCAGAGAGCACACGACCAGCAGACGCTGCTGCTGCTGAACTCCGATGCTGCTGCCGACTTTTGGCTGGAGAGCGTTTGTCACACCGGTTAATGAGGTTAATTCTGCTTTGACCTCTGTGTCGACGCTTTTCGTCAGGGTTGTTAAGCAGATCCTATTTAGATACTTCACCCGGAATAACAAGCACTTATTCCACTGACCTACATTAGACTGTCATGTTTCGCTGAGTGAATGTAGTGGAGAAACTGCTTACTCGTGAAAACTAATGTACACAGGGAGATTTGTTAATGTGTTAACGCGGCGACCTCGGTGTCACATGTGGAAGCAGCCAGAGGTCAAAGTGAATTGTAATTGGAATCAGCTTCACAATGCAGAGAGGCGTCCAGAGAGAGTGAGGACTATCGGTGAGGGTCATGCTTCATTACGCACAATTTCATACCCTGTTTGCGTCGGTCCCACCAAACTGACTGGTGGCTTCTTGTTGAGGAAGATGTGTTTGCACTGTCAGATTTTCAAACGATGCGCCGGAGGGTCAGTTATAGTAAACTAATGCTGTCCAGACAAAAACGTTGCATTTTTTTTTTTTTAAATCTAGAGGACATCACAACATTTTCAAAGAGATGAGCAATGTCAGGCTGAAGTTTGGGGAAATGCAAGTAAAATGATGCACAAGCAATATAATAATAAATACATAATTACTGACTATTACTTTGAATTTAAATGAAACTCTTCTTTAAAGGCAAAATAGTTCCCATAATTAATAAAAAAAATATGAAATTATTGGTAAACTGCAGATAAGTTATATAAGTTACATGAAGTGTTACAGTTTTGTGCCACTGCTGAGCAACTATGGCTTATCACAGCTTGGTTTTACTTCTGTTGCTCTGTCCGCTGGTCCGATCGCTTTAAATAGCATGTGTTAAATTTACAGACTCTTTACAGACATCCTAGTTCAACTTTGACCTTCTGCATTTAATGGAGCTGTGTGCACTGAATCAGGGATTACTTGTTACGTTATAGGAGCCCCCACTTCTATTTTATCTCCAAACAAGTGGTTTACTACCAAAGATATCATAAAAAACAACTCTTGGTTGTTCTCGTTGTCTTTATATTTATATTTCAGGTCTTGTTGGACCACTTTTTAGTTCTTAGATATTAACAAAACCAGAATTATCAAAATACAACTCACGTTGTAATGAGTCCTATTTTTTCCTTTTAAAGCAGGGTGAGCAGAGGATGAGATTTCATACCATTTATGGATTTGACACAATAAATCTGCTCTTTTCTACAAACACATCCAAGTCCTTATATCCTCTGTGCAGCACTTTGATTGGCTGTTAAACACTACAGGAAACAGTAATGCCCCCGTTAAATATAGGAACAACAACAAATCACAGCCACACATATAAATACAACTGTGACACGATGAAAAGACAATCACCACAGTTCAGTGATAATTCATGGGCTCCTCTGTGTTCATACTTGCGACTGGTCTCCTCCTCGAAGCTGTAAAAACATGTTTCCTTGCTAGATTGAGTCTGCAGTGATGAAATACACAAATAACTCCCGTGAATCTTGTAAAAATAATATCAGCACACTTAATGCAGCTAACAGTTAATTTCATCCATTATTAATAACCCTTGTCAAATAATATAAGCTATGTGCTATTAAAAAGAAGCACAGTTTGTAGCAAGAGTGGGGAGTTTGCCCTGGAAATGCAACAAACATGTATTTTATTTCCGACACAGTAAATTATTAAGTAAAATTAAGTGTTGCTAGTCTCTGATCATACTTTTCAGTAAACAGCCCTTGTTCTGTGTGCTAATTCAATATAATTCCTATATATAGTTCATTGTATTACCTCTGGGTTTCATTTACATTTAATGTTCGAGCTGGGATTGTGGCAGTGGAAATATATTTTTATCCAGCATCCTGGTTATAATTTCCAGGAGCCTGGACGTATCAAAGAAGGTTAGTTGTGCACTCTAAGTTGCCATGGTGATGTGCTCTGGTGCAAAGTCACCGTTGTGAGACCTGAAAAGCAAAGGTTAAGCCTAACATTGGCTCAATAACCCATCTGCTCTCGCTTTCTAAACACGGCACCCGGAGACATCAAGGGGCTTTTTGATGCTGTTGATTTCTTCCCTCTTCCACGTTCTCTGCAGGGGGGCAGCTGGATCACCCTCAAACTAAGCAACTAACAAATGTGGCCATGAGAGCCTTTAAATACTCGGAGGAACTGCAACACTCGAGGGTGTTGTGACATTCAGAGGAAGTCAAAATGCACAACAGTCATGACCTCTTGATTTCATATTAGTGATCAAATTCTCTTGAGAAGAATATAAAGAAAAAAACATATGCAAATGAATGCATAACACAGGAATTAAATGAGAAAAATGAATACCAGGATCTGATGAATGAGAACCAATTAGTCGAGTGTTGGGCAGTGGAATATATCTGCTGAGCACTTGAACTAAACATAGTGAAGGAAGAATTACAACCATTAATCAATTAGCTTGCGACTGAAGCAACTCTTCAGATTCTTCTTTGAGGTTGCTCAGACTGCAGATACTAATGTTTCCATGCTTTGAAAATGTCATATAGCACACTTTGTATACAAGGCCAAATCAGGACAAACCGGAGGAATTTTGTTAAGCTATGATGTTTATAAAAATGAAGGTGAGGGAAACCTTGTGATGATGGTAAATGAACAATGATTCAGGTAAAGTTAAAGGTCTGAGTACACTTGAAACAAGCAGACGATGACAAGTCATTCCATAAGTCATCCAAACACTGGCACAGGCAAAAAGGTTTATAGCTGCTCAAAATGGCCACATTCAGAAGGCGGGGCAAAAGGTCTGCCAACATAATGAGGGCAAAATCATTGTACCCAATCTTCAAATGGGTGTAACGATGTACATTTCAGACAGTCTCTCCTCAAGGGCGTCTGTGGTCGATTCACATGGTTGTACGCTGGGAAATGGAAGGAAGTAGATGTGTGAAGAATGAGAAAAGGCTCGTCGCTGCATCGAGTGGACAGGATTGCTGGAATGGCAGTTTGGGCAAAAATGTTGGGCGCAATCCTGAAGATTGAATATGGGAGACGTATGAGGGGCGAGGGTTTCAGATCCATGGAGGCAGACTGGTGAACAAGGGCTTGGCTTCTCCAACACTGGCTGCTTAGGGGAAGAGGCTGTGTTGGGTGCTGAGCCTGGTCTCACTCATCCATCCCCAACCTAGATTCTCTCTTTCCACGTCACCACATGAACAGCTGCTACTGCATCCACACTGTATATTGACACAAGGACTTCGAGATCACACTGTTGGCTGTGTGGAGCTGAGACAAAAGGGCAAGACTTCTCCACACACAAACACTCACACCTCCTGCTGCTAGTAAAGACAGGATTGGTCCACGCACCCGCATTCTGTTTTTCTCTCGTCCAATCACGTTGTCCCTCCTATCAGCACATTTCAACTGCATTCCCAGTTTTCCAGATTCTATTCTTGCCTCCACAGTTCCACACACAGGCTCTCCTACACCCCCAACACTCTCCCCAGGGTGCCATGGCATCTCAGTGGGAGGGGAGCGTCACCACTGCCTTACTCCTCTCTATGACCACACCCCCAACTTCTTCCTGCTTCCCCTCCAATCAGGACCCTTCAGCCGGACTCATCCAATACCCGCATCCCGACACCTGCAGGTCGCCCCCCGCTCTCAGCGAACAGGAACTGCTGTTTTTTGCGTCACAACGGGGGGTGTAAAGCTGCTTGGCAACAATGAGGCGAAAAAGAGAGATCGTAGTAAAAATGGTGACCTAGTTTTTCTGTTTTTTTTTCTCTTCTCTTCAATACCCCCACCCTTAAATCCTCTCTCCTCTGTAAGAAAACACTACCATGCTTTTCAGATCTTCCCCAGCTAAGTATGCTTTAGTGGAGAGGCAGGTAGATTCAAAAGGGTGTTAATAGGGTGAAGCACACTCTATCAAACAACTCCATCAAGCACCAGTTTCACTGATTGTACTTTTTTGTTTTTTTACTTTGAAAGCTCTATTTTTTATCACCAACTTTGGAGTCAAAATAACTGTGAACCCACATTATACAAGCATAAATAGAGGCCATGACATTATCTTTAACATGTAGTCTTATGTGTGCAAATCCGAACATGTATTAATAATCATACAGTGGTAGTATTTCCTTATTAGTTGGAAGTGCAAAAAATCAGCCAATGTTCCAGCCTGATACTTTTTCAAGAAAGTTGTCACGCAGTTGCTAGATTGTGGATAGGGCCATGGTACACCTTTTTCTGTCAGCTGTTCCATATAATCTAAAATTTGTATTTATTTATTTGTGTTGCTTTGTTAAAATGTATGATTTTCACCTGGCGTCAATGTGACATTAATGCTATCTGGGATTACCAAAGAAAAATGAATAACTACGATTTATTGGAGGAAAGACCTGCAGTCAGCCTTTTATGGGGGTAATCATGTTGAAATTGAAGTGGCCTTTCATGCTATTTTACCATTTAAATAATTTCCCAATGTAAAGGAATGTAAGGATGGAAGTATTGTAATTTAACCAATCAGATCATGTGTGTGTGTGCTGGGATTGTGATATTAACCATTATTAATTAGCCATATGTCGTAAACATCCAATGGCTGCTCTCATGTCAGCATACATTCCAACACTGTGAGACAAAATTAAATAGATGACATTGGTAATACATGTTTAGAAAAAGATTAAGATTGTGACCTGCCTCAATCAATTTGCATTAGTGTTTTTCCATTTTATCTTGTGGCACAAGGGAAGTTGTTGTTTCAGAGTCACTTTAATGATAGTAATAGTAATAGTAAAGTAGTAATAGTAATATCTAAATATCTGTTCACGGAGTTTGACTGGAACTTGTTAGTCATGTTGACTCAACGTCTCCCTGCTGAATGCAGTGGAAGTGTAGACTGCATAATCAGCATATTCTAGAAGAAATAAAAAAAAAACATACTTGAAAGCAAACATAGAATAAGAGGGTAGAATTAGAAATTTATGAATTAAAGTAACATTAATATAATGTTACATGAAAAAGCAACACTGAAATGCTATAATCCTACCCCGAATAACAGGCTCTCTTTAATGTTATTTAACTGCATCACAATACTTACACTCAACTTCAAGGCAAACACACATCAATCTACAGTTTCTTTTGTTGACTTTAATAATTATTGCTTAATATTGGTCAACCATTTAAATTGCAAAAATAACTAATGACATCTAGACTTTGAGTGTTTGCAGTGTTTTATTAGTTTGTATTTATTTATTTTACAGTCCAACCACATTCTACTGTATGCTTGGCCACAAGTAAAGTGAGCTGTTCCTATCAGCAAACCATTTACAAACCATTAAAAACACATTGGAATTACACTTGAACTTCACTTATTATTGTTATTCTACCAAGGTTTTTAAAAATGGCATCAACTTTCTTATGACCTGGACTTGTTTCTCTTTGAGTTTGACTCAAGCACGGGGATTAATAATGACTAGTTCTACCTCTGACTGTAAGCAGGAAGTCACGTGGGTTATTTAAGAGCATTCGGCACATGGCTGGAATCTGCTGCTTAACTACGCTCTTCAATTTCAAACTTCCCAGCATGATGCAACCCTGGTCATGGCCAATCAGTGAAACATAATCCCATCAGCTGTCAGACTAAACATTTCCTGAGAGATCACTGATTGAGGTGATTCATTGCTGATTGACAATTTAACCCGGTATCACCAGCAAACAACAAATACCTTTCTTCAACATATGACACCACGATGCAAATGTACACAATCTCTGAACAAGAGTGGAATGATGCTGTGGACACAATTAACATTATTAATGCCATTTAAGTGGGGCCAGTCAGCCAACCCCTTTCTCCATGTGAGTGCCTGGGGCCACTAATGCAAGAGTGCAGCTATCACTGGAATACAAGCTTCCTCTTGCAATTATTGGATAACTAGGATCATAGTGAGTACTTCACAATGAAATTAGTTTTCACGGGGGAAAAATAAGTCAACCACGTTCTTTGGCGAGACGGAACATTTAATTCCAATAGAGACTCCACATACTTGGTGATTAAGAATAGCATTTATTCTGATGTGTGTGCGTGTGTGAGCCTGTAATAGATGCCCATTTGTCCTTGAGGAATGAACAAAATGAAGCCTAATGACAGGGAACTATTCCTTTTCTTTTTTTAACCGTGGTCACTCACACACACGAATCAGTGCCAGTTCAATGTGCCTGTATGGAAATTAATTGTGCATTCTTGATTAATAATGTCTGGGAAATAACCCAATAGGAGATAACACAAATGTGGCCTGTGTTTAACCCTGAATATGCGTTTGCCTGAGTGCAAATAGGTACACTGTAGCAATGGGAGGTTTTGTACTTGTTTTCCATCACACACACATGCGCGCATACAATTACACACACACACACACACACACACACGCATGCATGCACAAGAAATTAAAACAGTTTTCATTGGCTTGTTGTTTTCTGATGAGCTTCCAACAATCAGCGGTTGTTATCCAACCATTCATCTGTTACAACAGTATTTGCTCCAAGGGAGTTAAAATATGGCACAGGAAAATATGAAAGAAAATGTTTTTTAAGCCCTGGATGTAAGATTGAGAGAAAAAGGGAGATTAAGAAATGAAGGAAGAAGGGAAGTGAAGGAGAGGAGGAAAAACTTGTCACTGATATTCCTTCCTCCAAATCCCTTGGTCTCTTCCATTGACATTGGTTTTGCCATGATCAATGGTTTTTCCAGCCATTTCTATATGCAGAGAACGCCCCGTTTGCTAATTTAAAACCATATTAATTGTTCAGAATATGCACATGGTTTCTTCATACTGGATGGATTTTGAGTAAAGATGAAGAGCTTTGATTTCCGTGGGAAGAGTGTAACCCTGTAACACAGCTCACATAATGGATACCAAGGCACCACTTGGCTTTTGATGGGCAATGCCAAAAACTGAGCTGTATTTGATCTGGTTCGTATGTCGACTCGGTGGTTGAAATGTTTTGATAAAGTCTTCATTCAAGCCATGGCTAATTCAAAACTCACCACAGTGAAAAATGTCTTTTTTGGAGAAGTAGGGCTGGGTAACTTTGATGTGAATCTGAAATGAGAAGCCTGTGTGATATGGCACACAGTGCTCAGAGAGGTGCCTGTGAGATTGGCAGAGGATCATGCCTTGAACTCTGTATCTGCTATTAGAGATTTTAGAGTCTCAATGTGGCACTGCGCCACACAACCAAGAAAGTTGTCATTAAAACTCCTTGTTTTTTGGAGAAGAAGAGTGATACTGCTTTGATGTAAGTCACAAAAGTAGACTTTTTCTGATACGTGGACATTAAATCCTGTCCTGAAGTGCCAGCTTGGCAACACATCGATGATTCAAAACGCAGATAGGTTTTGATGTGTCTCACTTGGTAAGCCATTGTTAAAACACACCCCGCTTCCTTTGACAATATCTCCTGCCAACATTCCCACAGAAAGCCGGTACCATTCCATGTGGCACGTGGAGGAACCGTTCCCTTTGAAACAGCTTGACTTTTAGAGAAGAAGATTGCACTCTCTGATGTTTATTCAAAGATAAGTGTGTGATCCACAGACACAAATGGCTGCTGAGGTGCCAGGATAGAAACTTCAGTTTAAGCATGAACAACAGAGATGCAAAAATGCAATTAAGCCATTGACAAGGCATTATTGGGACAAGAACTGACTTTGATAACTATTGACAACAGTGACAAAACTTCAAGCTACACACAAGTGTAAGTGGCCGAAAGGTAGATATACTGGCATTTACTTTAACACATTCTAAAAGTGTGTTGACAACTGACAACATAAGGAAAATGTTCTGTCTTCGATTAATGAGTTCAATGAGACTATACTTTCTTTTATAAAACAAAGGGAGAGTTACAATAAAAAGTTAAGAGAAAGGTTTTGAGGAGAATACAAAGGTATAACTTTGCAAGATGAAATGGATATGCAGACTGTCCAGGTAGCTGACAAGAACAATGGCGTTGTTGCTTGGCTTCCATTAATTCTGAGTAGGCTCTTTTCTTGGTCCTTTTCAAGCATTATATTGGCCATTGACCAGCGACGTTATACTTTGAGACTTCTGAGGAGATGAGGACTGGCTGAATGCATAACAGTGGCATACATTGGAGAATACAAACTGTGTTCCAAATTGTGGAAAGAGAAGGCCACATTTGGAATAGGCTTTGAAATGACACAGCCTTGTCAAACTCCATCTTGACGTTCTGTCTTGAGTTCAAAGGAGGCAGCCGAGGACCGTGGACACAGTGTTCACAATTGACAGTTTCAGTCTGCTGGAAGCAGATATGTTAAACTCGATTTTTACCTGTGTACTGGTGTAAATTGTATGTCCCTATAGATTGTACTACATGCATATTGTTGAGATATTTCAGTCTGGACTAAAGTGGTGGACCAACTTAACACATTACAATCCTTAAAATATGGACTAATTCACATGATGCAAGCATAATTAATTTGCCATATGTCAACAAGACGATGGGTTTTCAGCAGATGCATGTATATAGATACAACCACATGTATGGTGCTGCAAATAAAAAGAGGATGCTATATCTGCCCATAATACATGTGGTAAAATGACTGAGATTAATTTTGCTCTCAACAAGAAAAATTACCATAATTGTGTGAAAATTAAATGAGGGAAATTCTGCTCTTATAAGTCATCTTTTATCAAAACAACAAATCGAGTTATTATTCTCATGGTGCACGAATGGCACTTGAAAAGACTTGGATCTAATTTCTTCAATATTTGTCTCAATTAAAGCCATTATAATAGGGAAAGAAAAGGAACGGTAGGAATGACGATGCCTTCTCGGGTTTTAAAGTTTATAAGGAGAACGATACCTGCTTCTGAGTCTCTCAACAGCCAGGCTTTATTATTTGAATATTCATATTCATTTCTAGGTTACATACTATACTCATGGGCCTGCATTATGTTGTCTCCACCATAAGGTCACACTCGAGGGCCCTGTATTATGTTTTTTCCACCATAAGGTCACACTAGAGGGCCCTATATTATGTTTTCTCCATCATAAGGCCACACTAGAGGGCCCTGCATTATGTTTTCTCCACCATAAGGCCACACTAGAGGGCCCTGTATTATGTTTTCTCCACCATAAGGTCACACTAGAGGGCCCTGTATTATGTTTTCTCCACCATAAGGTCACACTAGATGGCCCTGTATTATGTTTTCTCAACTAAGGCCACACTAGATGCCCTGCATTGTTTTCTCCACTGAAATAGCACTTGTCCTCTGTCCTGCATTCTGCCCATCAAGGTTAGCTTTTACCCAGGACAGCCAGGAGGATGCTGGGTAGTGGAGTAACTTTTAGCCAGGTTAGCTTAGCTTGCATCTTGGCTCTCCTCCTGGTGTGGTCGATTCTGCTTTCGGCGGCGTTTATTCCTGCTGGTGATCTTTCACTCAGTTATATAACCACAATGACACAAACTCATATTTTCCCATTTTTTTAGGGGATAAGATGTTTAGCAGACATTCAAAGCATAAATGAAAAACCTCAATTGAAGAAAAAAAAGACTTGATAAAGAAAGATTTGATACAGCCGTGGGGTGTACAGACAGAAGTGAGTTACTATGGTTACAGGCATCTGTGTAGCCAATAAAAATAGAATATCTATGGCGTTGCCACTAGGTCCTTTTTGTCAGGGCTTAACCCCATAGGCTGTATACAAAGATATGTATGTATTTACAGTGTCTGCTTAACCTCAACATTTTGAAATTAGGTCCAGAAATACATATAATGTGTGTCAATGTGAGACATTCCTCCTGACATAACAGCTTGTTAAAATGTGTCTCAACTTTAAACAATATTTTCACTCCACAATTAATCTGGAAAGTCAACAACGTGTACTTTGCCATGTTAATAAGGTGGCAGCAAAAAAAAGGGACCAAAACAGACCGTTGATAAAAATAAATAAATAAACAAATAAAAATCCCAGGGTCCCCATTGGTCCCCAATCTGTATGTCATGTTTACTTGTATCACTCTGTGGTCATCATCTATTGAGTGTCAAACAACAGTGTGATTGGATGGGTGTTGAAATAAATAATAAGTAAGTAAAATATGTGATACTGGAAATACCTGTATTTTTTTATAAATTATTATGAGAGGGGGTGCCCTTATTTCCACTAGAGCACTTGCCCTAGGCTATTCCATCAGTAGAGGAGTACAAATGGATTATCTGTTCTAAACATTGAACGCTACATATTGTAATAGAGCAGCACAGATATCTCAAAGCCTGGATGTATATATACAACTGAAACTAACTGTATCATTCAATCTCACTGGAGATACATGAGAAAACCTCTTTACCACATGATTGGCAGGACAAATCCAATTGTGTTTTACATGGGAATGTTTTTTGTATATACTGTACACAGAGCTGTTTGATGTTCTATTTGAAAGCCTTGATCTAATGCAGCAACTGTATGCTTACAATCCTTGGCAGTTTTATCTAGATATAATGCAGCAGCTTGAAGTACACAGGTATGCAGCCTTTATACACACACACACACATTGTGTCTCAGACAAGATCAGTCTTCAAACTGCGTGTTCTCATCCAGTTCCGATGCAGTATGGCACGTGATTTTTCCTCCTCTGAACTCCACAGGATGGCAACATAGCACTGCATTATTAGTGTAACCTTGACGTGGTGCCTCATAAATGTTTTGGAAAGGGAAATTCTTTTGCGGCGCCAGTTTGGACTGTGCTGGAGCGGTGAGATAATGATTCCATTGCATGTTAATTAATGGATTGGAGTGAGTGCGTTCCATTTGCAGGTGTCGGCAGGGAGAGAGATAGGGCTGACTGAAAACACAAGCAGAATGTGGGGGAAGACAACAAGAAGTGGTCTTGGTGTGAGTAACCTAAATCTCTTTTGAACTTCAGTGACAGGCCTTGAGTTGTGTCATGCATTTAAATGACATACCTCTTATTTAGTGTGGTCCACAGCCTGCTCCCTGATCAGACATTGAACATGTTCGACCTGGTTTAACCCAGACACGGGAGGCGGCTGGGTTTTTTGTCGCATGGCCCCATGTTCTTCTACTGTACATGTGCTGCTGGTCTGACAGGAGAGCTGTGTCCACACAGCTTCTGCAGGCTGCTGGCGAGTGCTTCATCACATCGTTTCATCAGTGTTTCGCTCAGATCCCTTTTTAAAATGTTTCTATGACAACATTATCGTGACAATATATCACCACTCTAACCACCGTGTAGACTAGTATCGCCCCGTTCCCTTATTATCTATTTGTTAGCATTGTTTTCCCAAAAGGTGACGCTCAAGCTGACAGCCGTAACATTAGAGCAACGAGGAGCATTCATCGGAGACAAAGTGTACACTGATGAAAGCACAACCCTCACTGGCAACGTTCAGTGTCCCCTCGTCCAATCTGCTCCCACAATGGATTTTGAGCTTTTTTATGACAGTGTCTGTCTGACAGACACCACACGGACAAGCGTCTCTTTTGTTTTTGTACACTGACATTAACAGCGCTGTCCTGTAAAGTTCCGAGATTTTCGACCAGAATCGTTCAGAGCAGCCACACAAAAAAGGTGGAGCGCTCAGAAAAAGTGCTGGGTGCAGTCCTGTCTCGATATAATCATTTTAATAGGGGAGCAAGAGTTCTGTAGCTTTTCTTGGACAGGCAGTGTTATTATAAGTAGAAGTGGTATTATATAAATAATGTCAGGTGTATACAAAGAATACAGGAGGTATGGACCCAAATGCAGATGAGAGGTAAAAAAAGGTTTATTTAAATAATAAGCTAACAAAACAAAGTCCAAACACAGGGAGGCCACGAGGGTAAAAACACTAGTCAAAAAGAGGAACGAGATAATTCACCGGGTACACAAAATTCACAAACAGTAATCCAGAAAACACCAGGAGACACAGGCAGGACAGATGAGGAGTATTATATTAGAACATGTTACTCTTGACGGTACTTGCATTTAATGCATTTAATCGCTCAGCAATTCTTGCCCAAGCAGCCTCGCGATTTGTATTTATCACTAGAGTATTCCCTTTTTGGTTATGATGGGTTTGTACTCTAACAGTTCCATCAATAATTTTTGCTCTGGTCTTTTATGCTATTTTTCGATGATTCGACATTCACAGTTCTGGACTGGCTTTATAATGTGACACAGCTGGGAGGCAGAAAAACGGAGGGAAACCAAGACAGGAAGTAAAGCATATGTCAACACAAGACAGAAGGACTACAAAATAAAACAGGCAACCGACACTACAAAAACTCACAGTAATGAAAAATTATGTAATACATATTCCAATAAGTAAGACATTTTATTCCTCGATAAACTGATAAATAATCATTAGCATTTCTAGATGGGAGGGTAGTGTGTGTGTCTGTTCGTATTTAATATCTATGAAAAGTATTGTACTAACTGGTATCTAATCAATTAAATAGTGAGTGGATGTGTAGGACTGCCTCAAAGGAAGTCAGGTGACATAATATCAATAGCAAGAACGTCCACAGGTGGATGGGGTCAGTCATATGGATGGGCCAACCCAAACACGGACTGACACCCAGCAGACTGTGTCCTGTGTTAAAGATCTTTTTTATGGAGTTTTCCCTTATTCTGAGACAGAGGATGTCGAATGTGATACAGAATGTAAAGCTCTGAGGCAAATATGTGTTTTTGTGATTTGTGTTTTTTGGGCAAAATAAATACAATTTAATTGAATAGAAACAATGAAAACGTTATTTAACTTTACCTTTACTTACTACGCAACTATCTTCTGTATCTTAACTCAAACAACAATCTGGACATTCATAGAAGGGCAAATCACCCACCAGAGAGAGAGAGAGAGAGAGAGAGAGAGAGAGAGAGAGAGAGAGAGAGAGAGAGAGAGAGAAAGAGAACAGCTGTTGCAAAATTTTTTTTTCCTTATTGCCATTTTGTTGGGGGTTTTTCAGGAAGCCCCTCCTCTTCTTAGCAGCCTGGCCAATCCCTCTGGTTTTCCACTTTTTCTCCAAATTCTCTTTTTCTTTAATGGCTACAGACAACATTTTCTATTATTAACTTCAATCCAAGACAGATTCATTTCATTGTAATATACTATAGCGTGGCCCTTTGCACAGGAGAACAAAATATCAGTTTTATTTAGAGATTCCGTAAATAGTCCAGATGTTCAGTCATGATCAGAAGACAACGCTGTGTCTGAAAGAAAGAATCCTTAGTACATTGTCCACTGGCAGCTTTCATAAAGATGGAGATACTGCTGAAGTATCTAAGCCTCATGTTGCAGAAGCTAAAAACATTCCCCACGTTTATTAGAGGACAAAGCCAGTTGCTAATTACAACAGAATCATTACAAATGAAGCAATGTGAGGTTTGTGAAAGCCACTGAGGGCCACGATAGCCGAACATGCAGGTTGTCATATCTGTGTGACTCTGCTCTGTTTGCCATTTGAAACCATTGTAATGGTGCCTGTTAATCCGCTCTCGGCATCATTATGCTTCTCTGTCGGCATTCTCACAGCCGCCTTGGATGAGTTTTGAACAGCCAAATACAAACAAGACTTTTGCATAATTGATATTTCATGGTTTGGTGCTTAATGAATATCTCATCAGCACAGATGACCCGCACACGCTCACGTGCACACTTATACACACACACACACACACACACACACACAGCAGGGCATTCCTTCAGAGAACAGCTGATAAAGACAGAGAAGCTGGAGATTTAGGGAAACAATACCCCCAGAAACACACACAAAGGGTGCATATGGACATGCTTTGAAATTCAAATCTTTTTCCTTTATAAACTTTCATTGTTCTACTTTCATATGGATGGTTTTAATGTTAATGTTAACGTCTGTTATAGTGACTGTGTAAATGTAATGTGATGACCTTCTCTTCGGGTCAATTTAGCTCATTCAGTGAAGTGCATTTTCATACTTTACAAAAACTGCACAAGCATAATAGCATGTAGTTACACAATTGACAATAAAGCAACATTAAAAGTGCATAGGAACTTATGTTAATAGCAACAATGGCAGCAATAGTGAACACAATGACGCATACTTATTCACGACTAACAGGAGCTTAGTACAGCTGTTGTTGTTACACTAACAGGGATGTGGTTGTTTTTATTACCACATTCACTTCCAGACATTTCCTCTGAAAATCCTGCAAACTTTCCACATGCTAATTGTCATAAATGTTCCACCCTTTCAAGCCTCTGAAAATGTTCCAATTAAATAATGTGAAACCTGTGATGTGGTGTTGCTTTGAGAGAGAAAAAAGACTCCACTGTGATCCACTAAAATACTGGATCGTTCCATCCTTCTTAGATACTAATGTCTGTCCAACTCCACAATAATAAAACAATTTGTAAAAATAATTTGAAAATAGTCAAATGCAGAATGACGGTAAAATCTTGGGCAGTTTGTACATGTATACATTGTAAAGTGTCCCAGAGAAGGCTGTTCTAATGTGAGGGAGGATCTGACTCCAGACACACAGATGGAGGATGCATCAAATTAACAGCGACTTTTTGACATCACCTCTCAATGGATCAGATGAGAGACACACAGGAAACAATTATTGTTGATTGGCTCATTTTGAACACACACATGCACACGCACACCACACACACACACACACACACACACACACACACACAGGGATGTGGGAGCAGCAGCCAATCAGAATAGATGAGGATGCTCTCCTGATTTCATTTACATAATGATAAAATCACTATCTTAAAAAAGCTGCCCTAAAAAACGACTGATGACACCACACACACACACACACACACACACAGATATATACATTCACAGCAGATGGCAAGGAGCTGAAGCTGACATTGGTGCATCGTTAGTTTTTCTTTTCTTTTTTTTTTTTGTTGCTTTGCTCTCATATGTGTGTGTTTGTGGGAGAGAATTCCCTGGATTACCGGAGTGCTACTGTGGCCAGCAAGAATACGCTCTACTGAACCATGTCACCAAGAGAGAGAGAGAGAGACAGAGAGAGGCAAACACACAGAGTGCAGGGGGGTGATCAACATAGACACAACACAGACCGAATAAGAAGAGGCGAGAACGAGTGACCAATGGAAAACTCTACAGGGAACAAATGAAAAACGGGACAAAGGGACATGAAGGACAGAGAGGAGCTGGGGAGAGAAAACAAGGCAGTGACAATTGCCTATTTCTGCGTCTGTGTGTGTGTGTGTGTGTGTGTGTGTGTGTGTGTGTGTGTGCGTGTGTGTGTGTACATCAAGGGGGAGTGAGCTGAGATCCTGGCTCAGATGTAGAACTGCCCTTCTTCACATCCTCACACTTCCATGCATTCTCACTGGGAGCTGCCCACAAGCACAAGCCCAGTGTTGTGCTGGTACCACGGGCCACTGAACAGACCTCGGGGCTCACAGGCAGACGGAGAGATTGTTGGCACAGTTGAGGGAGCAGAGGGAAATAGTTCTTGATCATATCGCAGCACAGTGATCACTCCACCTTCATTCATAGCCCAACACTGGAACTCATGCAAGAAGCACTCGTTTGTTCTTAAGTGGTGTGTTTGAGTGATTTTCTCTTAAATACTTCTTGCGCAATTAATCTGCTGTCATTCATGTTGATATCTATTGTGTCTTTTCTTTACTTTAAAGCACACTTAATTATGTTAACATTATCCTGTTTGACTCTGCAATTCAACTTATGGACTAATACAATTCTAAATGTAAGCCTAACAATATTCGCCATTCATTTAGCTTGGCAATTGATGCTATAGTATCACACAATAATATCAATATGAACATGTTAAATTATAGTTTTTCATATTGAACCATTTCTTCTTGATGTCAGTGACAGTAGGACCCTCAGGTGAACAGGCAGCACTCGTTCCTCGTCTTCAGCAGGTCCCGATGCATTAGACACAACACACGTCCTTTATGGATCTCTGAAAGCAGAACTTCAGTATTAAACATAGGGGGCTGGTCACATAGCTTTTAAAAGATATTATTGGGGTCTTAATGCTAATTTACAATTCTCATTCACTGCGTTCATAATGTTTACACTGGTCAAGTTTGGAGCGTTAACTACATCTGAGGAAGGCGAACGTTACAGCAATAATATGAACTTGTTCTTGACTGAGGTGCATTCTATTTCTGTCCATTTTTCTCAAATATAAATGTATTTTTCCACTTATTATTTGTGAGAGTGTGAGACAATTTGATCATATAACTGTTTCATCGACAGCACAAACCCTCAGCAACTGCATCCAAAAAATCTACTCAAAGTCAGAATCCTAACTACAACTACATGTCCCAAGAAATGCCCCATCCAACCTCGTCTTCTGGAATATAACTTCATGTACTATGAATTTTTTAAAAAACATAGCAGTGTGGGGAGGTGATGGGTTCACAGGAGGGTCGTGAACTCAAGTTGGAATAATTAAACTTGCGTTTTGTTCTCATTGTTTTGATTTTTGCTGGATATGTGGAGTTATGACTTAACCGACTGTAATTCTCCTGATGTGAACACAAAAGAGCAAGTACCTTAGTGTAGTTCTTGAGATGTGGGGTTACTTTTGTTTTCATTAATTCAAACTGTACTGTTGACTAGTATGTAACCTACTGTTTATGGTTTGTGTTGAGCTAATTTGTTGGTCGCCTGGCAACAGTAATGGCAAATAACAGAAGCAGCATACTGCAAAAACATACACGTTGTCTGGTCAGGGCTCAAAATCTCAAAAGATCTAACTTTAATTTCCCCTCCGCAACATTTAGTTGTTTTCTGCTGTGATGACAACTTTGTATTAACACAGATCTCCTGACAGCGATAAAATAAACAATAGCTTCAATAAAGAATGTACTCTGCTTAAAGAATCTTACTGACCACAGCTGATTTCATAGATTCTTCCATGGAGCTCCACTGATGTTCATCAACTATAAAAAAATAAACACATGAAAGAGCCACAGTGGGTGACATGATCCTTCATTACCACGAGGACATACACTGTAATTTATTATAATGTGTATTATTCTGTGGCTGGAAACCAACACTGTTCTGCACGGTTTCCTCTGACCGTATCTGAGAAGCCACAGCACTCATTATCTTATCGGGCAAAAATGCTGGCTTCTTTGTATTTCTTTAAACCAATCACAATCGACATGGGTGGGGCTTAGCACATGATGCATGGACATCCACTTGCATACAGCAGATAGTGGAAGAGGTGGAGCAATAGGCAGCCAATGGCAGGGTTACACCCACAGTCTCCATCTGGTGAGTGAGATTAAATCTACGCATCTGACCTCGACCAATATTACTGGAGTTGCTTCAACTTAATAATTAATTTTAAACCCCAGAGCATTTTAAACCTGGGCTAAATGAGCCTGCGGGTTACTAAATTATTGAACTTCTGAAAACAAATGAAAATGAATATTACCTCACTTTATAAGAAAGAAGTCTAACCATACATTCTAAACTGCAAGTTGTTTTATTCGGGACATTTTGATATCATTTTGTATCACTCAGCATTGTGATGAGCAACATTCATAGGTGGTTTTAGACAATAAAAGTTTCCAAGTTTCTTTCCTAATTTTGTTCAGTAGACATCACAAAAAAATCTTTCTTTGGCAAACTGGTTTCAAGAAAGGGATTAGTTCAGTATAACTTAGATTTTTGTTTTTCTTTGTTTGGTCAAAGGTGACCCTCATCATCTTTCAAATTTGTCCACACTTAGTGGTATTGTTTACATGCAATATACAACCTAATTACACTAATCACAGAAAACAGGTTGAAAAACTCATTCATTATGCATGCAAGTACTTATTCTAATTACTGGCTTGGCTCTCGGATCTGATGCATGTTTTGACTTAACACTGGAGGCTCAAACATTAATTATTGTAAGTTTAGAATGTTGGCATTGATAAAACTTTGGATATTCCCATTTTCTGAGCAACTCATTGATAAAAGATAGAAAATAATACATTGTGTGTGTGTGTGTGTGTGCATACTTTGATGCAGATACAAAAACCTTGCTCTCTCAAGTATTTTCTTCTCACAATAAGAGTGTGTTTGTGCTTTAGAGGGATATATCAGGAGAAAGACGGACATGAAGACAGCCGAGTGTCTCTCTGCTGCACACGCTGTCCTTTCATCATTTAAATCCACTATTTAAGACTATCGGTTTGACGAGCCTGTAGGCGCAGCACATTAGCATGGATTTTTTACGAGGTGCTATATTACTTGAGAATGAGATCTTTCAGTGTTTATACATTTTTCAAAGACGTGGCTATTAAAATTAATATTTCAGTCTGCAGTTTCAGATTATTTTCTGTTGGCAATGTGTCGAGATATTGATCAGGTGCTCGGGAAAAAAAGGTCAGTGAGAACATTATCAGAACAATATGAATATCCTTTCATCCGTTCTCACCCTCATTCTAGAGCTGCACCTATGTCACACTTAATCTTTCCCTCACTTCTCTGTTGAACTCTGTTGAAAACCTTTGAGTTAATGACATGCAGAATACATATCATTCCCACTTTGGCTGTTTTAAGCACCCAAAGGAACACTTGCAGATAAAGGGCCCTAGTTTCGTAGACCAGGCGCAGTCAGCTTTCAGCGCACCTGCGCCGCGCCGACAGGGTGTGTCAGCCTGGACTTTGCAAGTTTCGTGCACCGCGCAGGCTCACGCAGGCACACCTCCCGTCTCGCCCACCGGCGCGAGTGGGAAAGAGGGAGGAGAAGAAGGCGTGAGTGGGAGACGAGGAGGAGACGAGGCGTGGACTGGGATTAATACAGCCGATTCAGATCTTCACCAATCAAATGAGCTCCTCTCCTCTCCTTTAATGCGTTAGGGGAGGTTCAGTGCAAGTTCCGTCACTTGACAACCCGATGACAGAAGCAGCGCCGCCGCTCCCACCACGGGCATCACGCGCTGTGCGTGCGTATAATAATAATAACAATGCTGATATTATAAAAAACAGGAGAGAGAGAGGGAGATGTTTTGGTCCGAGAGGCTGAGTTTCCGTTACGCGTGCCATCCGCCTTTGATCTGACGTCAGATGTGACGGGACAATCTATATAGATATAAATTCACGTGTTGATTCAATTAGTTGCATTAAATAGTGTTTGTTGTGATTATTTATTGCATTTAAATGTGCCTGGAACTGTGGAAACCTGCCTGTGATGTCTCGGTGACCAAACTTCCACTGTGCCAGCTGTGATTTGCCTTGAATGAATGGACTTAATTTCCGCCTTGCGCCGAAAGTAGACCAGGTTGGAGCTGGAGAGCTTTCAGGGCAGTCTCGGCGAGGCTTTTTGCCTCGAAACTTCCACTACGCCAAGCTGAATCTGTGGCGCCTCCCCCTGCTGCGCCGCCACACCCACCTTGGCGCAGGCGATCCACCAAACTGCCAAACTGAGGCTGCGCAAGGCTGCGCGGGTCGAAACTTGCATTGCGCCGGCTCCGCCACCCTGCGCCGCCCTGCGCTGCGCCACGAAAATAGGGCCCATTATGTTTGATTTGAAAAAGGTCATTGCATTCAGTTTAACATGATAAACGATGACATGTGTTTTTTTCCCATGTAGTGATTATTTTTGCATGACTCACCTGCATTTCCTTTGTCCCCCCCAAGCTGGAACATGGCTGTCTATCCCAGCTGGACTCCGCTAGTGAATTAAACAAAGATGTTAAGTGCATATCTGGGACACATGCATCAAACAAAAACTGACAAAATACAAAATCACAGATTCACCATGACGACGACAACGTCTCGGCAACTGATGGAAGCGTATGAGGAGGTCAAGCTCCTCCGTAAAAAGTATTGTATTTTAATAATAATAATTAATTACATTCAAACAAAACAGACAGCATTGTGAATTATGTTTCCAGGGAAAGTCATTTTGTGATAGAGTAGGTTTGCTCTTGAAATATCACAAATTAGATTCAAGTAAGTCCACATAGGGACGATGTCTGGGTGGTGGACCGCCTGAAAAAACAGGGCTTCAAACCAGGAGACTCATGTTAGTGTCCCATTTAGAACCAATTCATTTTTTTGTTTTGATTCACTTTAATAGTCGTTTAAAGCTACATTTTGATGTTTTTTCTTTTATTAAACTAAACAGGTCGTTTTGTTGCCTACACCTGACTATGTTGTTTTGTAGTGTGTTTTGTTTTGTTTGTAGCATTTCAGACCATTTAATACTGCGACCCAGAAAGAAAAAAAATATGTATAATTGAATTAGAAATGTAATTGAGAGTGCAGTTTAGTTGTATGGGAACATAATTTATAGCTGTTAGTAGCCTAAGGTACAACAGTTTACCACAGACAGACTGGCAGACTGCTCTGGGTCAGTACGAAACCCTATCGTTGGTCTTCTGCCTGCCGGACGCTGCTGTGGATCAACAGGATCCCGGCAGTCAGTCCTCTGCCTGTGCCTATTCAAACCTTTTCTGGAAAAAGTGCTGCAACACTGAGTGCTGCAGCAACTTAACAGTTTTGCTGCAAAACATTTGCAATCAAGCTTTTTCGCATTTACGTGTAATTTATTCATAAAGCCCGCAGGTGTAGAGATAGTCACATGTGGACAAAAGTTCCACAATACTTATTTTTGTCACTCAAATGTATGTGCTCTGAGATATTGTGAGGGAATTTTCAGGATCATCAAGCCCAGAAACATGTGGTTGTAGAAGCCCTCTCCAACACTGCTACAGAATAAATACACAAATAAAAGTCTGAGAATTACTCATACCATTCCTGCTGGATGAGGCAGAAAGGCTGCAGGCTAGCAACCCCTAACTGACTATTAGCCATTCAGACACATTTACATTTACAGGCTTTCAGTTTTCCTCCAGATGCAAAAATACTTTGGTCATATAATCTAGAGCTAGCTTGTGTATGTGTTTACTGAGTCACATTAAGCTTGGGGGAAATACAATTGAAAGCAGCACTGTTTAACTTTTTCGTTTCAAATATGTGAACCAAATGTGCAACGCTTTGATTGAGGTTTTACTGCTCACCACCATCATTGTCAGCTCCTGGAGTGAGACTAACCAAATTTGGGCAGTGAGAAATGCTTTGGTGGAGCTAATTGAGGCAAGCAAGCAGCTGTGATTGGCTGAGACACCTGTCAATCAAGAGAAAACCAAACCTTCTATTTAATAAATAATAATAATAATAAACTTTATTTGTATAGCGCTTTTCAAAACAGGATTACGAAGTGCTTCACAGAACAGAATAAAAAATTATTAAAAAATGACACACAAAAAAACATTGTAAGAGAGTACAATAAATGCGAACAGAAACACCATAAAATAGAGCAAATGGAAGAGAGCAATGTGTTTAAAAATAATAAAACTACTTTAAGAAAGCTTTTAATTAAAATCACTTTTGAGAGACTTAAAAGATGATACTGATAATGACTCTTATGACATGGCGCGATTTGGGAACAACCAGGATACCCCTACCCAAGGATCTCAGGCTACGCTCAGGCTCATAGCTGACTAATAGGCCTGAAATATAACTTGGAGCCAGACCATGCAGAGCTTAATAAGTTATCAGTTAAATCTGAAAATCAAGTCTAAAAACTACAGGCAACCAATGAAAAGAGGCAAGGATGGAAGTAATCCGTCTCCTAGAATTAGTTAAAAGCCTTGCAGCAGCATTTTGTACCAGCTGGAGGCGGGATGTGGCTTTCTGACTCAGCCCAGAGTATAGGGAGTTAAACATGAGTTAATAAAAGCATGGGTAACATTTTCAAAGTCTGTAGAAGATACCAAGGACCTGATTTTAGCAATGTTCCTCAACTGGAAAAAAACACGATTGAACAACACTCGTTATTTGGCCATTGAAAGAGAGATTAGACTCAAAAAGCACCCCTAGATTACGGGCAGAAGATGTAACATTGGTAGACAGGCCACCAAGACTAGACTGCATGGATCTGATAGCATTAGGGGGGAAAAATAGAAGAATCTCAGATTTGGCTTCATTAAGCTGGAGTAAGTTCTGAGACATCCAGCACTTTAGGTCAGCGAGGCAAGACATGGCACGGGTCAAATTATCTGTCTCACCAGGCTTAAGTGGGACATAGAGCTGGGTGTCATCTGATTAACATTGTGTTTACCAATGATATCCCCAAAGGAAGCAAGTAAATTAGAAAGAGCAAGGGACCTAAGATCGACCCCTGAGGAGCACCACAAGAGAGGGGGCCCAAGAGTATTTACCTATAGCAACAGAAAAAAGTGTCTGCCTGTAAGATAGGAATGAAACCAATCTTTCAAATTTTTCAAGACGGTTTAGTAAAGTGGTATGATCAAAAGCAGAACTTAGATCAAGGAGGATTAAAATTGAACAGTTACCAGAATCATCAGCGAGCAGTAGATCATTTACGACCTTGACAAGAGATGTTTCGGTACTGTGTAGAACACAAAAAACCTGATTGGAATTCCATTAACATGTTTTGGTTATTCATAAAAGGGATTAGTTGTAAGGAAATGCTCATGTCTCCATTTTTATGAAAATGGTAATTGGAAATTGGTCTAAAATTATTTAAAACATGATAATCTAGATTAGGTTTTTTCAGTAAAAGTTGAACAATTGCTTGCTTAGGGCTGGAGGGAAACGAGCCTGTAGACAGCGAGCTATTGACAATAGCTAGAAAGTTAGGTCTGACTGTCTCAAGTATTTCTTTCAGGAACCTAGTAGGGATGATATCTAAGGGGCATGCAGAGGAGTATGGTATCCTCTAAGGTTCAAAAGGAAATGCACTCAAAATGGGTTAGCAAGGCAGGGGCATCAGAGGACTCTGGTATCAGGGGAGATCTGCAGCATAATCCCCGCTATTTTGTTAATAAAATGATTGAGGAACTTGACACATTTATCACTGGAGGCTTCTAATAGCTGACTGGAAGGGGGATTGATCACTGAGTCGATGGTCTGAAAAAGGACCATGGGATTGTGACACTGGCTAGAGATCAGGTTAGGAAAGTAGGAATTCCTGGAATCTTTCACAGCACTCAGATATGGACATCAACCATTTAAGAGTGTCTAGTGAAACCACAAGCCTATTTTTCCATTTGCGTTCTGCTTTCCTGCATTGCCTTTTATGTCCCTTGTATGGTCATTAATCCAAGGCAGGGAATCCCCTTTTGCATTCTTTTGTTTAAAAGGTGCAATTGAGTCAAGAATATTCAAGCAGGAATCATTAAAATCGGAGACCAGCTCATCAATGGATAAATGAGATTGCTTCAAAGCACTAGGGGAAGCAGCTAAGAAGGCCTGGCGGAAATTCTGAGCTGAGTGCGAACTTCAAGAGCGATAAAGGATGGAGGAGTGGGGCTTGGGTACAGGAGGAGAGAGCTGGGTTTGAAAAGTCACTGCTTTATGGTCAGAGGCAGGGATGTCTAGCATGTGTAAGTTATTGAGAGACACACCAAGACAACACAAGGTAAAGGGTGTGACCCTTATTGTGACTAGGACCCTTGACAGACTGAACAAGATTAAAAACGATGAGTACAATCAGTATTAAAAGAGACTGAAGCCATACAATCCTATTATTTGGCTGATTATTGTCCCTCAATGTTTGTGATTGTGTTGGGAGCAAAGATTGCACAGTTTTTTTTCTTGTGGACATCTGAGGAACTGTTATTTTGGTATTTAAAGCATTTGTGCACTTCTGCATTGAGTCATTGTGATGTTGAAGCTCTCTGCAATAAACAGTTACTCACCAGGACATAAGAACTTTTTGAAAATTCAGGTTTGGAGTGTGATGCAAACCCTTACCATCCAAATAATGATGCAAAATGCTATTCATGTTGCCCAACACCACATAGCCACTGAATAAGTGACTACAGAGGAGCTTCCCAGAGTATCACCTGGGACAATTCCCATATTGAATGTCCAAGAGTGCTATGACCTAGATTTCCCTGCTCTATCACACCTCTGTGAGAGGACCGTTTCATGGACAGTGAAGGCATGACTCTAGTCTGGTACACTGCAGTTTTTTGAGGAATTCTACAACCAAGAGGGATGCTAAACTGTGTGAAAAGATTCCTACGGTTCATTGAAAGGTGCAATATCAATTTAAGTTATTATTATGTTTTATGATCATCCCCCCCATTTCTAAACTGTACAGGGCTCTTACTATGTGCCAGCTTTAGCTGCTCTGCTGCTGGGTCATTTAATGCTTATGACTACCAGGAAACAAACATCGGCCAAAGAACCACTTCAATCCTAAAGACCGAACTTAATTCAATTTAATTTTATTGATAAAGTCCAAAATCACAAACACAAATTAGCCTCAGAGGGCTTTACAATCTGTACAGCAAACAACCTCCTCTGTCCCAGGAGCATCCATCAGAAAAGAAAAAAAAACCTGTAAACATAAAAAAGCCTTTCAACTGGGGACAAAAGGAAGAACCCTCAGGGAGACATTGAGGAGATGTCTCCCAGGGTCGACAGACGTACAATACACATCACGTGTACAGAATAAACAACAAAATAATTACAACATAGTCAATCCATATGACAAAAAGTTATGCATGCAATAAAGGCAGTGATAGCAGTCATAAAAGTAATGGCAAAATTAATAATAAAAACATGCATTACTTTTTATAATAACAGCAGCACAGGATATTATAGAATGGTAATCATAATAAAAGCACTAATCGTAGCATAATAATAATAGAAATATGACCAGTGGTGGGTGGTGGAATTTCTTTTGGGGGGTCTATGCCAAAAAAAAACAAACATTATTTGCTACTGCTTCTAAAATGCTTGTTTTATCAGAAGTTATTTTCATGCTCTTACTCTATCGGTTATATATGTTGTGGTTTCTTTCTTTTGACAAATGTACTTATTGTAAGTCACTTTGGACAAAAGCCTCTGCTAAATGCCCTAAATGTAAATGCTATAAAAATAAAATAATGTACAATGAGTACTCATAGAAAAACTTGTACCCTGATGTGGTTCTTATCAGGCACTACAACATTTATTTTTAGATATATTTGTTTAATAATTGTTTAATAATTTACCCGTCCCTGGATTTCTGGAAAATCGTAACCTGTCATCCTGAGACGAGTTACAAGGTATGAATGCCCGTTTGTTCTGAATGCAGACAAAACTGTCAATGACGTTAGAGTTCTCAACGTGCCTGAAAATTACAACCCGACCCGGCCCATGGCTTTTAAAGCACGGACCTGATGTAACCCGACACATCAACATGAATTATCTGCCCGAACCCGGCCCGTGGCCCCCCACCCCCTTTTTTTCTCATACACGTATTATCATGACCAGCAGACGGCAACGGTGAATTCACCTGCGGCAAGTTTACTTTTCACCAACTCCATCTTCTTCTCCAGGCTAAAGGCGTGCACGCAGCGGCGTCAGGTCTGCCCCCCTCCCTCTCCATGATGCACGTTACACGCAGTAGCCAGACTTTCTTTACGGTGGACAGCAGCGATGATTAATAAATGTTTTTTTTCCCCACTGAGCGGAAAAAAGTAAGCCCGAGGTCCTACCTGACCCGAGTCACTAACTTATATCTTAGACCCGAACCCGCGGGTCCCAACGGGTTTGTCGGGCCGACCCAACCGTTGAGAACTCTAAATGACGTTGCCATCTCATTCGCGGCAAGACTTGGGATGCCGTCCAGATTCCCACCTATCCGTCCATGTTCAAGAGCAAACGGCACGCGCAACCCTATTAATAACTGTGTATCTCAAATCTCATCCAATCCCTGTGAGATCAGAAGCCTTGAGACACACTTTTAATAATGTAATGAAGGAAACTGATCAGAATAATGAAATAAATGTACGATGCAGGGGCTGCACGGTGGTGTAGTGGGTAGCACTCTCGCCTCACAGCAAGAGGGTCCTGGGTTCGATTCCCGGGTCGGCCCGGGTTCCTTCTGTGTGGAGTTTGCATGTTCTCCCCGTGTAAGCGTGGGTTCTCTCCGGGTCCTCCGGCTTCCTCCCACAGTCCAAAGACATGCAGGATGGGGATAGGTTCATTGGTGACTCTAAATTGCCCGTAGGTGTGAATGTGAGAGTGAATGGTTGTCTGTCTCTACATGTCAGCCCTGTGATAGACTGGCGTCCTGTCCAGGGTGTACCCTGCCTTCGCCCAATGACAGCTGGGATCGGCTCCAGCCCCCCCGTGACCCTAAATACAGGATAAGCGGTAGAAAATGGATGGATGGATGGATGTATGATGCAGAGCAGCGCCCTCTATGGGCCGGCCACCACTAAATAAACTAAGCAATTCTAGCACCATTGGGTGTTACGCAAGGGCAAGGAGGGAGGAGGAACGGCAGGTGAGAAAGTACAAAGTCTCCAGTATAAAGAGACACGGAAGATAGAGACACTCAAAAAATTCTATGTAGAGGGAAAACTAGCAGAAGACACCATGCTCTCTGGAAGGAAAACCACTGTCCTAACCTATCATGTTCAATATCTCAATATAACTCTGCTCCATATGCTAAGTGTAAGGTGGCAAAATAGGGTTGTAGCCTGTACACTGCTAATCCAAATTGACAGTAATCATATCATGTGTGTGACTTAAAGGTAACAGGAGCAGTCTTACACCTACAGTATATAATACATTATTTAAAAGCTCACAGCATTGCACTGAAGCACAAATGACCAACAATAAAATATGAATTACAACCTCTAGTGTTCTGTAATTTCTAAACGATAATCAATATTGAATGACTGGATGATTATGTACATTATGTACTAGTAAATATGTCTAATATTAATATAAATATGTCTGTAGGATTTATATTGATGGTGAAAGATGAGAATTTAAAATAAACAATTGTGCATTAAAAACTGTCAAAATTCTGATATATAACAGTGGATGTTGTGTTGTTATAATTGACAGAGTATGAGGGATATTGATTGTTCACACTGTTGAAACTGTTCTTGTGTGTGGTTATTGTGGCAAAGAGGATTCTGTTCCAGTGATGTCTGCAGTGATGTGTCCTGACTGACTCTGGGGGTGTAGAAGTCCTGGATTGAGGGCAGGCTGGCACCAATGACGGTCCATAGTCTGTTCCTGTCCTTGTCAGTTGTGGTGGATGTGCACAGAACAGATTAGAGCAGTGTAGAATTGTATTTTCAGCCCCTGAGGCAGGTTGAACTTCTGAGCTGGTTCAAGAAGTACAACCTCTTCTGGGCTTTTTTCCTGATGGTGTCGAAGTCCATATGATGACCTGGGTAGTTGATCCCAGGGAGTGGAGTCTTCCACAGCACTGCATTGTTCAGAATGTTAATGGGGAGCTCCTCCTGAAGTCCACTGTCTTCTCCACAGTTATGAGCATTCAGCTCCAGGTTGTTCTGAACACACCAGAGAGCCAGCTGTATGCAGACTTAACACCATCCTGGATGAACTTCAGAAGTTCAACAGACAGGACTCCTAAGGTGCAGTCATTAGTATAGGGAGAGAGCACACATCCTCTGGTATGCCATCCGGATGTTTGGATGTGGTTTTCCCCAGCCTCCCTTGGTGTCGTGTGTCTGTTGGACCCTCTGTAGCTGCAGCCTAAAATAAAACACACAAAGCATGCCTGTGACTCCAGCTTTGCCTCATTGATCAACCTGCTCATAATTTTGACTATAGGCTGAGCAGGTTTTTGTTTCTGCATGTGGGTCACATGAAGATGATCCAGACAGTGACCAGAGTCTCAAAGCTACATCCTATAATTGAAGCCTTGGTCTGGTATGTTGTTCTCCCTGGTGGGACACTTAACGCTCAGAGGAGTTTGAAGCATGAGTGAGGTGTCAGGAATGTGCTTAACAAGCCACTTATGCACAGGGTGGCATTTCTGTTGAGAAGCAGCAACCTGTCCGTTTTGTTGGCCAGAGAGAGGAAATTTGCCAGATGTATTAACAGATGTAACAGCAGCGCAGTCCGAAATCCCCACTGTCGCAGTTTGTTTCCCGCATCTGCTTCTCCTGGTTATCCTAAAGAGAGCTGCTGTTCATCCAACTACAAGCTCAGTAAAACATTATGGTTACTTGTCGGATGTTTAAAAGTTCCTCTTGGTGAATGGTAGCTGGTTGTAGTAATAGCAATGGTAGTAATATTGCCAGTAGTAGTAGTAGTAGTAGTAATATTACAAGTAGTTGTCCATGGTAACAGGCACAGCCACGTTGAGATGGCATGTTGCAAGGTTTCACCATGATCCAGGGAAAGCGACGAGACCAGAAAGGACAAGGACTATGGGGAACGCATACACACAGAGAGACAGAGGCTCAGTGTGTCACTATAAATCCCCACGCAGTCGAGGCCTATAGCAGCATAACTAAGAGCGGGTCCAATGCAAATCTGAGCCAGCCCTAACTATAAGTGTACTTGTGCTACTTTTCTAGACTTGAGAAAAGACATGAAACCCTTTATTCTGAGAGCATGGTGCTCTAGCAGGACAGTAGGGTTTAATGAGCTCTTTAAGATATGATGGTGCCTGACCATTAAGAGCCTTGTAAGTAAGGAGAATGATTTTAAATTAGATTCTGGATTTTACTGACAGCCAGTGCAGAGAACATAATACAGGAGAAATGTAATCCCTTTTCCTAGTTTTAGTCAGAACATGCACTGCAGCATTCTGGACCAGCTGGAGAGATTTAAGAGATTTATATGCTAATAATTTTTGTATAGTTTTGTTGAAGACGTGTTTACTTCTTTTCTACTAGATTCTGCTCTTATTTATTTATTTTCATCATTTTTGATTAAAAAAGAAAGATTTTTAGTTTTACTGTAAAATGTAGTTTTACTGTCAAATATTTCAGTTTTTGAATAAAAGTTTGAAACATGTTTATCACTCATTGTTAGTTTTCTTAATGTAATTTTGAAACTGGGATGTTTCATTTTCATATAATATAATGATACGTGATAGAATAAAACACGTACTTAAGTCCCAGCACAATAAAAGCAAGCAAAAATATCTCTAAAACAGACAGAAGCCATTCTACTAACATTCACAAAAAGAGGTAAGATCAGTGCAGGTTAATTGTCCACAATATTTCAGCAGTGCAGCATAGCATAAAGTGCTATTCAGGTCATCTGGTGAAAATTCCTGTATTTTTTAAATATCGCAATATATACCGCAGGGTTAAAAAAAATTGCAATGTTAGTTTTTTCCAATATCGTGCAGCCCTAATTCACCCATCCACCAATAAACCTCGGCATGCAGACTGTTTCTACAAATATGTGTGAAAGAATGGGTCGCTCTCAGGAGCTCAGTGAATTCCAGCGTGGTACTGAGATAGGATGACACCTGTGCAACAAGTCCAGTCGTGAAATGTCCTCACTCCTAAATATTCCACAGTCAACTGTCAGTGGGATTAGAAAAAAGTGGAAGCGATTGGGAACGACAGCAACTCAGCCAAGAAGTGGTAGACCACGTAAAATGACGGAGCGGGGTCAACAGATGTTGAGGCACATCGTGCACAGAGGTCACCAACTATCTGCAGAGTCAATCGCTACAGACCTCCAAACTTCATGTGGCCTTCAGATTAGCTCAAGAACAGCATAGAGAGCTTCATGGAATGGGTTTCCATGGTGGAGCAGCTGCATCCAAGCCATACATCAGCAAGTGCAATGCAAAGCGTTGGATGCAGTGGTGTAAAGCACGCCGCCACTGGACTCTAGAGCAGTGGGGACGTTCTCTGGAGTGACCAATCACGCTTCTCCATCTGGCAATCTGATGGAGGAGTCTGGGTTTGGTGGTTGCCAGGACAACGGTACTTGTCTGACTGCATTGTGCCACGTGTAATGTTTGGTGGAGGGGGATTATGGTGTGGGGTGTTTTTCAGGAGTTTTTTTGGCCCCTTAGTTCCAATGGAAGGAACTCTGAATGCTTCAGAATACCAAGAGATGTTGGACAATTCCATGATCCCAACTTAGTGGGAACAGTTTGGGGATGACCCCTTCCTGTTCCAACATGACCAAGGTCAAGCAAGGTCCATAAATACATGGATGAGAGAGTTTGGTGTGGATGAACTTGACTGGCCTGCACAGAGTCCTGACCTCAACCCGATAGAACACTTTGGGATGAATGAGAGTGGAGACTGAGTGCCAGGCCTTACCGTCCAACATCAGTGTGTGACCTCACACACTCACGCTTCTGGAATAATGGTCAAAAATTCCCATAAACACACTCCTAAACCTTGAGGAAAGCATTCCCTGAAGAGTTGAAGCTGTTATAGCTGCAAAGAGTGGACCAACTTCATATTAAACCCTAATGGGATGTCACTTATGTTCACATGCGAGCCAAGGCAGGTGAGCGATATTGGGTTGCTTCACCCACTCATTGACACTCCCTGTGGCATTACAACACCATCACATTTAATATAGAGTAGTTATAACAAAAAGGCTCATTCTGAGGGAATGGAAGTCAGTTTCACCTCCTTGCTTTAAAAAAAGGCTAAATGACATGGTATCATCCTGTATCCTGAAGAAACTTGCTATACTCCTTCTTATTGGGTCTTCCGCAGCCTCATCTAGCCTTGGGGTCCATGGACTTTATTTATGACCCTTTATCCACCTGTGGACATTTCAGTCACTTTGGTTCTTGCTGGCATACATGCACCTTTTTATGTGAACATTTTCAAAAATAAAACACAAATGATCCAAAAAATGTTTTAAAATCCAGGTCGAGAAAAGCAGTGCTGCTATGTAAGCTGTTCTTATTTTCCCTTTGCAGCTCTATCTTTTTGAATTGAAGCTTGAGATAGCAAGTGGAGAAATTAGGAATTAGGTAACCTAATTCTGGATTGTATTTTTTCAGATCCGATCACATCTGCATTCATTCACACCCGGATTAACAAATCAAAAATGTTCCTGATGCCCGATAGGAAAAAAAATTATGTACATCATACTGTTCCAAGCTCTCTCACAAATTCTTTTGTCATTACAGTATAGAATAGTTTAAGCAGTCAAACCATTAATTTAGTTGCTACCACCTCCTGCTGTGCCTTTTGTAGGTGATCATTTCCCCAGGATGACCTAAAAACTCAATTTCCCGTTTATTTGCTACTTCTGCTCTTCATTCGATTTTACCTTTTCATTCCTGTTTTAATTTTCAGTGCAAACAATGCCTTTTTACTTCCCTCATCTCCTAAACTCTGTATTCTATTTCTTTCACTTTGTCTCTATTCCATGCTCTTTCACCATACCCTTTCATCTCCTTTTCATTACCTCTTATTCTAGCTTCCCATTCTTCTCTTTCTCCATACCTTAACCTCTTCTGCTCTCTGCCGCCCTCTTTTTTACTCTCTTTGTACCACATGCGTTTGGCATTATTTACTCCCTCTATCCCCTTACTGCTCCATTCTCTTGTTCAAGTTTCTTCTGCTCTCTTTACTTCCCCTGACCTTTCTAAGAATATTTATCTCCCCTACAGCAGTTTCCTCAGCCTGTTTTTCCATTACGTTTGGAGTCTTAGTTTAGAAACTTGAAATTACATTTACATTTACATTTAGGTCATTTAGCAGACGCTTTTGTCCAAAGCGACTTACAATAAGTACATTTGTCAAAAGAAGGAAACAAAGAAACCACGACGTATCATTGCCGATAAAGTAAGAGCTAAAAATAGAACAAGTGTTAGGTCCTCATCTGAGTAAAGTAGTACTTCAAGAGCAACAGTGCTAAGATCAGAGTGCTATAGGTAAGGTTTTTTTTTTTGTTTTTTGTTTTTTGTTTTTTTTTTGTTTGTGTTTTTTTTTTTTTTTTTTTTGGGGGGGGGGGGGTGTCGAGGGAGGGTGCTAGTGGGTCATGCTATGTAGAGTCAAGGTGAAGTCTGAACAGGTGAGTCTTGAGCCTTTTTCGGAAGATGGCAAATGACTCTGCTGTCCTGACATTGGTCGGGAGTTCGTTCCACCACTGAGGCGCCAGAACAGAGAAGAGTCTGGACTTTGCTGAGCGACATTTGCTTGATTTCAGCGATGGTGGTACCAGCCGGCCAGCTGAAGTAGAAGAGCGAAGTGCTCGCTTCGGGGCATGAGGTTTGACCAGTGTTTGAAGGTAGAAGGGTGCCGTTCCATTGATGGCCCTGAAGGCCAGTGTCATCGTCTTGAATTGGATGCGTGCTGCAACAGGGAGCCAGTGGAGGTCACGGAGGAGGGGGGTCACGTGGGAGAATTTGGGTAGATTGAAGATAAGGCGTGCTGCGGCATTCTGGATACGCTGTAATGGTTTAATCGCAGAGGCCGGGAGTCCGGCCAGGAGAGAGTTGCAGTAGTCAAGGCGGGAGATGACCAGTGCTTGGACCAAGAGCTGCGTTGCATCCTTTGTGAGGAGGGTCCGAATCCTGCGGATATTGTAGAGGGCGAATCTGCAGGATCGGGCCACAGCAGTGATGTTGGGGGTGCAGGATAGTTGGTCATCGAGGATTACACCCAGGTTCCTCGCAGTTGAGGAAGGTAATACTGTGATGCCCTCGACAGTGACCGACAGGTCCATGCGAGGGCAGTCTTTCCCTGGGATGAAGAGGAGTTCGGTTTTGTTCAGGTTGAGCTTGAGGTGATGTGCAGTTGTCCAGACAGAGATGTCAGCCAGACAGTTTGAGATGCGAGTTGCTATGTGAGCGTCAGAGGACGGGGGAAAAGAGAGGAACAGCTGGGTGTCATCTGCGTAGCAATGGTAGGAGAATCCATGCAATGTGATAACAGAACCTAGTGATCTGGTGTATAGTGAGAACAGAAGCGGTCCTAATACTGAGCCTTGAGGGACGCCCGTGTCCAGAGAGCAGGGTTTGGACATAGAGCCATTCCATGTGACCTGGAAGGTGCGGTTTGTCAGGTATGATGTAAACCAGGCGAGAGCAGAGTCAGTTATGCCAAGTTCAGCCAGAGTGGAGAGGAGGATTTGGTGGTTGACTGTGTCGAATGCAGCAGATAGGTCGAGGAGAATGAGAACGGAGGAGTGGGACGAGGCTCTGGCGTCTCGCAGGGACTCGGTCACTGTGAGGAGGGCCGTCTCAGTGGAGTGAGCAGTCCTGAATCCTGATTGATTAGGGTCTAGGAGGTTTTTCCGCAAGAGATAGGATGACAGTTGGTTGTAGGAGGCACGTTCCAAGGTTTTAGAGAGGAATGAAAGAAGAGATACAGGTCTGTAGCTTTGAATGTCAGTAGCGTCTAGGGTGGGTTTTTTAAGGAGAGGCTTCACGATAGCGGTCTTAAAATCCGCTGGAATGACACCTGAGGTGAGGGAGGAGTTGATCAGGGTGGTGAGGAATGGCAAGATGTCGTGTGAGATGTCCTGGAGAAGAGAGGAGGGAATCGGGTCAAGGGAGCAGGTGGTGGCGCGGTTAGATGTAACAAGTGCGTGGACGTCCTCAGAGGTGAGGGGGCTAAAGCTGGTAAGACCATCCGAGTTGAGAGTTGGGGGAGATGTCTTCTGGGAGGGAATAGGCGTGAATGAGGAGCTGATGTCATGTACTTTCTTGGTAAAGTAAGTTGCAAAGTCATCGGCAGTAAGGGAGGAAGGGGGGGTAGGGGCAGGAGGGGTGAGGAGGGAAGAGAACACGGAGAAGAGTTTCCTGGGGTTGGAGGCAGAAGAGTTGATCTTAGCCAGGTAGAAGGCAGATTTGGCTGCCGAAACAGTTGAGGTGAAGTCAGAGAGGAGGAGGTGGTAGTGAGCAAGGTCCTCGTGATGTCCCGATTTCTTCCATTTTCTCTCTGACGCTCGCAACAATGATCTGTTGGTTCGCAGAGGTTCAGACAGCCAGGGAGGGGCGGGAGATGATCGCGCCGGTCGTGAGATTGGGGGACAGAGTGTGTCCAAAGAAGAGGAGAGTGAGGACATCAGGATAGAGGAGGCTTCCTCAGTAGACATTAAGGAGAACTGTTCCGAGGATGGGAGCGAGGAGATAATAGTTGAGGAGAGAGCGGAGGGAGTGAGGGATTTCAGGTTGCGGCGGCTGGTGACCATTCGAGGCGTAGAGTGGAGGGATGAGGTGGGCTTCATGGGGATGGAGAAAGACACAAAGTGGTGGTCGGACACGGTGAGCGGGGTAACAGAGAGTACCGAGATGTCACAGGATCTTGTGAAGACAAGGTCAAGTTGGTTCCCGGCCCGGTGAGTTGGTGGAGAGGGGGACAGTGTAAGGTCAAAAGCGGAAAAGAAGTCTATGAATTCAGATGAATGCAGCTTTCCCGGGTGGATGTTGAAGTCACCGAGGACGACGAGTGGTGTGCCATCATCAGGGGAGCAGCTCAGGAGGGCATCCATCTCATCCAAAAAGTCACCAAGAGGACCGGGTGGGCGATAGATCACTATGATGTTGAGTTTGAGAGGAAGCGTGACAGAGACGGCATGAAATTCAAGCGTAGATCGGGGTAGGTGGTCGAGAGGAAGGACCTGGTAGGACCATGTGGGTGAGATGAGGAGCCCAGTTCCTCCTCCTCGCCCTGTTCGTCTTGAGGAGTGTGAAAACGAGTAGGCAGTTGAAAGGGCAGCTGGAGTGGCAGTGTTTTCTGGGGTGATCCAGGTCTCTGTGAGGGCCAGGAAGTGGAGAGTCTGCAGGGAGGCATAGGCTGAGATGGTGTCCGCCTTCTTGACTGCAGACTGGCAGTTCCAAAGCCCTCCTAGTACTTCAAGTTCCTTACCGGTGGAGAGTGGTGGGTAGCAGAGATTGGATGGGTTACAGCCTCGAGTGAAGGGACTTCGGTGAAATCTTCTCCAGTGCGATGTCCTGACTGGGATAAGACACATGGCTGCGAGGGGTTGAGATGTTATACCTACCTCAATGGGCTTCCTCGATGGACTCCCACAGATAGACTCCCTGTGTCTTTGTTCAGCTGTCTTGACTCCCACAGATAGACTCCCTGTGTCTTTGTTCAGCTGTCTTGACTCCCACAGATAGACTCCCTGTGTCTTTGTTCAGCTGTCTTGACTCCCACAGATAGACTCCCTGTGTCTTTGTTCAGCTGTCTTGACTCCCACAGATAGACTCCCTGTGTCTTTGTTCAGCTGTCTTGACTCCCACAGATAGACTCCCTGTGTCTTTGTTCAGCTGTCTTCGTTCTGATGGCCCGACGCTGCAGCTGACGCTGAAGTGACAGCCTTTTAAGTGCTCAATTTACCGCAAGTACTGACTGTGGCTCCTCCTTCCCTCTAATCAAGTCTATTCACTACAGGTGAGCTGGCTCAAAAACAAGCTGATTGCTCACTTAGCACAGACAGCTTCACAAGAATTTCAACAACAAGCTATCAATACTAGACTAAATGTTACCACTAGCTTTACTCACACAATGCCTAAACTCAAATCTACAATTAGTTTCTGACTTACCAACAAGAGACAAAGCAGCTTCCTTCCTTTCTCCAGACAAAATGTGGTTTGAAGAGAGTTACTGCTGTCCCTTAAGTTCTGACTGTGGCTCCTCCTTCCCTCTAATCAAGTCTATTCACTACAGGTGAGCTGGCTCAAAAACAAGCTGATTGCTCACTTAGCACAGACAGCTTCACAAGAATTTCAACAACAAGCTATCAATACTAGACTAAATGTTACCACTAGCTTTACTCACACAATGCCTAAACTCAAATCTACAATTAGTTTCTGACTTACCAACAAGAGACAAAGCAGCTTCCTTCCTTTCTCCAGACAAAATTGTGAAATAATACAATTAAAATAAGGTTTGAATTGTAATCATTTGAATCACTCTTGCAAGCAGGTGGACTTGAGTCAGTTGTGATAATGACTATGTACTCTATAAATACATAAAGATTTATGATCTAAAATCACAAAAAAGGCAACAGAGAGAAAAGGGACAACCAAAGAATTTGATGAAAAGAACTACTTTATGTCAGAACCAAAATGGTTCTCGCTGAGAGCTTCTCCAAAAAGTGATGTTCCTTTTGTTCTTAAGACATGTGTAGTCTAAACAAGAATGTTGTACATGAAGACAACATGTGCAGGCTATTGAGTTTTTGTATCCAAGCTGTATTTGTTTACAACCCATTCTCATACCATTGCATTCCACCATACATTAACATTGCTAAGGCAGTGGGTATGCCTTTTCACATAAGGGTGTAGGGTAGTTCACTTATCTTCCACATGTGTAAAATATTATGAATTGAAACAAAACTACTTTGTTAGGTTTAAGAAAAGATCATGGTATGAGTTAAAAAATGTTTGTTGTGATCTAAGTTAAATACATAAATTAAGTATGCTACGTAACTTAACATATGTATGCAAGTTAAAATAAATCAAATTTCACTTACAAAAACAGCGGTCTCCTTGGTTAAATTGATGTGTCTACTGATATCTGTTATGATGTCGCGATGACTGCGTTTTATTTGGCAGCAGGTTTGGAGATTTCTTTTCAACCTGCTACAGCAATGACCTAAGGATGGTCCATTAGTGAAATGAGGCTTTTAGCTTGCTATATTAGGGTGTGTTGGCAGAGATTAGAAGGACAGCACTCAAACAAGTTAGACATTTTCTGACTCTTAATTACCCACTGATATGACACACCTGGGAGGATGTAGGAGCACAGTGGTGGAGATGCTAATGTCCAGTGCCAATGCCAAAAGGGTGAATTTGATTTGTTGTTTGGGACTATGGAACAAACCTGTTGCGCCCAGCCCAGTGAAACAGAATGCACTGTAGAGCGACAAAAAGGAAAATGCTAATGTCACAATATTCTGGTATGTGTCTGTTAAAAATAATGTGGTCATACTACTCCTAGATTACCATGACATTTGGTGTGGATATGTATGGTCTGTACAGGATGTTTTGTAGCCTACTGATTTTGGTGTCACCCAAGATGTTTCATAAATTGTGACCATCAAGTTTTCACCTTTTCAAATTTGTTGAATACTTTAGTTCATCACAAAGTATCCCAAAAACTGCCATCCAGATTTCAATGAAACTTCTTGTAGATTGATATTCATGGTCTCCAGGGGAAGAATCACGATGTTCCTGTCATCCTAACTATTAAACTATGCCACCACTTAGGAAAATCTTACTTGTCTAGCATTAATTCAATTCAATTGTATTTAGAGTGTCATATTACAACAGAAGTCATCTCAGGACACTTAACACATTGAGCAGGACTAGATACGCTCAAGATTTACAGGGTCAATACAATTTCAAAGTCCCAACATCACCCATGGGCAAGCGTTACAGCGACAGTGGCGAGAAAAGAATGGCCTTAATCGGTAGTAAGGAGGCTATAGCATGAGCAAAACCATCAGCATTTTGTTGAATGTTCCATTCAACATTTACAACACATCATTCTGGGTAATGCGTGTAATTGATGGTACCAACTGGCACATTTGTAAGCACGTGGCTGACAGATGCTCATGATAAAGTATGTGGCACAGGTCAACTCCCTCCCTCTGGACTGTCCTAGTGTCCAGAGAGGCCAGAGCAGTGATCATCGGGACATGAGCTGGGGGTGCTCAGTCGTGGCTCCAGGCTGTTCCAAAGATCCAGGAGAATTGCCCTCGCTAGTTGAAAGGCAATGAGCCATCTGCGGTCCCAAGCCGCATGCTCTGTCCTCAAGGCTGTTCCCATAACAGCACATGCACTGTTGCTTACAGCCCCGCTCCCATGAGCCTCTATATCTTTAGTTAATCTATCAATCAATCAATTCATCAATAGGAAAAATATTTTTTTGAGTAGAGTTGTGTTTGAAATTAGTTATTTCATGTTGTTATTTACAGTATTCAGAGGTGTGATTCTTGATGTTACTTTTGTGAATGCTGAAATGTTTGTAGAAATTAGAATTTTTGGGCCTGAAAAAAAAACGAAAAAACCCACCAAAAAACCCTAAACAGACGAGACGCGCGGGATGGTGTATTGGTGCAGTTGGCTTAAGTCAGGTGGCACAACAAGCAGTCTGCAATTCTGCAATTATTATATTTGCATTCAACATTTTTGTTCAACCAGAGTGTATTCAAGGTTTTCAAGGATTAAAGGAGTGAGTGACTTATTAAGGTGCCGGTTGATGGAAATGATCCAAAATTAGGGGCCGGAAAAATATGGCTTGAAAATGAGGAGCATAACATTAATAGCTGCAGATAGTGTAAAACACTATAACGACATATGAGTGCATATATTGTCTTATTTTATCAAGTAAAATATAAGTTATAGGTTTACTCTACAGCCTAATAGTTCATAGAAATTCAGGTAGAAATAGGTTAACTCAGAGTTCCACAGCTTATCAAAAAACAATCCTTATTTTATTAACATAGGCTGCCTAAGGCACGATTGCCCCAGGGGGGTCCCACCGCTTTGCATTCACACTGCTCCAGCCCAAACGGTCTTTGGCCCGTTAGCCGGTTGTACATACGTCATCACGTCCTAATACTACTTAGCATGGCTTGATGTTGTTTTCGTGTTGATTCAATTAGTTGCATTAAATAATGTTTGTTGTGATTATTTATTGCATTTAAATGTGCCTGGAACTGTGGAAACCTGCCTGTGAGGTCTCGGTGACGTGTGCGGACTGCGCGCCGTCAGCCAAACTTCCACTCCGCCAGCTGTAATTCGCCTTGAATGAATGGACTTTATTTGCGCCTTGCCCCTAGAGTAGACCAGGTTGGAGCTGGCGAGCTTTCAGCGCAGTCTCGGCGAGGCTTTTTGCCACGAAACTTCCGCTATGCCAAGCTGAATCTGTGACGCCTCCCCCTGCTGCGCCACCACACCCATCTTGTTGCAGGCGATCCACTAAACTGCCAAACTGACCGTGCGCAAGGCTGCGCGGGTCGAAACTCGCACTACGCCGGCTCCGCCACCCTGCGCCGCCCTGCGCCACGAAACTCGGGCCCATTATGTTAATATTAACTTTAGTTAGTTTATAACAAAGCAGGGGGGACCACATGGTAAGAGCTCAAATTGAAGAAGTATTATAGAAGTATTTATTAATTGTATTAACACATGCAATGAACTAAGAGTTTTAAAGTAAAAAATAATGGCTACTTTTAACCCAATCAAAAACCGGTAAAACAGCACTAGCCTCGCCAGAGGGCCAGCGAGTGAGAAAGACCGCCATTTTAAACTTTCCCTGTTTAAGAAGGTTACCAACTGGTGACCTAAATCCCTTGATGATGGGGAAAGGACCACACCACCTGGAAGGAGAGAAAAAATGCTAACCCATTTACTATGGAGGCCTAGTGCCATCACAAGGGTCAAAAGTATACATACAGCAACTTGAATTATCAGTTTTGGTGACGTAGAAAGTTGTAATCAAATGTTACTGGCATGGCCTCTTAACTTCCTGTTATTGATTAGGATTTACTGCAGCTGGTGACTTCTCTGAGCCAATTTAAATAGACTGTGATACCCTCATTAAACTCAGCCACAAATGCTACAATGGAGCTAAACACGGATCTGAAAAGGCGAACCATTGACTTGACCAGTCAGGAAAGTCATCTCATCTTCAAAGGCTTATCCCGTGTTGAGTCGCGGGGCAGCAGCTTCAGCTTGGGACCCCAAAAGGGAAGTTTGAAAGGTCGGGAAAGTCACTTGGAGTCATTTGACTTCATTTTAGGATATGTAGCAAAGCAGCTACACAGTTGTGTCACTGCCAAGATCGGGAAGAAAACACAAGCAAACACCTGCTGCTGAGAGAAAATTGGTCAAGATGGTAAAGACTCAGCCAAGCATCACCAGAAAGCAGGGCGCTATTGCATAAAAGTAGAATTCAGATATTCAGGGTAATTGACTAAACTGGGTTCGACATATCCCAGTGAGACCAGCCTGGTTTAATTGGTTGCACTAAGGCCAAACCAGGATGAACAGCAGCGACTAAGTCAAGCCAAGTGCATCTAATCCTGGTGCACATGGTTTCCTCAACTAGACCTCAAGATCAGTCCCAAGTTCTCCATAATGATGACGAGTGTAGCGTACTTCTCACAAACTGAGCACGAGCTTTTGATGGAGGCATATGAGGAGATCAAGCTCATCCTAAAAAGAAGTACTGATTCTGCTTCATGAATCAGATAATGATATCATGTTATTGTAGCACTTTAATCTAATTCAATCTTATCCAAGAAGAGCTGGTGTGGGTGCAGGCTTTTAAATTTAGACCTTGATGAGTTGGATCAGGTCCGGTAGTTCTGGGCTTAAACAAAAACCTGGACTCACATCGGCCCTCTTGGGTAAGATTGGACACATTGACACATCCCTGCCAAAATGTAGTGTCATGCTTCCGTGCGACTGGATCACGGCTAACTTCAGACGGGGTGACCGGGTATTCCTGGCTTAATCCCTTATCTAGGTTTGTGCAATTCCAAGCTGCTTGAACACTTGTTAGTGTCAACAGTCAAGAGGCGTTGTGTAAGAAGGAAACTCCTCGCTCCAGAAGCGACACCTTAATCCTCGACTGAAGTTTGCTGCTGATCAAATGGACAAAGAAAAGGACCTTCTTGGGGAAAGTTCTGTCTTCAGATGACACAAATATGGGTGGGAGTTATTGTTTCAAGTTGGCACTTTTTTCATGAAGAGTAAATAATTTCACATCTGCTTCAGCTTTGTGTCTATTATGACGATGTTGACTTCAGAAGACCAATAATGATGTGTAAGCCTCTCGGTTCCTTTGTCTTGCAACAACAAGAGCTTCAAAGGAAAATGTCATGTTTTTTTTATTCAATACATTCTGAAACAACAACGTTAGATCCAAAAAGAACTTAATTCTCTTAAAAAGAAATTGATTGTGTTCTCAGAAAATAAATTGGCTTCTTGTTGTGACTCATCTTTGACTGTATAGTCAAGGATAACTTGGCGTGGCAACACAAGGAAGCATAGAAACCTGGTCCCTGTAGGCAACATCAGGTTTCTGTGAGCGTGCCCAATGAAAAGGAAATAGATGGTGGCGGCAGTGAGTATATTGATCAGGCTGATTATACAATTACAGGCACATTATCTCTCCCTAAATGTGGAGTATGTGTGTAAAGAAAATCGTAAACTGTATTCCATTTTGTGGGCAGCAGTTCTCTTTCACTGATCTGGAAACACACAAAGTCATATAGAATTAATATATTTATTAGATGGATGGAAATGGGCTGCAACATCAGAAGTGTAGCACAGCTATTTTCTGGGATGCTGCCATGTGGACACAGTTTGGAACTGGCCGAGCGATACAAGTAACCATGACATTACCATTGGGGCTTACCTGGACCTCTGGGGGCAAACAATTTTTTATGAACACGCTCTATTTTGATGCTCTTTAATGAACTCTGGTACCTTATTTACATCCAAAATAAAGAAATCTGCACTCAAAAATTGATGATTACATTCTGAATTCATTTAAATTGAGATATAGCCAAAAGATAATTATTTTCCTGCCATTTCTCCTGGGAACTTGTGTCATGAAAATTGTTTTCTCTGTGCCGATAACTCGATGGCATTTTTCCAGTTACATTCAGGGTAAAACCAAGGCTTTCGTTGTCGAAGCTACTGCACACTTTGGCACTACTTCTACTGCTGGTGTATTTAATTCAATGTTTAGATCTTGACAGTCCAATCCAATCCAATTGGAGTTATGAAAAACCATCACGACAGTTTTGAGAACCAAAAAAAGTCAAGTGGTGGATAAAACAACTTACCTACCTTTGTTATTTGACACATTAAAATTAAGAAAAACATTTGTCTTTATAATGAACAGTGTTGGGCAAGTTACTTCAAAAGCGTAATGCATTATTTATTACTTGTTACTGTCATTTCAAAGTAATTTGTTACATTACAATATCACTGTCTTTGAATTGTAAGGCATTACACTACTTTACATTACTTTTGCATTACTTTTCGCCAAAATAAAAGGAAATATGGATTCTGTGTTCTCAATAGATCTTCTTGTGTTCAATGCAGCTCATTACACAGCAGGATGTGATGTTTTTCGCTTCAAAATAAAAGAAAGAAAAAATGAAAATGACTCGTATCCTCGTGATCGTGATATCGTGATATTAGATATTGTGTTCATGAATGGGATTCGGGTACGAAATAACTGCCATTTTTCATTCCAGATTTGCCGTACGTCTGTTCATAAACGCTCTGACAGCGTCTGGCACTCGCGTTTTGAAGTAAACCTACTGTTTTAAACTCGCACCAAAAGCGTTATGACGCGGAGATAACAGTGGTTCAAAACCGATGAATCGGAGCCTCCGCCTCTTCGCTGCCGCCCCTCAGCTGTTGATCCTGCCGGGGTCGGCTGTGCTCTGACTGACCGGGACCCGCTCCGTGAGTCGGTGTCCAGCTCATGGAGCCTGCTAACAACAGCAATTAATTAACATAGTGTAGAGTCACACGGACCGGCTTTCACACTTTTCCAAAAGTGGAGCATATGCCCATCTCGCGAATGTAGGGTCCGAATTTGTATAAAAACAACACACCAATTGATTTCGGTTTTAAAATGCATTGTAACGCGCATTACTGAGATTTGTACCGAGTAAAATATATAATAATTTTTTTTTTGTAATGCCTTACATTACCGCAATACAGCAAAACATAATGCATTCAGTACATCAAATAATTATTTTGTTGTGGAATTTGTCACTTCCATGTCATGTTGGCAATGCAAGAATACATGAACGTGATATGTGCATGTAGCTTCCTCTTTTTGTGGGTGAATGTATTGTCCATGAACTGCACCTGAACCGTTGAGCTCTACAGTCTGATGGAATCACCTTGTTCTGGCAGTGTGCAAATGTTTATTGGCTTTTTCAACCAATAATTTACATCCATTGGCACACCACGAACATCCCGGCATCACACCTTGATTCGCAGCAATGCATTCAGATGACTTCATGTGTGGCTAATCTGCAGTATCTTCCTGAATGAACGCCTAAATTGCACCAATGGTTCCAGCACAAAAAGTTGGAGGAGACACAACATGGAGTCAGCTGACATTGACAGTGCAGCGCAAAGTAATGACAAATTCACAAGGGACCTGTCTTACATCTCATCAATTGTGATCTTTGCAGAGGTCATCAGTGATAATTTCCCACTGCAAAATCATAATTGATTGTTTTTCTTTTAATGTGTTGAAGGGGGGGGTGGATGTTTCTTCCCAATAGTGATGTAGGTCGTTGCATACGGCATCAGTGCATGTAAAGTTCTTGTGTAGAGGGCTGGGACCTCTCTTGCTCTCTCACACTGATGTGCCGACACACACACATACACACGCACACACACAAATTCACACTCACAGTTTAATGAGCGCATGATGTGTGAAACCTGCCAGTGACCCAGAAGAGTGAAGTGAAGCACTCTGACAGAGTCAGTGTGTGTGTGTGTGTGTGTGTGTGTGTGTGTGTGTGTGCAGGGGATCCCAAAAGAGCATTTGATAGCAGAGCAGGCCAAACAAGATCTCACCCTCCTACCTGTCCTCTCCAACGCCCACACACACACACACACACACACACCACACACACACACACACAGAGGTGACATCTGGAGTGTTTCTGCCTCACTGCTATTGTTGCTCTCCTGGATGGACTGACAGCTCTCTCTCTCTCTCTCTCTCTCTCTCTCTCTCTCTCTCTCTCTCTCTCTCTCTCTCTCTTTGTCTGTTCACTTTTCCTTTTTCTTTTTAATACAAGTGTGGTGAGCTGTGTGTGTGTGTGTGTGTTTGCTAATGTATTATAATGCATTAGACAAGTGATCTCTTTATATGCCATTAGCTGGTACTAATTAAGGAGCTGTTAATGTGCCAGTTGCCCATGTTTGTGTCACCTTCAATTAGATACTTAGACCAGTGAGCCATGTATGTGTGTTTATGCTATTTCTGCACACACACGGGCAAATGTGAACTTTTTTTAACACATAGGGGAAACTGCAACCAGTTATGTTTCTACGGGGTGTTGTGAGACTGTCATGGGTGAAGCAGGACCAGGGGCATGCTCCTTGCCAACACTATTGAAACATTTGTAAATACACCAGTTTACTTTGGGAACAAAATGAAGAGGCTAGATCTAAAAATGTTGTTCTCTGCCCTGTGTTTGGTGTGTGTGTGTGTGTTTGCGTTGCTTGTGATCCAATTATGTAAAATCTTTGCACATTATAGAACCTATTCGCTGCTTTAGCTCCCTTATCTTAGCCACAGTGGTTAAGTAGCCTTTATCCAAAAACAGGAGGCACGGAGGATGCAAACCCTGGTCTCCGGTGAAGTCCTGCGCTCTGTACATCCAGAAATTAGTTATATTATACTTTTAATTATATTTGCTTCAAACATAACGTTAAAACAATTTTGGAGTACATACATGCAACTTTAAGGAGACATGTTTTAGTTTGAGTTGGCAGTCGAACAACCAATTGTCAATTCCAACTCTTCAACTATGTCTGCTTGGTTCCATCCAGCTACAATGTAAACCCATCTGCATTAGTAATGAAAACTCAGAGTTACAGTAAGTAACCTACTTGGAAGTTTATTTTGAAAAGAGACCACATGCATGTAATAAGCAGAGGTTATGTTTCCTGTGAACACTAAAGTTTTTCTTGTAAAGATACTTTCACAATCTGAAACTGAAGCTTCGTCTTTGACACACTGAAAACTGACGCTAGAGCTGCTATGACTAGAGCATCATAGGTTGAACCATGTGAGAACATGTTTTTAATTGTTTCTAATAAAAACGATTTCCCCCTAATTATTGATTATGATCATTCAGAATAACACATTAATGTAATGCTTGAACATGTGTACTAGGGATGCAACGGTACAGTTTTCCCACGGTTCGGTATGCATCACGGTTTTTGGGCTACGATACGGTTTCGATATTTTAATATACAACTACTCAGACTAGCAAAGGCAATATTGCAATGTAAAAATAATTAAAAGCAGCACAGATATAATCAAACCACAAACTTTATTAAAAAACAGTGATCAGATCAAATTAAACAGCAAACATAAAACCACACAAATTAAATATTAAGTTAAGTACTAAACACTACAAATACAATTAAATGTAAACATGACAAATTGTAGAGCAGGAGCTCCGCATGATGGATACGGCACGTCAAGTTGACGGCCCTGTCGCCGTATGTGAATTTGCATAAAGTTCGATAGATTGAACTTTATGCAAATGACGTCCGTCCAACGCAATGCCGCCGGTTCCAGAAACTTCGTTCAAACTATCAAACTAGGCAGTGTTGATCAAATATTAATCCAGATTCTGTTACTGCACTACACATTTCCCGCCTCAAATGTTTTCAGAAACGTGCTTTAGCGTGTAGTTTAACTGTAAAATGAGATCGTTTGTGGCCCGGCCGCCATGTTGGAAACGGCAGAGCGAAACTCAAGTCCCGCCCACTTCCCAGGACGTCTATCCAATTGATCCAACTTGAACACAGAAGCGCCCACTCGCCGGTGCGTTCGACCATCCGTTCCGTCCGTATCCGTCGCTGCCGGAGTTGGTGTGTTTGTACCATAAGAGCCAATCAGAAGGTCCCAGGAGCCAGCCAGCGCTCCTCAGCGTTCAACATTTGCATGCAGAGCGCTGATTGGCTCCTAGGGAATTCAGGGACGTTCTGATTGGCTCTGAGGCGGCATGACCAGTGCATGGCACTGAGCCTGCTTTGGCCTGAACAATGTGCTGCGGCTGCTCTCAGTCACTGCTCCCGAGGGACAGACACAGCATGCGCGGCTGCACAATGTTTTGAAAGTTTTTTGCCAGGGAAACGTACCGAAAATACCGTTGTTTGCCGTTGTGCATTGACCCAAACAGGGCGTATTAAACGGTTCGGTAAAATACTGAATATTGTTGCATCCCTAATGTGTACAGGCATAAACACTGTTATTTCTCTTGGTACCTACAGTAGATGTATTTCATCAACTATAGCCAGCCAAGGTGTACACCCAGTCATGGAATAATCAATATAAGCACATCTTTCACTAATGTATTATCAAGTAGCCTACAGCAGGTCCACTCCACTATAAACACTTCATGAAAACTGAAGTGTTTCTCTGCCTGTGAAGTGTTTTCTCTGCTGGAAACAGCAGTGTGGGAGAAATGGGATTCTTGATCCAAAACTCCTACAAGGATCCTTTATTACCTGCAGGTCAACCAATGTATCCCAGAATGCAGAGCACATGCATTCTAAAATTACTACACCATGTCTTTGTTGATGATTATCTTCCTTTGAATTGCAAATAAGGAAAATATCCACGTCAGATGGAAAGCATGTGAAATTAAATCCAGATTCAGAATGATACATTTCCACAGCTGAGGTGAATGAAGGAGAGTATCTTCATTATTATTAGGGAAGTGGAGTTCAGCCTCATCTTTGTCAGAACTCCCATGTATACAGGAGGCCAATGTGTGCATCTCATCACAGAACTGTATTTATGTTACAATTCTAGAATGTTATATCAACAGAGTAGACAGAGGGACTGTTTAAGCCAAGTGTTGAGGAGACACGCCTCTCCTCTAACTGCTTCATCTGAGTATCTTCTGATACGCCAACTGGCTAAACAGCCTTCGAGGCAGCTACCAATACCAGCCATGCCCGTGAAGGGCAGCTCTCCTCTTATTGATCTGGGCACTTGTTATGGTGCTAGGATGTGATTTAATGACTTAATATAAGCCCCAAGGTTCTGTTTACTTCAGTAGATTAGAGTAACCAATACGAACCTGAGATGTAAACACACTTTAACCTAATGTTTAAGCCTTTCCCTAGGATGGAGATGACTCCTTGGACTGTGTTTGCAGCGAGTTAGCCAGTGCTCTGCTTGGTTCCATTGCTGTCGATACTATTAGGCCAAAATCACTGGTACCCTGAGATGTGTTGGCCTTCACACAAGTTCTTCCTGTAGGCAGCTACTATTATAGAGGGGATGGCAGCATAGGGGGGAACTTCTTCGTGACATGCCATGTCCTAAAACGACTTTTGCACATCCAACTGCAGCTGGGAACGACCTTCGCAAAACGTTGCCTATTGCGGTGGTATTCGTTTCCGTTGTGCTCCATCATCCTTCTGCCACAAGGGGCAGCAAGAGGAGTTACATTATGTATTATTTAGATTTTGGAATATTTTTTATTGTATCTACTTTTGGGAGTTTCCCCCTGGAACTGATATCAAGTGGGTAGGCGTGGGGAGCTTCTGAATGTACATATCAGATCAATATTGTCCTTTAAGCCCATGACCAGTGTTTATGTAGTCAGCCGGAAATCCTCCCACAAATTGCTGTAGCTTTGTAATACAGGGTCGCCCATAAATTTGGGATAAATTGCAAATGTCTTGTCTTTTATAGCACCAAACACATGTTATGGATGAATTCATTTCACCTGGGCAATTAGGACACATGTAATCATTGCACCTGATTAAAAGTGATTACTGATGCATTTAAATAGGAATAAATAGAGGATTGTTTCTGAAAACAAAATTTCCCATCTTTATGGGCAACAGTGTAGATCTGGCATAGAGTGTCGCCAAACCAATTTTCATGATAAGCATTTGTTTCCTCACCATATCCACCCTTCATGGTATAGTATTTAGATCTTTTAACGTGGGTGATGACAAGGTTATCTGAGTTTCACACTCTTGATTTAGATTCAAATAGCACAGGTTCAGGCTTTTTAACTTCTGTTGTACACATTGGGCCCTAGTTTCGTGGCGCAGCGCAGGGCGGCGCAGGGTGGCGGAGCCGGCACAATGCAAGTTTCGACCCGCGCAGCCTTGCGCACCGTCAGTTTGGCAGTTTGGTGGATCGCCTGCGCCAAGATGGGTGTGGCGGCACAGCAGGGGGAGGCGTCACAGATTCAGCTTGGCGTAGGGGAAGTTTCGAGGCAAAAAGCCTCGCCGAGACTGGGCTGAAAGCTCGCCAGCTCCAACCTGGTCTACTTTCGGCGCAAGGCGTAAATAAAGTCCATTGATTCAATGCGAATCACAGCTGGCGGAGTGGAAGTTTGGCTGACGGCGCGCAGTGCGTACACGTCACCGAGACCTCACAGGCAGGTTTCCACAGTTCCAGGCACATTTAAATGCAATAAATAATCACAACAAACACTATTTAATGCAACTAATTGAATCAACACGTGAATTTATATCTATATAGATTGTCCCGTCACATCTGACGTCAGATCAAAGGCGGATGGCACGCGTAACGGAAACTCAGCCTCTCGGACCAAAACATCTCCCTCTCTCTCTCCTGTTTTTTTATAATATCGGCATTGTTATTATTATGATACGCACGCACAGCGCGTGATGTGCGTGGTGGGAGCGGCGGCGCTGCTTCTGTCATCGGGTTGTCAAGTGACGGAACTTGCACTGAACCTCCCCTAATGCATTAAAGGTGAGGAGAGGAGCTCATTTGATTGGTGAAGATCTGAATCGGAAATCTGATCTGAAAACTTGCAAAGTCCAGGCGGACACACCCCGTCGGCGCGGCGCAGGTGCGCTGAAAGCTGACTGCGCCTGGTCTACGAAACTAGGTCCCTTTATCTTGATAATTATCTCCTTGGATTGCTATGGTAGTAACTGTTCGATTGGAAGTCTAAATCTATCAGTTTTAAAGTGGACTGTGGAGGAGGGCCGCTGGATGATGATACCAGGCCAGCTGCTGGGGTGGTCTGTTGGTCGAGTTGAAGGTTATAGTTGTGGACAGCATGGGCTGGAGTGCCTTCTTTTTGCCAATTTTGGGTTTTCTGATCTCCATGTCTCTGAAGGTGAGATTGTAATACCCCAAAACCTCCCATTTTGGGAACAAGTCAGAGCAGGAATTATCACGAGGTGGTGTGCCATAGACCATCTCACTTTCCAAATGTACTTTGCCTTGCACTCCCATGATTTGATTGGTATATATCCCTAGGTGCATAGCCGTGGGAAGTGGGGCTGCCGCACCCCCTGCAGGAAAGAACATGTATTTATGTCATACCACTTGTGATCAAAAAATAAATATTAAAAAAAATGAATAAAAACTCTCCGTCCCCTGTCTATTATGCACTAATATAATGTTACATTAAACCTAGGAGATCTAAAGAAATTGAACAAACAAACTGTTATTTAATTAACAGTTTTATATTTCATGTGTTTGTTTTCACCGTCAATTTCGGTGCAAGGCTGTACAGCAACATTTGATTCCTTAGCAAACGGCTACTTTGTTTGCGTAAGTATCAATCTGTGTGCGTTTTGCATTTTGTTGCCTTTTTTTTTAGTGATGTATGCCTGTGCTGTGTGCCATGCAATGCTAATATGCTGTCCTGTTACAGAGGCGTTTCAATTTTGTACCATTTCAAATAAAGCTTATTTTTATGGATTTCTGGCAAACTACCCCCCACTATAGCACCCCCAACCAAAACTCACTTCCCATGGCCCTGCCCAGGTGCAGTACCATGCTGGCATTCCTAGCTCCAGATGTATCCAGTTACACTGCACCCATTTCTGGGTTCTCTCCAACGAAATCAACTTAAACCTTAACAATCCTTATTCTTTATCAACTTGAATATTGTTCCCTGTCCATCTTCCTTTGTGCATTGAGCAAGTCAAAGACTGTTGCCAAACTTCTCTACAACTAAAGGTTAGCAGTGACAAACACTGACCGATAATTGTTTTCTGATGCTAAAAGACAGGTCTTAAAGTAATCAACACCTTCAACTCTCATGTCCTGAAAACCTAACCAAAGCCAGAAATCTGTGGTTATTATGGATTCTGATGGTTCATTTCGACAGTCACGTTAAATCAGTAACAAAATCAGCTACTATCACCTAAATGTAGCAAGACTTAGAGGGCTCATGTCAGCTCAACGACTTAGAAGAACTTGATACATGCCTTATCATACTATGTAGGCTAGACTACTGTAATGGTTCCTTGCATGGTCTTCCGAAACTGTCAGGCAGCTACAGACTTTTCAGCAACGCTGCTGCTAGAGTTCTTAAAAACAAAAAATGTGAGCACATTACACTCAATGCTTAAATCCTTACATGTGGCTCCCTGTATGTCAGTAGGATTGATTTCAAAATCCTCTCTGCTACACATAGTAAATCACTACATGTCTAGGCCAATATATCACTGATATGCTCCCACTACATAAGCCCTCTAGACCACTGATCTTCTGAGCCAATCTGTTAGTGACTTCAGAGTAAACAACAATACGGAGAGCATCATTTAGTCACTATGCAACAAATGGCTGGAATCTTCCTGAAGATGTAAGACTTGCCCCAACTCTGACCACTTTTAAAACTAGACTGAAAACTTTTATGTTCACCATAGCTTTCTGCTAAATCTTTTAATGTCTGCACTGTTTAATTATTGCAAATATGTTTTATTTATTTTTTTCTGTAATGCATTAATTTGATTTTTCTTTTAATTCTTCTATTTTTCTTTTCTTTTTTCTTCTCACTTTGTTTTATGATGTGAAGCACTTTGAGTCTGCCTTGTGTATGAAATGTGCTATACAAATAAAGTTGCCTTGCCTTGCCTTTGGGAAGGTTTTCTTAAAAATGCTTTCTGCCAAATTTCTGTAGCATTCAAAGCTGTTTGCCATGTTGCCAAACCCTGACCCTGTACTTGCCTCTAATGCCCCATCAGGTCGGGTCTTGTTGGCCAATGCATTCAATTAATTCCTGTGTTCCTCCAAGCAGCAAGCCTGCTGGAAGGTCTTGGTGGTTCCATGATGGTCCGTGGCATGGGTTAGGATAGCACACCCATCTTGGGGTCCAACGCCCACCACACCCACTTCCAGAGAGTGATAATCAAATTATCATACATGAAAGGCCTCTTTATGGGCTGATGACCCAGTGTAACGGTGTCAATTATACAGCAGTGATGTTTAGTATATTATAATTACACAAAATCTGTTCTAATAGTTATTACCTGACGTGGGTGGCCTCCTAAGCCAGTATGTGGAACGTTTGAGACTCAGTTTCTGTACCCCGACGTTCACTTTCGTGGGTCCCCCTATAAATGTGTCCCACGCGTTTGCCTCTCCCCTTTTCCTGTTGTACTTGAGAGAGGTGAGCGACACTGTGGTCACAGAAATGTCCGTGTTTTTAGCCGCCATTAAACATAGTGAATAACACGCTAACATATTTCTGTGTCATTTAATCTGTGTAGGAGCTCAAGCTGTAAATGATTTACGGGAGGATTTTGTTGTTTACACCTTTTGTCAGGTATGTTTTCCGTGTTTTAATGTATTGAATGTCCCCTTTTTCCTTTTGTACTTGAGAGAGGAGCTCAAGCTGTAAATGATTTACAGGAGGATTTTGTCGTTTACACCTTTTGTCAGGGAGAATAAACGGAGATCGCCTCCAAAGATATCCCGGTCTGGGCCTCTTCATTAATACACAACGCAGACAACGCCAGAAACTAGCCGGTTACACCAGCTCCTTTATCCATTCCTAGGACTGTGAGTCTGTACCTTGGGTTTTCAAAACAGAATTTTTAAGTTCTTTTTCTGGCATAGGCGCCTTTTTATTTAGCAGCGGGCAGAGAGGAAACACGGGAGAGAGAGCAGGATGTGACATGCAGCAAAAGACCTCCGGCTGGGATTCGAACTGGGGCTGTCTCCTTCCAGCCAGACATGGACAGTTTTAATGTCCTGCTGGAATCCTAAACTATGCAAGGCGGCAAAATGGGGATCACAGATTATGTGGAGATCATTGTTACTCGGCAGCATTTTGTCCTTATTGGTTAGTGCTTTGCTTTATTCCCTTCAAATATCCAGTTTTTGGGGAACAAACGTTGGACCCAAGACCTCATACGTTTAGCTGTGGCTGACCATCCTTGTTGTGACTAGGATTCAGTAGGTCTTGGCAAACCCCTTACCTTACGTAATAATATTTTGTACCAATACCAACACTTGCAGATTGGTCTGGCTTTAGGGGCCTGGCCACCAAAACAGCCCATGTGCCTGGAGCCTGCATAATACCCCTGTAATTGACACCTCAGCCCCTGTGTCTACTAGGTAGGGAGCTTCATCATCATCAGTGTAGATCTTGTCCCCCACACAGAAGGCATTCTCCAGAGTGATCCACGCCTTAGAGACCATCATTTTGCTATCCCCAGCTTTTTCCTGGGCTTTCCAAAGCCAAAAAAAGCCAAAGGACAATGGGAGGACTCAGCATGCATCACCGGCTTTTTGCAAGAAAGATCCCTGAGTCCTCTCTTTTTTACTCTCTGTGCACATTCCAACTTACATAGATGAGTGTGTGCTGACTTGAGTACACACGTCTGGGCCTTAGGTAGGTTAGGTTTCAAACACATTAATTCTGTTGATTAGCTACTTTACACTTCTCCATTTTTATCAAATGTACATCAGTATGCCCATTATTATTGATTGCATACATGAATCAAGAATTTTATAAGGTTAGTTGACCAGAATCCATCTTTTACAGACTCAGGGTAAGTAAATCCAAACTGCATGCATGGTAGTCAAATTGTGTTCCAGCACATGGAAAGATTTTTTCAGTCATTAATTCAACAATTTCTGATTCCAGAAATCACTAAAAGAAGTAAAACAAGTCCATGTTGAAAAATGTTTCAGAATATAAGGTTTTAGATTGAATATCATACTGAATAACATGTTAAGATATGCATTTTGTTTGTGAAAGATTTTTCTCACTGTTGTTTCTGGTGCTGTATCCTTGAGTTCATCAGCAACAACAAATGCTATGTATAAATTCCTCAGCCAGAATGGTTCCTGAACATTCACTGTAGCTGCAGGTAAAGACAGGCTAATGATGTGTATGGGCAGCAACAGCTTCCTTGAAAAGGATGTGAAGAACAGTGATTGGAATGCAGAATTTAAACTGCTGTCTATGGTTGGAAGGCAAAAATGAACATGAGCATGACTGTGTTGCATTTCATGCAGACAGTGAGCCAATTGGAAGCTAACAAAAACGTATGACAATATAATCAGGCAGGTATTAAAAAGGATTAACATCGTAAACAATCAGCATTTAATGTGCATATTTATTTATTGTGAGCTGTGCTGTATAATAATTCTCTCACACTATGCTTTTAATGCTCTTATGATATCTTGTAATACCTTATAATCTTACATAATGCCAAATATATCTCTTTTTTAAAAGGCTGTGACAAAGTCCTAAATTCACATTCACGGTAGCAAAATTCAAAATAGCAATACAATGACGCACAGTGATTGAGGACAGAACGTTGCAGATGTAGTGTTTTGAGGTGGATATATGGTGCCCTTCACTTCACAGAGGTTTCTGTACATTTGCTTTGTCTACTCAACACTTCCGGCCAGGATGCTGTTTTGTATGGATATTCATGGTCTCTTGAGGATGAATCCTGATGATTTGACCCACTGACTATTCCTTTAGTCACACCATCAGGTCTATGTCCATTCATAGAAAAGACATATTAAATCTAACTAGCATGCCATGAAATTGGGCATATTCTTTCTCCACAGCAGATACAGCTTTTGTATTTTGGACACACCATGAGCTTTTCCCTTGGTCACATTCTGCTCCATTACACATAAAATATATCATAGTCACATAAGATATCTAATTTAGCAGATTGTCATGAATGTTGGCAATCATACTGTAAAATGCTCCTAAAGGAATGATGCCATGCCATTTACAAGAGCCAACTAAGGACAAACTCCACATTTCTAAAGACCTTTAAGGCTTTTAGAAAAAAGCTAAATCATTCATATGTTCAATCATGTTATTGTGTGTTTTGAGCATTGTCACCAGTAAAGCTAACCTGCAAGGCTCATTCTTGACTATATATTGATAGAAGTTATGGTTACTCTGATTATTCTAGGTTAAGGTGAGGGGAGCAACAGCTGATGTGGTGGGTACAATAATTATCATATGTGTATGATAATTCTGTCACATGTAAAATGCAGTGGGCCGCATCAATGATGCCAAAAAGTGACATAATCTACGATCATTTTGTGAGGGGTACTCAGTCTGCACTTTCTCAGTTTGATTATGATCCGGATGAATCCTACTTGTGTGTACACATCTCTTCTCAAGTGATTTGTAGCTGTGTCAAAAAGTAATTTCAACATGTGTTCTTTGAAATCACACATTTACTCCTACTTGTTCTCATGGTTATGACTAACATACGAGAATATTCCTCATACAATGATCATATAAAGCCTTTGGTAAACAGTTTAACATTGATGGCTTTATTCTTTTTCAATGTAATACTGCCCTGTTCAGTATACACAGTAATCATATACAGAGCTGCTCTACAGAGGTAAAAAGTCATTCACTTCCATATACCTATGAGTTATGAAAACCGGCAAGAATCATAAAAGTAAAAAAAAAAGGCAGAAAAGGCAGGAAAAAAACAGCTTACTGTGAAATCATGCATTACTCATCCACTATTCAGTGGGAACCCAGTTTGATATTGTATATCTGTTTTGTTTTGTTTTGTTTTATAGATCCTTCCACACAAAGTTGGAGTTCTGCTTGTCACGAATGAAATAGAGCCAGAGGATCTTCGGCGTGGGCGACTCCCCTGGAATTCACAGAAAGACACAAGAACAGAGGTGTGCCTGCATGGACACACACACATATGTAGGATAAAAAGCTTGTTTCGAGAAATTCCAGATTTTTACAACCTGGGTTTTATTTTTGTAATTTAGCCATATAATGTCATAACCTCTTTTTGTGGAGTGTGTTTACAACCTACACAAATGGTTGGTGGTCTGATCCCTGGCCCCTGCAGTTTACATGTCCAAGTGTCCTTGCCATGATCCCAAAACTCCTCTAGGCTGTGAATGTGTGTGTGAATGGTGGATTCTGGCCTGTGTTGCAAAGCACTTTGAATGGTCACTTAGATTATAAAGTCCTGTAAAATTCAGGTAATTTACCATTGTTGTGTCCAAAAGACAAACTGCTCAGACATAGTGATTGGAAATGGTTTGTAATTTATCCATCATCAATTGTCACTTCTGCTGATGAAACCTGCTGCTTTAGGGGCATGTGACCTCCTTTACAACATAAAATGCACACAGACTATGACCAGTGGTCTGCAATGCTGAACCAGCAGCATTGCTCTCAGTGCTGGTCTGGTCACCAGCTGTACCACCATGACCAAGAGTGATCGATCAATCAGATCTCAATGTGGACACTGCAGACACGTATTTATACCAGGTGTCAATGTGAATGTTTCAACGCTATAGATACAATCTGGATAGCAAATACATTTTGATGCGAGGTGTAAAGGCTGATCTTCTGTTCTGCAAGCTGAACCAGGATTCCCAGAGTATCTATCTTCTGTTTGATGATGTATTTCTGAGTGAAAGACCCGCAGTACATGACAGAGGAATTTGATTTAATGGTGAAAAGACTAGCTCATGACCTTCTCCAGCTCTGTGCAAAACAATAAGATGCAGATTGATTGATGAATCGATTTCATGATATTATTGGGTGAAATCGGTTGGTCCTAGGTGATGTAAGCACGTGTTACATTTGGCTTTCCAGGAAGAAAAAAATACTGTATATTCATATAAAAACAAAGATATTTTGGATATTTTTCAGCATTGTTTAATAGGTGGACAATATGAGCGAAGATCTCAAATTATTAAAAAGTGATCTGGACTCGAGAAGAAACAAGCAGTTAGAGGAGACACCGTTGCCCACTGAAACACAATCGGACCACCAAAGAACAGCTTCACACCAGCATAGTTTGGGATGTTGTGGCATCTTCTTGCAGCATTGATGATGGTTTGGAAGGATGTAACACTATTTAGGGAAAGGTTTTGTTTTTCTTCTACACCCTTACCTACAAGAATGTTACACTGTTCACTTGTCTGTTTTCATTGGAATAAACATTATTTCTGCAGTTCTTTTTCTTTTCAATTGGTGGAAAAAGTGTGTAGTCCTTTGCTTGATATAATTATTTGAAATCATTATTATCAAGGTCTTGCCAATTTTCTTGCGATCTACAGGACTAATCCCCCGTGTTTTGGATCTGTCAAAATGCATGCTGGTCAAGATGTAATTTGTATGATCTAATATATGAGTGGATGACGTGCAAATACTAGTAACCAACTTGAAGAAGTTGAAAACCTGAAAGTATCATTATTTCAATGGGCCACTGACATTAATGGATTTGTTTTCTCTCCTTAGTTTTGTTTTTAACCCCATGCAGCAACAAGTGACTCCACATTCTACTGTATACACCTCCTTTTATGTCTTCTTGGTCTATTACATCCTTTGTAAAACGTATTCTTCTTTGAGGTTGTGCACCGTCAAACAAAATGATAATTCAACATTTATCATCTATGCCCAGTACATTCACCATCAGCTTGTACACTCCTATTTCCAATTACATTTACACTTGTAAAAGAAAAAAAAAAAGATTTTTCTAACATACATTTATATGTTTAGTACTTCTGCTAATACATTACTATAACATCTGATCAAATTAAGTATGAAACCTAAAAAGTAAATGTCTGTAATTCTCTTCTGCTAATTTGATCCCATCCTTTCTTGTTCTCTGTAAATACCCTTGTTCCATGTCTTCACTCCTTCTGCCACTGCAGAACAGGAAACCTGCTGAGAAACAGTGTCTCAAACTGAGCCAGCCCTTTGAAAACTGACCTTCGTTAACATCGGTTACATCTGAGTGCACTGCGCTGTGCTTTTAACTCAAACTTTATAACTAAAATGTAAGTAAAGTAAAAGATGTTTCATCAAACAGTTCTATAACCTTTTTTTCAAGCCGTTACATCACATAACATTATAGTGAAGACATGAAGAGGAACAGAATGGTCAGGCCTTGTAAGGTCAGGCTGTTCATCTGCTGAATAGAAGGGGTGGGCCAATTGTGCTTGTCAGACTTGTATCTTCTCCCACTTGCTTTCTCTCTGTACATAACTCTTGCTCTCCCTCAAAGCACTTCACAGTGGAAGCCAATGTAGTGCCTTTCAGAACCATCATTAAAAAATCATTATCATCTCTCATCGCTCCCTGACCTTTCACTCAGTAAGCCGGGCGCTCATTTGGAATCAAAAAGTTCACAACCATCTATCAATTGGTCCATCAAACCATCTATCTGCATGATTATTTTATAAATCAGAAAGTCCTCCAGAAAATGTGTTGCTATGAAGAATCTGATGATAAGTTATAATCTTGTATCATGCTATCATGTGTAGATGGTTTCAATTCAGCCCATAAGTCTTGGTTTGTCAGCTTTTTAAGAGTATAAAATATTACAAATCAAAGTATCAGCAGCCCTTCCTATGAAATGAACCAGTTTCTGCAGCATGTTAGCATCTAAGAATGTCAGTTCAATATCTAACTGCTATTGGATATATGACAGAACATATCTCAGCTCAATCACCTCGTCAACAGCACTTAAAACATTCCTCTTGTCAAAGCTGTTCTGCTCTGACATGCTAAATATTAGTAAGTTATATTTATTTGATTTTAGCAGATTATCTGAGAACTGAATTTAGTTGCCTTGAACAAAATTACACCAAAAACAATGAACCATTGCATTGCAATCATTTTTAAAAATAAATCCACTGATATTCGTCTTGACATCATACAGTTGACACAGAGGGCCCTAGTTTTGTGGCGCAGCGCAGGGTGGCGCAGGTTGGCGGAGCCGGCGCAATGCAAGTTTCGACTCGTGCAGCCTTGGGCACAGTCAGTTTGGCAGTTTGGTGGATCGCCTGCACCAAGATGGGTGTGGCGGCGCAGCAGGGGGAGGTGTCACAGATTCAGCTTGGCACAGCGGAAGTTTTGTGGAAGTCTACTCTTGGCGTAAGGCGAATTACAGCTTGCGGAGTGGCAGTTTGGTTCACCGGAGCGCAGTGCACATGTCACCAAGACCTCACAGGCAGGTTTCCACAGTTCCAGGCACATTTCAATTCAATAAATAATCACAACAAACACTATGTAATGCAACTAATTGAATCAACATGTAAATTTATATCTATATAGATTGTCCCATCACATCTGACGTCAGATCAAAGGCGGATGGCACGCGTAACGGAAACTCAGCCTGACTGAATTAACACAGCCGGTCCACGCCTTGTCTCCTCCTCGTCTCCCACTCACGCCTTCTTCTCCTCCCTTTTTCCCACTTGCGGGGGTAGGAGTGACGGGAGGAGTGCCTGCGACCGACTTCGCCGTGCACGAAACTTGCAAAGTCCAGGCGGACACACCCCGTTGGCGTGGCGCAGGTGCGCTGCGCCCCGACTACGTCTGGTCTACGAAACTAGGGCCCTTTGTGTAGAACATGAGCACGGTGCTGTTGATCAAGCAACTATTATTATTAATATTTCTAAAGAATTACTGATTACGTATAAATGTACAAAATATTCCAGTTATTGCCCATATTCTGAAAAAAGACTATATTCTTACTAATCTGTCTACATGGCTGATGAAAATGAATATCCCACGGATATTCCCATTGACATGCAGCTGTGCATAAACTCATTAGCGTAACATTAGTTGTCTTTGTCCTTATTCTCATCATCTCTCGTCTGCGTCCTCTTCACCGGTGAATCCCACTCAGAACTGTTCTCTGCTGACATGTTTTCTATCAGGTCACAACATGAAGAAAGTGTTCCAACCGTGTTACGACCCAGCTCCCAGAAGGGGAAGAGAAGTTTCATACACCAGATGTTTTTGGTAAATTAAAGGTGTTTAATAAGCAATGGAAAATAAAACAACAACAAAATAGAATGCTAGAGGCAACTCCAAAAGACAAAAGGGCCTACGAGTGCTGGTTAACTCAAAGAAAACGAATTAAAACCGAAAGAGCACCCGCAAACGGCGGGCTACGAGACACACAATGAATTAACTGTCGCCGTCAATTCCTAACGAAAAAGAGCACACACAAAAACCCAGCACTCCTGAACCTAATGGGGCTAACAACGAAAAAGCCAAGTGTCTGTGGTCAGTACTCGAATAATTGTTAACCTCGCCCAGTTCCTACACGTAACCCTTGTGCTTCATAAACACACACCTAGAGACACGTTGGCAAGCTGTTCAATAGGAATCCCAGCCACCACGAATATAGGCGTGTTTCCCCTTCTTTCCTTTGGGCCATGAATCTCTACTCCAGCTTTACTAACTGTTGGCTGGTTGGTTGTGTTCAATGCACAGAGCACGTAAATAGGAAAGCGGTTGTGTGTCACAAAGTGAGACGCATACAGTGAATATGATGTATTGTCCAAACAATGCTCATATCTGAATATCAACACACATCTTCAGCTGAAATATAACTAATTCAGAATATCTAAATGGGATATGGGGCCCTAGTTTCGTAGACCAGGCGCAGTCAGCTTTCAGCGCACCTGCGCCGCGCCAAAGGGGTGTGTCCGCCTGGACTTTGCAAGTTTCGTGCACAGTGCAGGCTCGCGCAGGCACACCTCCCGTCTCGCCCACCGGCGCAAGTGGGAAAGAGGGAGGAGAAGAAGGCGTAAGTGGGAGACGAGGAGGAGACGAGGCGTGGACTGGGATTAATACAGCCGGTTCAGATCTTCACCAATCAAATGAGCTCCTCTCCTCTCCTATAATGCGTTAGGGGAGGTTCAGTGGAAGATCCGTCACTTGACAACCCGATGACAGAAGCAGCGCCGCCGCTCCCACCACGCGCATCACACGCTGTGCGCGCGTATCATAATAATAACAATGCCGATATTATAAAAAACAGGAGAGAGAGAGGGAGATGTTTTGGTCCGAGAGGCTGAGTTTCCGTTACGCGTGCCATCCGCCTTTGATCTGACGTCAGATGTGACGGGACAATCTATATAGATATAAATTCACGTGTTGATTCAATTAGTTGCATTAAATAGTGTTTGTTGTGATTATTTATTGCATTTAAATGTGCCTGGAACTGTGGAAACCTGCCTGTGAGGTCTCGGTGACGTGTGCGCACTGCGCGCCGGTCCACCAAACTTCCGATCCGCCAGCTGTGATTCTCATTGAATCAGTGGACTTTATTTACGCCTTGCGCCTTGCGCTGAAAGTAGACCAGGTCGGAGCTGGCGAGCTTTCAGCGCAGTCTCGGCGAGGCTTTTTGCCACGAAACTTCCGCTACGCCAAGCTGAATCTGTGACGCCTCCCCCTGCTGCGCCGCCACACCCATCTTGGCGCAGGCGATCCACCAAACTGCCAAACTGACGGTGCGCAAGGCTGCGCAGGTCGAAACTTGCACTGCGCCGGCTGCGCCACCCTGCGCCGCCCTGCGCTGGTCTACGAAACTAGGGCCCATGATGTTTACATATAAAATCCGGAATCTTGTCATCTTCAGAATAATAGTGAAATATGAGTGAGCATGCATATTATGCCTCGGTGAACGTCAAAACACATTGGTTAAGAATGCATCTGTTATGTCTCCTCATTCTAATCCTTCCTTGATTAATTCCTGACATTTCCCTGTCATGTTCTCATCCGTCAGCCACGTTACTTCCCATCATCCATCAGCTGCTGCTGGGCGTTTAGTGTGACTATTAACCTACACAATAAGTATTGATTGATCTGTTGCTGCTCACACAGAAAAGCTCCAATTCCTCATCATGCCACTCCATTGCTCATTCTGTTTTCTAATCAAAATGATTAATCAAGCATAATGGATAATTAACCTATTCACTTTCTATTGATTGATTCATTTCAGTGTCTCACTTTTTGGCCTGTGTGATGCCTGGATGACATCTATAGGCGGTTCTTCTTCTACTGTAGGCTGCTGCTCCTTTCTTTTTCCATTTTATTAACACAAGGATCAATTGTGCTGTTATAAATTTAGCCTAACTGGTTTGGGCTATATTAATACATCAATTTGCCATACATCAGCCCCGTATTTCCCTTTTATTAAATAATGTCAGTTCTGTTAACACTGAATATAAAAGAATGATGGTGGTAGAAACAAAGAATACTGTTCAAATCAAACTGTTAGTATGACTAACATGTGTTGACATAATAGCTAATTGCAATTGTTAATTTACTTCAGTATTTACTTAACATTTATTTGAACTTGTTGAGTTGATCACCTTTCATTTTAAGTCATTAAGATATTAAGCAGCAGTCATTAAGCAGTAATAAAAGGTGGTTGCCAATAATGGTTGCTAATTTCTCAAAACGGTTGACAAAGGCCATGTCAAGCTCTGCTCTCCTGGCAATATGGCATTCACTTCCTAATTGTTTTACTTATTGATCCATTTATGAATCTATCTATACATGGATGAATAAATAAATATAACAAAGAGGTGACATCAGGGCTGGACTGGGACAAAAAATCGGCCCAGGCATTTTTAGCCGAGACCGGCCCACCAGGTATCGATCTGCCAGTGTTGTGTACCAATAGCAGTGTTTCCCACAGGATTTTTGGAGACTATGGTGGGGGGGCTCGCGATCCTCAAGGGGTGTCGGGGGGCATGCCCCCCAGGAGAAAATTTTAATAGATTTCATTTTAATGCATCAATTTGGTGAATTTTGAAACCAAAATATGACATATCAATTACTGACCAATTTCTTTCAAACTGCTGGTCCAATTAGTTTTCACTGAGGGCCAAATTATGTCCAGGTTGCCAAGTCGAGTTTTTTTTTTTTCATAGGACGACTAAACATTGTTTAATTTGCAAATGTTATTATTAGGGCTGTCAAAGTTAACGCGTTAATAATGCGTTAACGCAACATCCTCTTAACGCCGTTAATTTTTTTAACGCGCGATTAACGCTCGGTATTTAAAAAAAAAAAAAAAAAACGCGCATTGTATGATTTATGGCCGTCGGTGGCACCTGTAGTCTTGATCCAGAGGGAAGGTGCGTGTCGTATAAGTCGAATCTACTTTATGCTTATCAGAGGCGCTGGGCTCGACTCGCCGCCTTGGGAACGCTCGCAAAAAGTTGTTGTTTAAAGGAGAGCGCCTGTCAATCATCCTCTAGTGGCAGCCCAGCAAGCGTGCAATACTGGGAAGCGGCGCGTCCACACGCGTTTAAAATCGCCCCTGTGGACACGCACCTTCAAGGTACTTCAAGATTTGTGAACGGCAAATTCACCTTCAAAAGACTGCCAGATGGTTCAGTCGATAAGACCAAAGTCATCTGCGCGTACTGTGGGTATGAAATGAGCTACCATAGAAGTACGTCCAGTCTGAGATATCACTTGCAAGCCAATGCACTTATATCCTAACTGTACTTATCTCCTGTTACACTATCTCCTGTGACATGTTCACTTTAATTGTTTGTGATATATTCTTATAACCCTGTTTTGATCCCATGTTTTGGTAAGGGGATATTTGAAGTGTTAAATAAAAATTTTCATAAATCAAGTATATTTGCCCTTATGTTGTTAAAAGTATTAAGAATATGAAAAAAAATGCATTAAGGTACATTTAGAAGAGAAAAAAATGTGCTTAAAAAATGCGATTAATTTGCGATTAATCGCGAGTTAACTATGGACAAAATGCGATTAATCGCGATTAAAAAAATCAATCTTTTGACAGCCCTAGTTATTATTGTTCCTGCTATTATTAGAAGTATTATTATTGGAATGATAACCAGTGGTAGTTGGTTGGTTGTAGTTGCAGTCATAGCCTGTGTTGAGGGACAGATACAAAATGCACACTTGAAAGAAAATAAGTCCAATATCAATATTTTATATATTTGAATGCCCCTGGAGAATATTTTCAACAAAATATGACCAGTTTGATCAACAACAAAAAACAACAGCACTTCAGCAAGTGGTGCACAAGAGGAAAAAAATTATATTTGTTTGCAGCGTCTTGCAATTTGCAGACGGTCCCTGATCACTCGCCCGGCTGCCGGCTGCACATAGAGATCAATGTTGGCTTATTTTTGTAAAAAATCAGGGTTTTAGTCCTTGTAGCTCGTAGTCTATGATATTACGGTGGGACAGAGTGTTTGAAAAACTTTTCACTTTAGATTTATTGATCCCGGAAGTTTGATTCTGTGAATATATTTCCAACTTTACAGAACCCTTTATTTCACCTTATGGCAGGTTATTGCATAGTGTCACTGGGTCCACACGGGCCGGACACTTTGCTCTTGCGGGCCGGATTTGCCCCCCTTGCCGCGAATTTGGGGATTGCTTTATACAATTAGTTGATTATGACTATTATTATTATTATTATTATTATTAATATAAGTGGGTGACAATTCCTCAGCCTTCCTTCGTGTTTTGGTTTTGACATACGTGCACGCACTGTCAAACTCGCATAGCTGAGGGGGGGTTGGCGCGGGCAACGCCTTGCCATGGCGACGGTGGAAAACAGAACGTTGATGAGCCAAACCAGCTGCGAGGATTTCCCCTTATAATGATCACTGCTGCATTCCTGTTTAAGCCTATTATTAGAGCCGCTAGTAGGTATCATGATTCAACGTGGCATCGTGACTTTTCGTAAATATACACGCCACTGCCTGTTAAAGAAGGCTCGGCCCAAAATCGCCATCGGCCCTTAGGGCAAATGCCCGATGGCCAGTCCAGTGTTGGGTGACATACTAAACTAAGGTGGTCTGTTGTTTTTATGAATCTTGTTGCACAGCTCTACCTCTACTATCTCATTTCTCACCATCTGTCTGGCAGAACTACACTCATGTCTGCTTTGCACAACGATAAACTGAGACTATTTTTGCAAGTCTCCCAAAGCCTTGTCCTCCTCTGCTCATTCGTTATACGGTGGTCTAAACTCTTTGCTCCAAATGATTAATGTCAGTACTTGATTGTCTCATAAGAGGTTTGCAGAAAACTTTTAAAATAGGGTGAGGGTTAGCTCAGGAGGTAGAGTGGGTTGGCTGGTAACCACAAGATTGCCGGTTCGATCCCTGGCTCCTCCTAGCTGAGTGTCTGTTGTCCCTGAGCAAGACACCTCACCATAATTGCTCCTAATGAGCTGGCTGTGGCCCTGCGTGGTTGACTCCGCCGTCGGTGTGTGAATGTGTGAATGAATGGGTGAATGTCAGTCATTACTGTAAAGCACTTTGGACAAAAGCGCTTTATAAATGAGGCACATTTACACATGGGGCTGATATTGGCCTTTTTTATCATCAAATGTCAGTCTGTTAAATGTAGTCACCTCCTCCTCGACCACAGCATCAACAACCAGACCTCTCTCCTAAAAATTACGTTGGAGAATTATGTTTCGAGGGAAACTTTTTTGTTGAGGATTACATTTGCCCCGAGCGTACCAATTAGGTTTAAATTTACATTTACATTTACATTTAGGTCATTTAGCAGACACTTTTGTCCAAGCGACTTACAATAAGTTACAATAAATGATTCCGGAAGTCCAAGTAGGGAGCAGGTTTGCGTGGTAGATGGGTCAAAAACACAGGTTTGACCAGGAGACTGATGTCCTGTGAGAAAGAAGCAATGTGTTGCTTTTTTATTCTGTTTAATTTTATAGTCATTTTAAGCTATGATGTTTTGTTTTACTAAACCTGATTGTGTAGTTTTGTAGCATGTTTTCTTTTGTTCATTAACCACATTTTCAAACTGCGACCAGAAAAAAATGAATTTCCCTGGAAACATAATTGAAAGTGCAGTTTAGCTGTATGGGAACCTGAATTTGTAGGAGGAGGTTGAAATAACAGTTTGTACAATTTAGGGAAGTTTATTTTCAGTGTAAATTTTGTGTATTTATTCTGTGTTTCTTGTAGGAATTTAAATATCCAGCATGTCCAAGAATTACACAATCATGTCATTCAATCAGTTGCCTCACGTTTACTTTAAAAGCGTTTGTACTTTGGGGAAAAGCGGAAAAATGTGGAAAGCATCACTGTGTATTTGAAACATTTTGGTAAGAAAGTGGTCGGACTCAAATGTATTGACTGAACAATAATCAAATATTGCAGAACACAGTTTTAAAAAAACAAGCCTTCAGATATTCCAAAAAGATTTCAGATTTCAGCCTTTAAACTTGACCTCATGGTTGCTGCTTTTTTCATTAGATCCTCACTCTGTTTGGCTTGTGTTGAAGAATACACTGTCCTTTTTCCTTTGTCCGGATGCATGGTGATTTATGTCTCTTTGTCCAGCTAGGATTTCTATTAATGGCTGTAAACACAGTCAGACAGTTGTCAATATTTTGGTTTTTTTAAATAAAGCTTTTAGACAGATTATTTTGAGGCAATTATTAATACATATTACTGAGTTTAATGTAAACTAAATGACTGCCTGGAACTACTTCTACTTCCACACTGAATATAAAAGAATGATGGTGGTTGAAACAAAGAATATTATTCAAATCAAACTGTTGTATGACTAACAAGTGTTGACATAGCTAATTGCAATTGTTAATTTACTTCAGTATTTATTTAATATTCATTTGTACTTGTTTTTGTTATATACTATGTATGTTTAATAGCTGTTATACATGCTAAGTCATGAATGCGTGGCCAGTTGAATATTTTTAAATGTAATCAAAGTATTGCACACACACAATTTCTTTGAAAAATCTGAGTAGAATTAGTCTGTTGCCGTGTTTAAAAGAACATATAGTTACCATAGTTGGTCACCTTGCATTTTAAGTCATTAAGATACTAAGCAGTTATAAAAGATGGTTGCCAATTATGGTTGCCAATTTCTCAAAACGGTTGACAATGGCCATTCACACTGTTTTACTTATTGATCCATAGATGAATCTATCTATACATGGATGAATAAATAAATATAACAAAGACGTGACATACTAAACTAAGGTGGTCTGTTGTTTTCATGAGTCTCGTTGCACAGCTCTACCGCTATTACCTCATCTCTCCCCATCTGTCTGGCAGAACTACACTCATGTCTGCTTTGCATGTTGTTATTTTTATATGTTATGTGTAGCTACACTGTGGGTTTTCTTTCACATTATGCAGAATCTTCAATTCATTTGAGAAATGCTGAAAGCTTAACACTTAGATTTTGGATCTTAAAAGAAAAACAACATAGGCCACCAATGTAACGAGAGGTGATTCAGGGCAGCGTTTTGTATGCGGCACCTTTTGTTGTAAACAAAACGTTCCCCTCACCGAGGTCATATGGCAGCAGCGTGACACATAAATACAGCAGTCCCAGCATGCCCATCACTGTGCTGCATTGTGTCTAATGCTTTTGAAATGCCACATTCAGCTGCGTCTGGCTGGGAGCTCAATGCATGTGAACACTTACAGATACAGACTCAACTAGAATGACATAACTTAAGGTCTCCAGTAACAACCAGTGCTTTAAAATATCTTTGTTCACATTTTATTATTTGTTTGGCTTCATTGTAAATGCAAAGTTGAACAAGCATTTATCTTCTTATGTCAAATGCTCAGATGAGTTTATATGTTCATGCTTTTTGTGCAGTGTTTCTAAAACGCATTTCTTCAACAATTGGATGTTTCATACTGGCAAACGAGGGAGGAAAATCAGATGGGCCTTAATAAAATGACCTGTCTTTCCATTTACTGGAAAAAGACTTCAAAGACTTGCAGCTGTCATTTCCTAACTGCAGTCTCAGGGCCTGCAGTATCTGGAAGGTTCTCCCATAAAAGTATTTTATTTAGCCCATTTCGATGCCAGAGATGATCTTGAGCCCAAGGGTGAGGGTGTGCATTTACAGAAATATAAAAATACAAAAAACTGCACACAAAAAAAGAATCCTTAAAACTCTCCAGGGTAAAGCACTATGCAAAAACACTGATCTCAGTCTCAGTGGAGCCTCTCATTCTAAAATTGCTTCTCCTGTAAAGCATGCAGGGTAAAAAAGCATGGTCCAAATGCCTGATATTTATGTTCATGTAGGCTAAATGGAATGATGAATGCCACTTTTATCTGCTGGCTTGGCGTGTGTTTTCCAACAAGATGATGAATGGTTGGCATTAGACGGCTTTCTTAAAAGGCCTCTCTAGGAGAATACATTGGCTCAGATAGTGAAATCACTTTCGAAAAAATGGGTCCTGCAGAGTGTGAGGGAAAGGTTGCTGTAGAGAACCATCACGGGTGGAAAAACACTCTGAAGGGGTTTCCTCCCTGATGCAAACACATCTTCCCGTGGCTTTATGGCTTGATAAATGACAAATTATTTATAGCCAGGAACAGCATACAATTAGATAAAAAAAAAAAAAAAACAATTATAGTGGGGTCCAGCGTCTTTCTCATTCTCTTACATAGTGCTGTACATCTGTATCCTATTTTTTTATCCGGGACTTTTACTGGTTTTGTACTTTAATGGAAGACACCACAAGTGAATACGGTAAAAGTTTATATCATCGTCATGAACTTGATTGCTGATACAATACGGCAAATATTTTCTTTGTACGACACGTTTTTTTAAATTGTATTTAAATATGCAAATAAATCATTATTTTTATAACCTTATTTAATTTGGCTGAACAGATTTTTATGAAAGAGATTTTAGATATCATTCCATAAATCAGAAAACTCTATCAATAGCCATAAAAAGTATATGTATACATATATATAATAACATATGATATATATATATGTGTATATATATATATATATATATATATATATATATATATAAATGACCTACGATAATATATTTTATTATTATTATTATTATTATTATTATTATTATATTCTTGACGTTGCCGTTATGTTGGCTCTGCAGATCCCCAGAAGAGTCTTGATCACAACCACATGTGAAGAAAATCAAGTCCAGGCAGCTTCTCTGTAAATACAGACACCATCCTCATTATCACCTTTAACTTTTTATTGTGTTTAACAAGTTTTTGCATACAATATATTTAATACATTCCATGAAAAGACCAAATAATGTGTTAGTAATTCAGTACTTTTGACCTGTGACGCTTTCTATCTAGAATTTGGTCACGCATTCTTGAAAAAAAGAACGATTCAGTGAAATCACATTTTTAGTGATGGAAAAAAAATTCAACTACAGAACACCTGGCTGTCCACATGTCTAAAGTACCATCGTAGGTGCTGTAATAAATCTGAGATGAAGAAGCCCACCTGATTGTTCGGAAGCATTGTGCATCTTCCCCTCTGTGTACTCTTTATACAAAAAGGAATTTTTACGCGCTGGCCAGAAGTTACTCTCGTCGGCGCCACTCTGTCGTGGTCCACCAAACCATGCACTTACCAAAAGCCCACTGGTAAAGAGGCATTCAGCCCCATATCTCCCCAACTTCCCCCCTTAATTAGGTGATCAATTATTAACACACCAATAAACTTCCTGAATAAGTAATGGCGTTAAGGCTTATGTGGAGGTTCAAACCCACTGCCCAGACATTTAGTCAAATATTTGTTGTTGGTGTCTGTCGAGAAAACAGTGTTATTTATTGGCTGAAACATGAAGGTAATTTTAATTCTGATCTTGTCATTTACTTTAGCCAAGGGAACCACGTTATTAAATTAGATTTAGGGGCTTGGTGTGTCGCCAACGAACAGGAAACAAGAAAACATGCAGGGGATTGGAGCCTGAAGTTTGGAGGTGGTGAGTGTTGCTGTTTTCTTTCGGGCCTTTTAGCTCTTATTTTCTGCTGAACTAATCATTTTAAGAGCGCTTATTGTATTATTTTAAACAAAGTGTTTAAACCTACCTGAGCTGACTTTCAAATCGTCATTACTTCAGATTTTTAACTTGCTAGTCCTTGCTGAATCACTTGCAACAGCAAGGCCCAGACTGTGACCTCCAATCAGAACGGCAGTCTGGTGGTTCAGGGATGAAGTTTATTGTTGAGCTTCTCAGTTGAACACAACGGAATCAGCAGCAATAGACGGAATGGAATACATGTTTTTATTTGATTTAATTCATCATCAAAGAAGACACTTCCACACAGAACTCTAGTCAATGTGAAAGAATCCTTTGATTTTTGAATGGCAATTCATGTTTTCCTTGCACTAATGAGTACTTTATGCAACCTATTATTGTGTGTGTGTGTGTGTGTGTGTGTGTGTGTGTGTCAATTTGTGAGACTGTAAGTGATCCTTTGCATTCATTGAGACATTTTAGTTTACAAAATGTTAACTATGAGCTGATCATAAAGATCACACAACTAAGAGAAATAAGAACACGCTCATTTATATTAATGCTGAATGCTTCAATATTTGCTATATTTTTGTAATTATAATCATTATTGTAGGATGTTGTTTAGTTTGGGACAGAAACAGCAGAATCCTCCTCCTCTGTCTTCCCATCAAACCCTAACAAACAGAACTTGCATCATCTAATGAAATTAAAAGGGCTATTTGATGCTGAACATTGATCTATTGTATGTTTTAATTAAAACAGTGTGTGTGTCTGAAAACAAATAGGTCACTGTAATACACTCCAGCAAAACAGCTTTTAAAAAAGCTTTTTAAAAAACCTAATGATGTCAATGAGATAGAATGCTATTGTGATTAACAAGGAACTATATTTTATTAACACTCCTTATATGCTGAAATATGCTTACAATTCTTCAAGTGGCACTAAAACATCCTGGAATCATTTACATTTAGGTAAGGAAATACCAAAAGTGTTTTGTATGTAAGACGCATCTTTAATTTCTTTATCCTAAAAAAAAAATCACTCTTAAATAAGCTGATCATAAAATATAAAGTCTCCCTGCATAAATAAGGGATCAATTTAAGAAAATTATGTATTTTTGTATCCTGTATTGTTTAAATCCGGCTCTATTTATCACTCATGATAGTGAGCTAGACAGCTTTTTCAAGTCACTCATGATTATATTCATGATCATCCTGATAATGAAAATTCACAACCATCAATTTATTGTGAGTGTTTTTTTTTATTGCGATCTGCGATAAAATCCGGCAATTCCCATGAATCAAAATGATCAAAATCCCACATTGAGATGCAACGACCTTGAGGGGTGCCATGGAAGAAGCCCTGCTGGGATTTGGTCTAAAACATCTAAAACATTTGAAATTGGACATTTTTGCAAGAATTGCTTTTTTTGGTGATTGGATGGTGAACTCTTGGTTATTATTGTCAACATACTAGCCATACATCCTCTGAATGCCCTTGGTCAGATTAATATATGTCGCTTTAGTTTTTGAGCATAATTCTGCAATCTTGTGTATTTTCTTTTCTGCAAATACAGACTAAATTAATGAATATTCAGGGACATCGGCATGTGTTTTGTGTCAAAGGAAGGTGAACACTCAGAATAAAATCCTCTATTAATGGCTTGTTGAAAAAGCAATAATCACGTCAGCCTGAAAACAGACTGCATGCTATTACTGACACTTTAAAAGCTTGTCTCCTGTGTCACATTGGGATCATTTTTAACCACTGGTAAAATACTTGATGGTGATGAATCTGCTCTCTAGCAGCGTAAAAACCTTCTCGTCCATGATGGTACATTTACTCACTCTATATTTAGATCTGTGTTTCCTGTGTTTTCCTTTATCACAAACCTTTATTAGATGGAATTATAATATTAATATTTCACCCTGTTTGGTATAGAATAATAGAGAGAGGGAAACACAGATATCTAAATAAAAACTGTAAAGAAAAAGAGTCAGTGGTAGAAGAGAGCCGTCTCAAACGTTACCAAAAATATGATAAAGCCTGATTAGAAACGGTTTACTTTTTGTATCATTCTGTGTGGGGGACACTAAAAGATTTCAGTTAATTTCGTCTCACTTGTGCTCCTTCACATTCCACCAAAAACTAATTTGCCAGAAAAGGAGGGACAAAGCCCTAATTTTTGTTCAAAGGGAAAATGAATTAGTCAGATCGTGCTGTGTGAAAAACAAGTTGCTTACAGTGAGAGGCTTTGAAGCCAAACTGTAGAAATGACTCAAAGTGGGACTTTGTTTTCACATCTTTTCTTTTCTCATCAGTCTTTTTTACTCACCCTCTTTCCACTGTTCCAAGGTTTTAAAAGAAAACCCTAAAATGTATCCAATCTGCATGCAGGGAAAATTCTCAAGTTTCAATAAAAAATACCGGAACAAAAAGAGTGACTAACCTACTTCTGCTGCATGAAGTGTCTCCCACCAGCAGTTATTTCTTTGAACCATGAATGCCTGCTTTTTGTCTTACCTTAACCCTTAGTCTTTCCTTAGTGTACCTTACTAGTTTTAATGGCAGACCCAGATTTTGTCAGTTATTAGTCGTGTGCGTTGCGTTTTGTGAAGACAAAGTAGTTCAAAGGAATGTGTAAGTCTAGCCAGAGTCGACTAAGAGTTTCAAACTCACATTGCGTCTGCTATCAGGCGGACTGGTGGGTCCTTCTGCCTCAGCCGTCGCAGTTCTTTCATCCGCCTCCCACTGAGCCCTAATAACTTCCTACTTCCTTTCCCGCTCCCTTCGCACCTTTCCTGCTCTTTCCTTCTGCAGTTCTGGAAATATTCCTCTCTGACTCCTTTTATATCTTTGTGTTTTCTTACTCTTTACTATCAGTCCTCAGCAACGACCTTCTGTTTCTCCTTTGCCCTCCTGTCTCTTTTATTTCAACCTTTCCTCTCTTCCTTCCACAGACCTCTCTTCATCATTTTCCATCTGATGTCACCCTATTTTCATTTTTTTCTGTTTGTCTCCTTCATTCCTTCTTACCTTTGACTTTTCCTTGTTGCTTTATTAGTTGCATTGACCCTTTTCCCTCCCCCCTCTATTTATGGAGCGAATGGTCTCCATCTCTCTCTCTCTCTCTCTCTCTCTCTCTCTCTCTCTCTCTCTCTCTCTATCTCTTATCTGTCAGATATGACTACAACATGCTCCTGCTTATTTTACCCAGTTGAACATCACCAAAGCCAGTACAGTTAGTGCATTTTGAAAGTTAAACACTTAAAGGAAATGGACATGAGATCTGTTCAGCTGGATATTTAATTTGAATCATCAATGAAAACAGTGTCTTGCTCACTAGACTCACCATATGAGTCAACATTTTTAATCATGAGGGGATTATGAAGACATTTTATTTCCTTGTGAATGTATATAATATATATCTTTCTGTGTGTGTGTGTGTGTGTGTGTGTGTGTGTGTGTGTGTGTCCAATTTCTGGCATTTTCTTGTCATTAAGAGTAATTTCAACAATAACACACTTTATATAAAAAAAACCCAGAAGTGACAAACATCAAATTGATTGAGTTGTAGTTTTCTCATTAAATTCACACCCTTGTATAAATGTCAAGCATGTCTCTTTTGCTTTATTTGTGTTTTTTGTGTTTCCCTGACACTCACTCTCTTTCAGTTAATTAACATTCAGCCTGTTTACAGATAAGGCTGGAGGATATGCCATATTTCATATTTATTTTTAATGTGTAGTCACATTCATTAAAATAAAAAACAATCACTTAAAATAATAATAATAAAAATATTGTTTCTTATGCAAAAGGAAATAAATAAAATAATCATCTATGAGATATAATTTAAAAGATCTTACAGTGTTGACAGATCTCCGGAGCAGACGTGAAGACTTAAGGACTCAAGCATGTTCTATAAAGGCCAATCTGTTGAGACTAGACAACACAGGAAGGATCAGTAAGGGCCCGCATCGCCCCTCGGGACGCACACAGCATCACGTGCTGCTGCACCAACAAAGGGCCCATAACAAACACCAGAGTGCCTCATTCAATGGCAGAGGTGACCGTTAATTTAGTTGCTGCTGCTTCAAAATAAAGAGGAGCTGGAATATCCAGTTAAACAGGACAGTGTATTTTGTTATGCGTGACATAAATGTGGATGAGCCGGGGCAGATGCTGCATTCATGAGCTCCTGCTGGAACAGTTGGTGCCCACTCTGGATGGGAGCAGCCAGTGTAGCAAAGTGGAATTGTTCTAAACATAAATTAATCTTTTTACAGACTAAGTGCTTATAAAAGCTGCTTATTGTTAATATATTTAGTTGCAGATCAAGGAGTGTTAGTCTTCTGTGGCTAATGAGTGAAACTACTGTGTTACTAAAAGTCCACTTTGGTATCAAAATTAGAGAAACAGAAGACGTGAATGTAAAGTTTAAGTCAAAACCAATCTGTCACGATGGCAGGTGGGAACTTTTCAGATTTTGTCTGGCCACAAAGAGATGATCAAATATCTTTGATCATCATGTAACTGATGCAGAAAATAGCCTGCAATCTGGATGCATGCAAGTCTACGTTAATGGACAGCAATGTGACATTTGAAAGCCTTGTCAGATTAATCCATGGAAATTACATTTGCCAGGAACTGATTTATTGAATTGAGATCCTTTTCATATTGTCATCCATTTTATTTTGTTGTAATTATAGTAACTCTGGCAAACGCAAACTTTTCCTTTGCATTTGATGGTTTGTTAATATGATCTGTTTATTTCCAGTTTTCGGGTGTGAAGTCAGAATCAAGAGAGCTGTACAGTGAATGTCATGACTGCCCCGGTTCAGATAATAAATGTCTGATGGTGGTTGAAACCATGTCCAGGCTCAGGGTACTGTTTCTGTTTAAATTGAGTTTCTTTTGTTGTCGTTCCAGTCATCATCACCCACAGATTTGCCTTCCTGAGTGTCTCATTCAAATAGATTAGCAGATAAAAAGAAATGTAATTTAATCATTATATGAATGCATAGCAAATGTTAATAAGGTCTCAGTCTCTTTGCTCTATTTGTACACTAATAAATAAAATGAGGCAGGGAGATATGACATTCATATTTATTTTTTAAACCTATAGTGACATTTATGTAACAGCCTGGTCCGGGTTGTAATTTGTGTGTATCAATAAAAATCCCCCATTATGTTGAATACAAACAAATTGTGTAATTTACTGGAAAAACAACTTAGAGTAATATACTTTAAATATATGTTTATTGTCTCATTGACCTGAAATATGAAAGGGATTGTTTGCAATAACAGGCAGACAAAGGTTTATCACCCATGGTAGCTCCTCAGAAAAATGTAGCCACTTTGAGCTCATTGTTTTGGTTTTATGGCAGATTTACTGTTTGTTTTTGTCTTCTTTAGCAGGAAGATTGTATCGTGAATGCTGCTGAAGAAAGTCGTTCATTTAGCAGCTTAAGAGTTAGAGAAAATGACCACCAAAACTAGAGCTAGAAGGAGAGTTAATATTAGACTTGCATTCATCAACATGTCTCCAAATTAATTGTAATATTTCTCTGTGTCTTTGGGTAATTTTGTTCTAAAATGTAGCTTGAACAACAAGGTAGTAATATTTCAGGGTTGTCAGCTGTTCAGCAGTCAGCGCCGGCTCTGGGCAAAGGCTGGGTAGGCAAATGCTAGCCAATGCTATTAAATCTATTGTTTAAATATAATATACGCTCACACAACTACATAACTGCATAGCAAAGCCCATTAAATAATGGAGAGGCCTTTTTTCTGAGGCCTTGTTACTTTTTTTACAGGGAATGGAAAGTATGAAGGAAGAGAACAACGGGGGAAAGACTAGTATAGAGAATAACTGTATTTGTTGGTAGTTACACTGTTGGAGCAGTGTTAACTTACGACTTTACTTACCTAATCAATAAATAGAGTTGACGTCAGTTATTGTTACTCCCACCTTTAATACATCCGGGACATGAGAAAAGTTAACGTTAGTTTCACCTGTTGGCTGTGTCGTTCATTTAATGACATCGTCTTCCATCCCCTTTATAAAGAATAGTTGTAAGCATTTGGTTTATTGTTTATTAATAGTTTATACAAGTGTGTTTGTGTGTGCTTAACATCAGTGTTAATGTGCCCATCATTACTGTCATACCTTAGCTTCCCCCTATATTTCATATGGTTTATATTTAAACAAATATATTAAGTGCAAATATCTTTTGTTTTTGCAGTCATTTTAATGTTCTCACTGATTTCTTTAATTAATTAATTAAATAATCTAATTTTGTGCAATACCCCAACCCAATCAATAAACATCCATAAGATGACAATTTAAACCATATTAAATGATCCAACAATAACCATCACCAGCCATCACCTTAAAGAAGGGATTTTAGCTAGCATAAATGCCAGTTGTTAACATCGTAATAAAGAAGCACATTTGCTACTTTTTTTCTCAGAATATTGCCCCCCTCTCTCAATTCCTTTATTTTTCCTGAAGTGGTCCTAATACACCGTCATCAAATAACTGCTCAACTCCAGACACTTTATTTTGTTTTTCAATTCCATATTCACCCACTCACAAGTGCAGAGGGATCGTCGCTGACTATGAATGTTGTGTTGGGCTAATGGACACAGCCCGGTCCATTTCTTCCATTATAAATTGTTTTCCTCTATGGCAGCAAAATGTGTAACACGAGCCATCAGACGTGAGCCTGGTGCCAGACCGATGAATCAGTCCCCATCAGCTTTGACAACTTCACTTATTCAAATAATATCAATGTGCAAAGTAAAAAATACATACATGTGTATATTCATATATACTTACATACATACATACATACCAAAAAACTAGAAAGCAATTTAGTCTGATTTACAGGGTCAGCCCAGGTTAAACTGGGCTCACTGGAGACGTTTATGTCTGTAGCAACTGTAGAAAGGTAGTTGGTGTAGTGGTCAGCCTAATGAAGCACCATCGAACAGTAAGAAAAACTGACTTAGTTATTCTATCTTAAACCTTGTATGTGCTTGCATGTGAGTTCATGTACGTGTACATGTTTTTTCTCATAACTGCCGTTCAATATAGCGTAGTTATGTTCTCAGCAGAGTTTTTCCCACCACTAATGAGCTTCATTTAGCAAACACCCGAACAACAAAGTGGTTGTGATTCCCACCTTATTACCTGACTTCAGATAAATCGCTCCATGCAAACTATCTCATTTGTTTCCTTTGACAAATTCTAATTGAGAACAGCCTTTTTTAATACGCCCTGGCCAAGCGGGATTGGGTAAGGGGCGCTATTCAATTATGAAAGTTTTCACATTGGTAATTAGTCAGGGCTGTAACGTATTGTTTTATGGCTTTGATTGTGCGCCGAGGTGGGAATGAGATGCTTTTAATGGGCGCGCTGAGAGGATTTTGTTTGTTAATGCACTAATGTCTGTAATGAAGCTATGCAATCTAAAAAGCAAAGTGGATGACAAAGAGACTCACACACACACACACACACACACACACACACTGTAGAGGCCAGAGGATGTTTAAGAGGAGACTTGTTGAAGCCGCTACATGGCTCATCTGAGTGAGTTTAGCATAAATGTAAAAATAAAACGGGTAGGAATGACCGATCCTCACCTCTCTGACAGTCTAACTGCAATACATGTTTAACACTGTGATTACAAGGCTGCCGGATTAAATTGTTGTGAGCAAATTAGGTTGAGGGATTTTTTTAGAAGTCTATTTTTTTTTAAAAGAAGAAATTCTACATTTACAAGATAATCTATTTATTTTCTTATAGTTGCATCTTATAGTATGAATTTATGATATGCAACAAATGTGTATCAGATATGGGAGGTGATGTGGAAACAATACATGTTTGAAGCTACTGGAACACAACTGACCAAACACTGACATCAAAGCCCCTCACAGGAAGATTGTGTTGTTTACCCACAACTTATATTTGTTTTAACAGCTGAACCCAAACAATGGTTAGCACATTCAATTATATTCTTTCAAGCAGCAATTACACAGACTTTTGTAGCTGCAACTGGATAGCGTTCACTAAAACGACTCATGTTTCATTAAATTGTGCAAATTCTTCACTGGTTTTTGGTTTGAAGTCCAGATGATATTAGAGCAGACATTATTTGAAAAAAAGAAGCTTGAAATGCTATTTCTCATGTTTTAATTGATTGTTTTAAGACAACACATTTTAAGGAAACAGGTCGAAAAGAATATAAATGTAATTAAAAAATAAATAACGGAACATTTTTAAAAGTTAAAATTTTGAATTAGAATTTAAAAAGATCAGTTGAGGAAGGATGAATCTGCTTGTGCGTTCATTTTTTTTTAAAGAAATAAATCCTGCACGTTAAGTTAATGCCGGTGCCAACTCGTTAACGGCTGATTACAAATAAATAAAGCAGCAGACAGACAGGAGGGGAGGAAAGAAACAAAGGATCCTGGCTTTTATGGCTTTTACATTGCACACTTTAACTACTAGTTACTTTGTTTGTTTGCATTTGTGTGTGTGTGTGTGTGTGTGTGTGTGTGTGTGTGTGTGCGTGTGTGTGCATGCATGTCCTTGTTTTTGCACAGTAAACCAGTGTACCAAGGATAGACTCTGCAGTGTAATCAACATGAAATACTAGTTGTGTAGAATATATTAACACTATATAAACATATAAAATACTATAATTTATTTTTCTTGTGACTTGTTTTTGGGGATATTACAACTATTATAATTTCAATTTGCATCTTAATATTATAAATTGCTTTATGGCAATTAAATTGTGATTATTTCATTATGCAAGTAAGAGAATAATTTGAAATGTACTTGTTTTGACAATGTCCTCTAATATCTTACATAATGAACAGCACAGAATTAATTCAGAGAAAATGTCACTTAATTCAACAAATTTCATGGAGGTGTCTCACTTCATTGGCAGAGTTTTCTCTCCTTAATAGTCCATTAAAAGTAGATAATAGTAGAACACAAATTTCCCAAAGCTGACACTCTGTAGGCCATTAATTTCATAATGTCAGAGTTTATGTAGTCTAATCATAAGCAGGCCAAACGTAGCCATTGATTTACAATATGAGGATAATAATACTCAGAGGGGAAAGGCCAACTATTTGTTCCCTTATTTCAAGACAAATAAGACTTAAAGCCTCCTCATGATTCATCACAATGATGAGAGATTTCTTCCTCTTTTCATCTCTTCCCCTCATATTTAACTTATTGCACTTGTAAATGCCAAAGTACTGCGTCTCCCGCTGTCTCTCTCTTTCTGACAATCCCAATTAGTCCTCATGGCTCATTACCAGCAAGCCCAACTTAATCAGCAGCCCCAAAACACAGAGGAAAGTATGGGTGAAAGGAGAGGAAGAAGATGGGAGAGAAGAGGAAGGGGGAGGCAGAGAAAGGAAAGATAACAGGCAATAAGCTGATGAGGTCCATTTAAAAACGGTTACCCCATGCTGGCATTTAAACCCACCGTACCCACAAACCCTTTGACTTTTCACAACTATAATTACCATTTGTGCAAAATGTTTTTCAAGTACCTTTGACCGTTGTGTGTTATTGAACGCCCCACCAACAATGCGGTGAGAATCTTAATTGGCCGCTTATTAACAAGACGAGTTGAAGGGTGATAAAGCGTTTTGGGGGGTGGGGTGATGAACAGCAAAAGCTTCCTGTGTCTCATCATGTAGGCTTAGAGCAGCAAGTGAGGTTATCATCATATATTGAGTAATATAATATAATATACCGTATGTCAAGTAAGGCAATTTCTGCTGCTTCAAAGGCAAGACTAAAACCCAAAAGCCCTGCGAGAGATCTTTAAGGGTTACATGGTCATTAGAACCAGAAGAGACGGGAGAAGATACTGACTGTTCTTCTTATAACCTTGTGGGGCTAAAACTGTATGTTAAAAACAAATTAGTTGAGGTTGTAAAAATTCACAACAGTTTACCACCTTGGGAGAAAAAATTGCCATTTTAAAATTTTGGCAAAGAGGGTGGCACATAAGCTGTCAACTTAATTAATAATTATGTAGCCCATGGAATTTGATGCCACACAGGACACAATTACTTCTGGGGTTTTTGTAGCCTTAGCTTTATTTGTTGAACACCATTTTCCACCTTTATGGCAGAGGGTGTTGTTTAAAATAAAATACAATAAAATGTAGTAAAATAAAGTACAATAAAACGTGATAAAATATGACAGTGGCCACGACTGCAAATGGAGGACCCAATCAGTTACACATACATTTCCAAATCACAAACCTCAGATAATGTCAAAATGTCACTTAATGAATTCAAAGCACTTACATCTCGAACTTTTAGTGCCGCTAGACCTTTCACCATAGATTTCACCAGTCTTTAGTCTTTTCTCTTAACAAAATAACTGTAGTTAAAACAGCATAGCACACATTCAAACTCAAAATCACACCACCCAGCGTTACACTAGCTAGCATTCTTATGTCATTGAACATTAGTGCATCGGCGACTCGCGCCAAAAATCTGCAGAGATCAACGGTAAATACAATCATCAGTTACAAATGTCAACAGGTACCTTTATTTAAGGGTTTAATACAGCGATATATAACACAATTTGTTCGTTTTTTACCTTCTTCCTCACACAATGGCATCACATCACCGTCCTTCCTGGCTGAAATCTCTCCGTGGTCCACACGCAACAAACAAAACCCATAATGCACTTTGCGCAATAACAAATCTATTTAACAACCAAAGTGAAAACACAAACATGCCGGGTTTTACCACCCGGTTACATTTTAATACATATTTATTCTCATATCTACCTTCAACAGACTGAAGCCAAAAAGAGATGTTTGAATTTAATCTAAAATAGATATCCCTTGCAGTTAAAAACTTTCAGATTAGTATGGGATAACGATTGATAAAAGGTTAGTTTAAAAAAAGTCTATCCTTCAAATAATTTCTTTTATGTTTTTGACCGTTTTAAACATTTCTGGTAAAATGTTACGCAGTCCAGCAGGCAGGTAAGGTACGACGGCGTATTAGGGCCACTGTCGAAAAAAAAAAAAAAAAAAAACGGAGCCGAGAGAGGTGGGCAATATTCTGAGATTCAACAGCCATTACCTTAAGGGCCTTAGCAAAGCGTCACACGTTGGGATGAATTAATTAGAAAGATAAAAGCGACATTCGGAAGCGAAGTTAGCTAGCATAAATGCAGGTTGTTAGCATCATAATAAACTAGCAAATTTGCCACTTTAAAACTCGTAACTTTACGAGAAAAAACTCGCAAATTTACAAGTTTAAAAAGTCGCAAATTTACGAGAAAAAACTCGCAAATTTGCCACTTTAAAACTCGTAACTTTACGAGAAAAAACTCGCAAATTTGCGAGTTTTAAAGTGGCAAATTTGCTAGTTTATTATGCCTGTTGATGGTTATTGTTGGTTAATTTTATTTGGGCCAAATTGTCATCTTATTTGTGTTTATTGAGCAGGTAGTTTGCCTAAGCTAGCTAGCGGTAGCTTTCACTTGTTGTCATAGCAACGGTAAACATCCGGGTCAAGCTACTTGATTACTTCCTCTATGACCGCTAGCTTAGCCAAACCACCCGATCAACAAACACACATACAGTAAGATGACAATTTGGCCCATATAAAATTAACCAACACTAACCATCAAGAGCCATCACCCTAAGGACGTTAGCAAAGCATTGACACACAGGATGGATTAATTAGAAAGATAAAAGCTACAGTCATGGGAAGTTAGCTAGCATAAATGCCGGTTGTTAGCATCGTAATAAACTAACAAATTTGCCACTTTAAAACTCGCAAATTTGCGAGTTTTTTCTCATAAATTTGCGACTTTTTAAACTCGCAAATTTGCGAGTTTTTTCTCGTAAATTTGCGACTTTTTAAACTCGTAAATTTGCCACTTTAAAACTAGCAAATTTGCGACTTTTAATCTCAGAATATTGCCCACCTCTCGGCTCCGTTTTTTTTTTTTTTTTTTTCGACAGTGGCCCTAATACGCCGTCGTAGTAAGGTCATTTCAATGGGTTTCAGCATTTCCTGCTGCATTTCCCACAATTCCTGCTGATGGCTTGGTTATTTCCTATCAGTTATTTTCTAGAAGTGAGTGTAAATATGCTGAAACACAACAACTGGAGTCCACACTTGCAGAAACACAGTGGCACAAGATTCATATTGTGAAATTATTTCAATAAATAACTGCACTCACTGGTCTTTATGATTATTATTTTACGTGATGTTACATAATGTTTCACATGCACGAGCCCTCCCAACTATCCGTGGAGGACTCTATATAGACCACAGAACTAAGAAACTAACACAGAAACAGCCACATTCATCATATCCGTAGGTGGCTGTAACATACAAAGCCAACATTTTTCCCGGCGATTACAATTATAATTAAAAGTGATTCCAGAAAAAAGTCCTGAAAGGAATTTGTCTGCATTGGCAGTGGATGAGAAAAATAGTTGGTCCAAGATGATGGATACATGCGGAAGATTCAAAAGAAATTTAAAAAAAAGTTATACAGGCAACACAATGACGATTGAAAATAATCTGGCAGTATAAAATAAAAAAATGTTTCATCAACTGTTATGTATTGTGTTGTACAAAGCCACTGCATTTGAACAATTCTAGTAGAAGGAGCAGTGAACATCTATTCTACAGTTTGGGGGTCCGGGGCCGTCCTCAAGGAGGAAGCAAACTTCTAGTCCACATGCGTACTTGGTCTGTGCAGGGATTTGAAGTCCCCACTGACTGAGCTATTGCATTAAACAAAACTTCATTAGAGGCAATGAAAATACAGCAAAGACAGGAGAACAGATAAAAGAAGAGGATGTGAGAGCAGGACGTAATGGAATAGAAGTGTAGAGCAGCGAGGAGAGGAAGGACACGATGGGAAACAAATAGTTTGGGGGACAACAATGGAGGGACAACAAGCTATGGATGGAAGATGAAAGACAGGAAGCGACAGATCACATGAATTAAAGGGAGGAGAGAAGGGAAGAGTCAGGTAAACGGGAGAAGGAAGATGAAAACTTCAGCAACCTCATTATAACTCTCTCTCTCTCTCTCTCTCCACACACACACACACACACACACACACACCAGTTGCTGTGTAACAGGATTAGTGTGCTGCTAAAAAGGAGAGAGAAAACACTGAGGCACAAACACACATTCAACCACACGCAAAGCAGAAACATCCATTAGCAACACACATCTCACTCAGCCTCCTCTCTATCTCACAACAATCACTGGCTCGCCCCGTCTGCATGCTTATTAGTGCTTTCTCTCTCTCTCTCTCTCTCTCTGTTCCTCTCTTATTCTCTCTTCACATTGACGTGCAATACTGAGTGTTTTTAACTTGCCTTTGCTGTTTATATTAAACCTTCACAAAATTCATATTCAGTAATTGTAAATTTGCTAAATAATGACAAAAACAACCCTTATATATTAAGTCTTAAATATTTTTTATCCAAAACCTTGTTAATTTTAAATCCATGCTGGTTTAAACAAACTCTCTTCATTCATTGTCTAGATCAGAGGTCTTCAACGTTTTTCAGGCCGAGGACCCCCCAGACTGATAGTGACCCGGTGGAGGGACCCCCTATGACATATCTTATAAAATTGTGTTGCTTATTAAACAGGTCAATAATAATGTGTAGTGCCTATAGTGCCATGTATAGAGGTACTTTGTAATAATGTATGTATACAATACTAAGCCATTTAAATACTAATTGTTGACAGATTCATATATTTGTAGAACATATTTTAATTCTATACTGGCATTTCTACATCACAACTTCACAACATAACACGTGAATTTTTGGACATATTTTAATTTTTGGGAAGAAAAAAAGTTCACAGTTCAAGTTTCACTCCACAGTGAAATACAGTAACATTAGCTCTGCCTTAACAAGGGAGATCAACATAAGAACGACTGTTTTGTGAAGTCACAGTTCCTCTAGTCAGAATGTCATTAACTGCTCTGTTAGAAAATCAGGAACCATCACCTGAACTTAATCAACATTTTGCCAGGCTTTAAATGGAAAACATTTCACAGATTGTTCCGGTATATCCCCTTTTAATTAAGAATGTAACGTCTTATCAAGCGCCAGGGTTGACAAATCACCAAAAATGTATTTGTTACACTTTGAAAGAAGTTTAAAAACTTCTCAGAGAGCAGCCACATTTACATACTACTTCCAGATAAATGGGGGGTTGGGCTGTGTGTGTCGTGTAATCCTAAATTAGGATCTTAATTTTATGTTTAAAAGGTCTCCAGGGAGGCTTTTCTTTTACACTGGAGAAAATGCAAAGGTAGAAACCAGACGGATTGTGGTTTCACCCATTCTGTTGTTCTCCAAATCTTTTTTCTTTCATTTTGCTTAGCAATTACATTGATAATGCTATTTACACCAAAAACTGCTGTTTGAAAATTGAATAGCGCTTTAAAGAGAACACAGTGGATTCTGTTTAGCTGGGTGAGGAAATCCATGAACCCAAAAGCAAAAACCTGTACAGCAGTCAACCCACAATAACATGCCAACAGCGTATCACACAAATAAAACTAGAGGTCATGTGGGCACAGTTAGAAGCAAAGCTGCAAAGTGTGTTTTGGATCATTCTTAATGTTATTGATGGAGTAGGAAATAAAGACTTCCGTCACCATTTGACTGTTTCTTTAATGGAAGGACATACAAAAGCTCCGGCAGGACCACGCAGTGCTAAAGAAAGTGCATTACAAATAACAGGAAAGTGCTTTACAAATAACAGGATATATATATATATATATATATATATATATATATATATACTGCTACATGGAGGGATATGAGGCAAATCATGAGAAGCAGAAAGGAAGGAGCTCATGGAAGAAGTGCAAAACTAAATTTGTTGCATTTCTTCAAATTAGTTTGGTTAGATTTTGAAAAAATGAACGCCATAATTTCAGATTTACTTTGATGTTGTTGTTATTGCTGCTGAAAGTGTTCGGACAGACATGGATTAACACTCTACACACAGCAGACTGTATTGATTGTAGCTTAAAAGCAGGTTACTTAGAGTAGTTGAGTTGACGTTTGAGTCAGGTAGGGGGTTGAGGATAGGGCTACCACTGAGTTTGCTGTCAAAATGCCCTTTTGCCAGGGCTGTAGTTCAAGTTGTTGATTGTTGATTAAGTGACTGGTTGATTAAGTGACTGGGGACAGCTCTTTTTTAAAGGCGTCATGGTTTACTTTCACAATGTAAGTCAAGAATAAATATCAAGGCCATTTGTGTCATTAAAAAAAGAGATCCAACTTTTATGTATTTATATTTATATTGAACCTAATTTCTAATTATTTCATGTGCAAATCAATGCCTTTTTTTACGTTTTAGCTGAGCTACATGGTTATTGAGTTTCACAATTAATTCCATGAGTCAATCTTACTTGACTATGCAGGATCTGTTTCCCCCTTGTAAATGTGCTACTGTGATCCAGGAAATGTAATAGTAGCTGTGGGCAAAATTGGTACATAGTATGGTATTGATGAAAAACCAAAAACAGTCAATAACTAACAGAATGTGAGAACACATTTCCCTTACACCAAGTTAATGTATTGATTAGAAATGTATCGTGCAATGGTTTACACACGTTCTGTACTAAATCGTGTACAGGTGGGATGAAAAACAAAAAAAATCAATTAAGTTATTAGCTTATGAGACACATCCACATGGAATATATATGTAATCATTTATCTATGGGAAAATCTACGGAGCTGAGACAAACAATTAATATGAACGCCAGGCATAATTACTGCGAGCAAATTGTAATTATAAGGCGTGTTTCTTCACAATAAGCAGAAAGAACGCTGGTCAAGTCTACACGAACAGGAGGGGACATGGACAAGGAAAGAGAAACACTTTGATCCATCTTTCATTAGGATGTCTCCTTCTCCTGATTTCTGCTCTGCCATTCAACATTGCATCACAGCTTCAGCTTGCCTCACCGCGGCATGCTGGGAGAATTTAAGTTTCTGGGGAATTTGTGTCAAGGATCATCTCCTGATTTGTTCAACATATGAAAGGGAGGGATTTCTATTCTCTGAAGCCAAGTATCAGAGGTAGGAATAGAGGGAGAGAAACAGATTCATGGGGCGATGACAGAATGTAATGTATACAGAGATGGGGAGAGGCAAGGAGTGAGGGATGAGGAGGCAGTGAAACATCGTAAGCAAAAGGGGAAAGGAGGAGAGAGGAGAAAGCGAAAGAGATATAGAGAAATGGAAGATACAGAGAGCGTTAATAGGGAGAGAGGGAGGATGCTCCACATAGACATTCCTCCAGAGCAACTATTTATGAGCAGTTTTGTCTCTTCACATTCTAAATATTTCTTATTAAATATACACAAGCTGCACTTAGCACAGCTGCCAGCAAAAATATTCCCTTGTCAAACGTGTGCAGGCTCACACCAGAAATTTGTAAAATCAAAGACTTTGCTGAGGGAGAAATCACTGGAACATGGTGAAACATGGAGCAATACTGCGGGTTAGAGAACCCCTCCCAAAGTCCAGCCAAAACAAGTTGGAATAAACGATGAAATGAAGCACTGCTGCAGGTCCACATCTTCCAGCTCCATCGTGTAACGGGGTACAACCTACTTATTTGGCCACAATCCTTCAGCCAATTGAGAGTCTAACAACCAGAGGGGCCGCAGGCCCATCTACTCAGCTCCCTCGGTGTGTGTGGGTGGGTGTGTTGATTGTGCTGTTTGCTACATATTGAGGAGGACTTTTTGCTAAGTGAGGACATTTGGTCCTCACTTCTTCAAAGGCCTTTGCAGGGGCGCCGGAAGTGGGGGGCCCAAAATCTCGAGGTGCCTGTTAGTGCTGAGAAACTAAAAAGAGTACTGTAGATTTTTAAAATGATCAAGCCCAGTGTTTCCAACTCCTTCTTCATGACTGTAGCTAGCGGTCTTCAGGCCTTGCTACCAAAAGAATGATCAAAACAAACATCGAACACATCTATTATTAGAAAACACAGCTGGCAAGATAGCAGCTGGCGAAAGACTTGTTTCATTCAGGGCATACGAAATGATTGAAAGGCCTTATTGCGGTCTTGCATCAGCCTCAGATACCTGATTTAAATGTATTTATATATATATATATATATATATATATATATATACAAAGCATTTGATTGTGTTTGGGAAGTAATGAGAATTTCAATAAAATTAACAAATATTCTTGAAAAACATTTACAACCCTTTAACTGGAACTTCAACACAATTAATTGACAAGAAGTTCACCCTGTCTGAGTTGTTGCAATACATAATTACAAACTCCTTACAGTTTCATGTAAGGTCCTCTCTATATTACACTATGGGACTTAAAATAAATTATTTCTGATGTTAAACTTTCATTTCAATTCTACACAGTGGCTTTATATAAAATTTTGAAGGTCGGACTTCTGCTTCTGTTTCTACAAGAAAGGTAAAAAATGCATACTAATAATAATAGGATCGGAAAGCATAATAGAAGTCTTGATATGGTATACAGTACTGGAGTAAATATCAGTGCACCGTTAAATAAAGTATCGGAGACACTCAGCTCTGTAATTCAGTGCAGGTTTGGTTTATGTAGAATATTTCTTCAGTTTTTCTGTTTTCTTCAGGCTATTTCCTTGAGTTTCTCATTGCTACGCTCATCTTAAGAGAGAGAAGATGGGTTTTAATTATTTTAAAAGGAGCCAAAACAGCTTTGATAATTATTTGTTAAAATAATGCTGTCCCCATTACAAAATGTATCCTCCACCATGGTCATCCCATCCTCCTTCCACCATGAGAATACATAATGAATAGGATTACAGGATTTCTCACTCTCCCTCTCGGTCTTTGCTACTCAGATAACTCTTTCTTCTCTTTCCTTTCCCCCCTATTTTCCTCTCCAAAAGAAATCCTTTAGGCATGTCCAATTGGCTCTAGCCACCACATGCATGTCTCCCTAGTGGGAATAAACCATAAAAATATCTGCTTCTCTAACACACACACACACACACACACACACACACACACACACATGAAGGCGAAAGAACAGTACAGCAAGCTTTTAATGAGAAGTCTGATGTTCTCTTAGTGGCCCATTCCTTGAGTCACAGCTTCATTTAGAGACGGCTCGTGTGTGTGTGTGTGTGTGTGTGAGAGAGAGAGGGAGAGAGAGAGAGAGAGAGAGAGAGAGAGAGAGAGAGAGAGAGAGAGAGACAAAACCCTCTGGTAATATCATACACACACACACATACGCACACACACACACACACACACACACACACAGTTACACAAAGAAGTACATTGCTTAGATTTATATTATTGCTTTTGTAAAACTTTTCTTTCTCTCCTGTCTTTTCTACCTTTTTATCTGTTCTCTTTTATTCTCCTCGTTGTTTTATTTGTCACTGTCCTGTGCACCTTATTTTCTTTATTCTTCACCGTTTCATTCAGTTTATATTCTCTTTTAGCTGTGCAAGTAGTAGTGAGTAACTGTTAAACTTTGTTAAATGAAAGTAGCTTTGCATTTGTATGAAATCTATTCCAAAATCACTCTGATTTCTAAAATGAAGCTCAAGCTACTTTCATTGGTTCATCAAAGGGTAATATTTTGTGCTCAATATTTTATTTACTGTGTAGTCCATAAAAAACACTTCAAGACTCATAACAAAATTAGAATTTGCCTTCCAATTAGAACATTTGGCATATGGCATGTAACAATATAAAAAAATAAATATTTTTTTTTATTTCACATGTTGATTTTTGTAAACCAAGGTGCTAATCATTTATCATTTAGATTAGCTGTGGATGAATTGACTCGATCTCTGCTGTGGTCGGTAGCTCCCATTAATTTTGCTACATTTTTGCATTTTTTATAATTTTCTCATATTTACTACTGGGACTCTTATGTCAAATGACATAATACACTCATCAACATCTGAAAAGGAAGTGTGTTGGTTGGATTAAGAGCAGTGGAGACCATCAGTGGAGACCATCAGTGGACACCATCAGTGGAGACCATCCATGCCCATCAGCGGAGACCATCAGTGGACACCATCAGTGGAGACCATCAGCGGAGACCATCCATGCCCATCAGTGGAGACCATCAGCGGGGACCATCCATGCCCATCAGTGGAGACCATCCATGCCCATCAGCGGAGACCATCAGTGGACACCATCAGTGGACACCATCAGCGAGACCATCCATGCCCATCAGTGGAGACCATCCATGCACATCAGTGGAGACCATCAGTGGAGACCATCAGCTGAGACCTTCAGTGGAAATGATCAGCAGAAACGAGCTGAAGCTAAGCTAACCAGGCTGAAGCCCAATCAACTACCCTAAATAAGACAGACGAAATAAGACTTCAGGTTAACAGGAAGTCGCTGACTGTTGGTCCCACTCCTAAACAGAGACCTGGTCCATCGTGGTTCATCCTGTTTCAAGCTGACCTTGATGTGTGGACTGCAGGAGAAAGGACAGGTCTCTGGTGGGACAAGAGGAAGTAGAATGATGCTTGATGCTGACTAAATGCAACCCAGAAATGTGGCCTTCTTTCCCAGATTCGGAGAATCCAACTGATGGACCCGTCACAGCCCAAATTATCCCAAGATTCATTGTACGCTGTTGGCGGTTTGATTTTAATTAACATGGCGTCTATGAGCGGATCAGCAGCGGGAGATGTAACAGAATACCTTCTCTCACTCTTTCTTGTCAACCACAGCTGGTTTCTAGGCAATGGGAAAGGCAAAGGTGAAGCAAACAGGAAATATCCTGTAGACCAGACCATCTAATTTACGGCCTTCAAAGTACCTGGCCGACGTAGACCGCAAAGGATGCATCCTCCAAAGGATTGCATTTTGTTGTGCATCATTTTGTTGCGCAATGACAATAAATAACCATTGAATAAGTTCAGAAAACCTGGAAGCAGTATAATCTGAATTTACCTCTCAGTAACTTTAGCCATAAATCGCTCAACCAAAAATCTCATATGAATATATAATACAGGTTTAATTGGTTCAAGGGGTCATTCACATGCACCTGTGGAGAAAGGTATTTTCATCCAATCATTTACCCCAGACTACATGGTTTGTATTTGCTTTAAAGCTAAACTTTTCTCCTCAGCAAAGGAGGAAGTTGTAATTTTTCTGAAATCCTGACCTCGTATTATTTCAGCAAATGTCAGAGAGTAAACCATTAATTCCATGTAGGCCACCACAGAATGCTGCTCCGTATTTACAGGGCTTTAACTGGATTGCTTCTAATCACAGCATGAGCTTACCAGGTTACTCTACCCCAATTACAGCAGTTACATGATCTGAACCTAAATACGGTTACTATAGCGACCATGCTAAGAAAGGAAGTTTTCTCTTTGTGTAGACAGAGCCAGGGCACATATCTGTTATCTGGTCTCTGTCTTCCTATCATACAAACACACGCATGCACGCGTGCACACGCACACACACACACACACACACATACACGAGGGAGCAGGTAGTAATTGTGCCTGGAGTTGTCGTGGTTACTGTGGCTTCTGTGTCTTAAAAGTAGAGGAGGAGAGGAGGAGGGGGAGAGGGAGGAGCAGAGTCTCAGGAGGCTGACATGCATTTCACGACACTTACACTCTCTAACCTCTCAGAGTGGCTACAGCAGAGGCTGCTGGGTATGTTGGAGCGTGTGTGTGTGTGTGTGTGTGTGTGTGTGTGTGTGTGCGTTATAAAAAAACAGAAGAAGGGAAAGAAGGGAAGAAGAAGGCTAAGGTAAAGAAGAGAGAGACAGAGTTCTCACCAGGTTTGCTGTCGGACCCATCACTCACAAACATGGAAAGTAGAGAAATGAGACAAAATCACGTTTCTTTCTTGCACATCCTGGTAACGTTTTCTGTGATGCTCAGTATTTATTATGTATTATAAAAATACTTATCAGCATACATTTTCATAATGCTTTATAACAATAATAACACATTAACAATTTACTTCACTTATAAGGTCAAGTATCATGTCATGGACAAAAAGAGAAAGTGATAATGAAAAAATTGGGATTATTGGTGAAATAATTTCATACTTGTTTTGCATTTATGTTATTATTAACAAACTCATCTCTGTATGAACTTTCATTCTACAGTGTATTTTTGGTTGTAAACACTCACCTGTACATTGGTCATTCTAGGGGCAAACTTTTCTGGAAAATGTTTCTGGATAGTGGATTGGACAGGGATTGGCCAGCATCATAACTAGATTTTTCTCCTCAACCAATCAGGGCTAAGGAGCTAAATATGAAGGAAGTTGTTTTTTTTATGGTTCAAGAATATTACATCCTTGATTACAAGATCTGCCTGCTTTTAAATCAATCAATCATTTGTTCTACATTATCTAAAGTGTTAAAAGCAGAGGCTAATCTGTTCTTTCCTTTTATTTCTTTCATTTTGACAATTTTTTTTTTTTTTTTTTTTTTTTTTGCATTTTAACAGCCATTTGTGGTCAGTTGTTTTTAGTTCACTGTGTGTTCTCCTGGAAGAAAAGCATTTCACAAGGTATTGTAAAATATAGAATCATTTTATTGTATCATGCTCATCTTCGCATTGTTAAAGGTGTCACTTAAAGTGGCATCTTAGAAGAGTGTCTCTTTAGAGGCATTCATGTGGAGCTCTGAATGTGTGAATAATGGCAACAGTTATTAATGGAGGACAGATAGTGTGGATTTTTGGAACAACGTGTCTTGAGTGTACATTCATGTGGAAACAGTTTGTAAAACCATCATACATTAATTCACTCTGCTACAGCAAGAACAAAAATGTGGTTACACTCTTCAGTAAATACAACATTTAGTAAGAAATTATAACATAGTTTCACTTTTTAGTTACCAAGAGTCTAAATTTCAGACTTTTTTTTTAATCACTTAAATGCAATATAACTGCTGCCTTTGAGCCTTGGTGATGAATTCAATTATAGTTCCAGTTTGAGATATTGGGAATCCAACTAATGCAGTTAGTGGATGGATGTTTTTCTTTATATTTTAGCAATTTATTTAAATTAATTTTGTTCATATTCATGCATTCGCGTGTAATGTACTCTGCATATTTATTTATTTTGTTGGGGGTGGAGAGGTCAACATGGGAGACTGTTTCATACATATACTCAGGGACTGTGTACTTGTACTTGTTTGTTGCAGTTGTTTTTGGTGCTGTATACTTGTATCTGGTGGGTGTTTTTTAGATTCTTATTTTACATAAACAATGTGTGTTATTATTGTTAAAATACCCAACATTATACAAAGTAGTCAAATTAATTCAGTAAACGTTACAGCATTAAAATGTTACAAGTGCAGTAATTGGTAACTGAAAATAATAATAAAAAAAAACATTAAACCCAATAATAAAACCATAGACCAATAGGAGTACCTTCATAATGTACGTTTACTTCCGGCACTAATAATACTTTACTTTTATATGGGAAATATATGGAATGAGTGCTCATTTTACGTGGCGTACGTTTTGTCGACCACTGGGAGGAAGGGAGGTATAGTTCTCAAAACTGATTATCGTAAATATTTTTAATAGATCACAGATAATAATGAAAGGAAGCTATGATAATACTTTGTTATCATTCAAGTGTGCCCTAAATTTGACTTTACAACAGTAAATTGAAAATAATTCAGTTCTTAGAGCATTTTAATGGATAGTTACATAACACACAAAAACCCACAGAAGACTTATCTTGTCTTATCGTGTGTATGATTTACAATATCATTTGATAATGAAAATGAGTGGGGTTGTGGTGCTGTGTGAAGCTCTGATCCTCCCTGACAAGCACAAGACTTTAATTATTGACAGCTTTAATCCAAAACTATTAATATCAACCTTTACAATACAGTATACATTCCTATGTAATCTGTCTCACTCTTCCATTAGTCACAGTCTAGTTAGTGATTTCCTGCTGTGTCATCTATAAACCTGATGTGTGTGTGTGTCTGTGTGTGAATGTGAGGGGGGGGGGGGGGGGGGTCTGATGTCTGGCGTCAGCACTGACTGTATCTCTCCCTGGTGACATGGCATCATTGTTCACATGATGTATATTTAGACACTCACACACACGCACACACACACGAACACACATGCACACACATGCACACACATGCACATATGCACATTAACTTTATCAGTATTGGGCAAAGTTAGAATTATTCCTGAGTTTTTTTCAATGGTTTACTAATTATTTCCTGTTTAAGTGATAGTAATATCAGTAACATAGTTGTCCATATTATTACACTTTTTGACTCCTCGGGAAAAAAGAAACATGCTCTTGAGTTCCGATATGCAAATGCAATCGTTACACACACACACACACACACACACACACACACACACACACACACACACACACTCCTAATGCATGCTCTCTCTCTGCATCCCTCTCTGTGCCTCTCTCTCTGGAGAGCCTTTAAGGCCTCCTCTCTGGATTTGGAGCAGACATATTGTCTTCTGCTGGAACAGACTGAGCACTAATTGGCTAGAGAGAAGTTTGGAGACAGCATAGAAAAGAGAAGGAGAGGGAGAGAGAGTGAGGGAACAGTGGGGAAAGAGTGGGGTGGAGGGAGAGAGAGGGAGGAAGATGCTGTAAAGTGAAAGAAAATGAAAGAGACTGAGCCAGGAATGTTTGGAAGACTAAAAGGACTTTAAACCCATAATGGACCTATTTCCAGACAGGCGCCATTTTAAACCTCCACCAACCCACCGTACCGATGACACACACACATGCACACACACACACACACACACACACACACACACACACACACACGCACACACATTGAAACAGATGTAGGGTTCTGAAAGAAACAAGGGTTTCTGTGCTCAGAGGACAGGATGGAGAGTTTTCACTTCATGGGATTTATGTTTAAGATTTTTAAAAGATAATTTTTAGGAGTTACACAATGTACCTGTCAATAAACAGTTTGAATCATTACAGTAATACATAGGGATCAATTAAAGTAAGTCTATAGGAATATAGGTCCATAATATCCATATCATTCCATGACACAATTTCTGGAAATAATTATTCTCGTACTAATTTTGGGGAAAACTGGAATTTCCTTGAAATTAAATCGCCTTTAAATGTGTTCCTTTTAATACCATAGTATATCAGATAGTATACCATAATATACCATCATGCTGTGATGGACAGAACGTCCTGCTCCCTACCAGGGGGACATTATGTATTTATTATTGGTCACTTCATTCCTAATATATGTTGAAATGTATGGCTGGCTATAGACACATGAAGCCTTTTTTTTTTTTTTGCATTTTCAGTTTATAAATTATAAGTATGATTTAGAATGAATTATTTAAAAGAATACAATTTAGATGCATTTTAGAAATACAAGAATTATCTATTTTATGCATAAAGCATCACACAGACATCAAGCCATCAATAATGACCTGGAGGAACAATACAATGCATTTTAATCTCATTTGTGTCATTTATATTTATGCTTACTTGTACTTGATGGTAATCTTTGAAAGATTTATTGTCGGCTAAAGGAGTTGCTTTAGGTTTTCAAAGACATTTCACCTCTTATGCAAGAGGCTTCTTCAGTTCTAGTTATTAGTTATACGTGATGTGTTGTCCATATAAGTGCAAAGAAACACATATTATTAGCAGTTCTGCTGTGTTAAGCCTCTTTATAACAGATCAGGTAACTCAGGTATTATACTTACAGACACTCCTCAACTTCTTAGAAAGTGTGCAATCACTTACCTTGTTGTTTTTGACCTCTTGTATTGTGTACTCACATTCAGAAGCCTGAGTGTGTCTGATAAATGATTGTTGACAAACTGAGAAAAAGGGGCCAGCATGGAAGTAAAATGCACCACTCAGTCACATGATAATAATTGTAATGTAGGATGAAGTTTGAATAGTGTCCTGAAATAATGTTTACCTTTGGAAATAGCTTTCTTGGTGGAGAAAATTAATTATTGACAAACAAGGGAGCTGTCTGGCTTAAGAAAGTGAGATTGAGGATGGATGACACACTGATGTCCACGATGGGAAGACAAACCAATGCTTATTTGGGAGTCAGAATGTTGGTCATGTTTTGCTTTTCTAATGAAGCCAAAGCTGGAGTGCCTCAAACTGGCATTGTTTCTGCTGGCCATCAGGGGGGCGACTCTTTTAGTTTAGTCTGATTGTATAGAAGTCTATCCAATTAGAGAAAATTACCCTGTTTCTCTCTTGATGTATTATCTCAGTAAATATTGGAAACATGAGTTTATGGTCTCAATCTCTACTTTCAAATCTTCAAATGGTTGGAGAAACCAATGAGAGCATTTTCTCCAATAATAATCGACTATCAGTTTAAACCATAAAGATTCATAAAGATTCAGTCATTCATACTTCTGAATGAGCCTGTTGGGCCCTTTGTGTATAGCAGTTTGGCATTATGGATCTTCTAATTTCATATGCAGTGATTATTGCAGCAGGGAATGCTGGGAATAGTTTTGATTGGAGCCTGCAGAGTAAATGAATTGTCCTGCAACCACACAACAGTCTCTGGGCGAGAATGAATTAGACTGATTGAACACCTCGATGAGAGGAAGTACAACACACACACACACACACACACACACACACACACACACAGGGAAACACTCCTTCCGTCACTCAAACACTTGCATGCAAGCACTGTCTCCATCATACACAGGAACGCGATCAATTTACACATCAGGCATGGTATTGATCAGGCTATTTGCTGGCCGAGTCCCCTGCCATGGCCTTTCAATTAAGATGGGAAAGGGGAGACTGAGAAAGGAGGACTGAAATATAGATGAGACTCAAACAATAAATATCAACTGGTTTACTTTTTAATTAAAAGTTAGAACGATACATTTTAATTGCATTTTTCTGTAATTGGAAGTAAATCTAAACAAAACTAAATGGTTGGATCTTAAATCGAGGGCTGTTTGTGAACTTTTTCAAGAATGCCTATTTAATTGCATTGATTGTTATGCCAAGTTTGAGCAATTAAAGGATGACCTAAGGATTGTGTTTTTTTTAAAATGCCTCTGGAAAAATGGCAATTCAATTTATAATGAATCCTTTTTTTGTACTTGTCGATGCACTGTGTGCTATGATTAATGTGGTTATTATTTATTCTTTAGTTAGTATTTCAATATTGTAATAGCTGTTGTATCTGCATAGGTTTTTAACATTTTTATTATGATGTAGAACAGTTATTTCCCGGAGCAAGAATGTGACCGCACACATATTTCACAGGCCAAGGCAGTGCATTGACACGACACAGCATTGCTTTGTAAAAGTTGAGCCATATTTTTATACCTGGACAACAGAACACACTGAATCAGCACAGTGATCTCACAGACATGTTCATTAGGAGGCTGTTTCAGATACAGGGCTGCATGGTTCTTGTCTTCTTAAAGCCTTTACACTGCAGGGGCATTTCTTTCTGTGCAATATCTTTATGTGATTATGTGAATTTTTTTTCGCGAAAAATAGTCTTCCAGAACAAGATAGATTTCCGTTAACTTTTACACCACAAAGGTATCAAGGCACACAAACAACATGGAGGATCCATTGTCTGAACCAGGACGTCTAACTTTATTACAATTTCAACCTTGACAGAGGCAGCACAGACCAGATCCACTCCTTCTGTTCTTAGCTTTCACGAGACAGACATAAACACAGTAACTGTTCACTAGAGGCAAATCCACTCAGAGCATTTAGCTAAAAGGAAACTCAATACAATAGCTGACAGTAACTTCTAAGATAGTTTAGACTGTCAGGCGCTGCTCTGGGTCAGTAGCATTTTGGTAGTTGTTCCTCTGCCTGTGAATCAATTACATTTTTTTATTGAACAAATGTTGTAACTTTTGCACCTTCAACATAGCTGTTGATGTGAATCGTTTTGACACAACCATAGACTGTATATACTGTAAGAAGTGATAACCAGTATATGGAAGTGACCACATTTGGACTGTGGAGGAACAACAGGTGGACCCCCCGAGCAGCAACCTACTGTATCTGGCCCCATCTGGCTTCTTGGGTCAACTTAACGGCTAAATTTTGAAGTCATCTCAGTTGCTAATTGCGTTGGTAGCGTGGTAGCAAGGATGTCGTGTCGACCTGTCAATCAGCAGGTAGCCCCACCATAAAACATCATCTGCTTTCTGGTCTGTCTGATTCTAACTGGACCATAACTAAATGAACATGATGCTGGATTGAAGATGACTTGAAACTAGAGATTGAGACCATAAGATTGATGTTTACAGTGTTAACTGAGACTTTTTTTTGTAACCAGAGGAGTCGCCCCCTGATGGCCAGCAGAGACAATGCAAGTTTAATGCACTTCACTATGGCTTCACTTTTCAGAATCATAGGTTCCTGTCTGGATGCAACATATTCGCTGCTGAGTATTTCCCATTTTCACTTGTCAATCACCCAGATCACCTGCAGCTACATCAATCAGCGGATGTTGGTCCCATGAGCCACCTCTACACACCTCTATCTTCTGCAGCCAGATGCTGCACCACGCACACCTCCACATACCCCCAAAGCCTGGCTGAAACAGCTGTGGTAGCCCAGATCTCCCTCGGTCCAACATTTTGTTTAGCCATGAGCCACACCTGCCTTGGTGACTCGATCAACCCGCACCTGCCCCGCCCAGCTGTCGCTGTGGATGATGACATCATCCAAATAGTTTGCAGCATATGCAGTGCGTGGACGTAGCACCAGGCCCATGAGACTTTGAAAGCTGGCCACCAAACAAGCAGAATAGTGTCACAAATTGCTACAAACCGTACAGAGTGGAGAAGGCTGTTTTTTCCTTAGACTTTGGAGACAAGGTAATCTGCCTGCTACCTATTCAGGTAACCTTTCTGGTCAGTTTCAATATGGTGGTGTTTGAGTGTTGTTCACATCAGCAAAATGCTGTTGCAACACAGCCACATTTGCTCTCTGGGGTGGCGAGAGATGGTCATTACAAACGGGTGAGCGCAAAACCTCAGTCGGCGTCACCCATTCCCTGTGTGACCACAAAGGGACCTTGCCATTTAGCGGGTAATTTGGAGTCTGGAAGAAGGGAGCAATACAAGTACTTTCTCTCCCGGTAAAAATGATCTGAATCTAGCTCCTCTGTTGTACAGATGCTGTTGATGTTACTGGGCCTGGAGCAAATTCTCACTTGATTATTGACCCAGTTTGTGGAGTTTTGCTCTCAGGTCCAGCATCTATCAAACCACATTTTTGCTTGAGCTTGGACCAGTTTTCTTTAATCAGGTCCAACACCCTTCATGGTTTCCTGCCAAACAGCAGCTCAAAGGGAGAAAATTCTGTGGAGGCCTGGGGAACGTCCCACACTGCAAACAAAAGAGGTTTTGGACATTAAAATCTCCCATAATAATGAGTTTATCTCTCTATTTAAGGACTACACTTGATAAAAAGAATCTATTCAGATACAAATGCAGATTATGGACCAGGAACATGATACACAATAAAAACAGAATTGGCTGTGTTGTTTTCCACGTCGGTTGGGCAAGACTAAGAATAATGCTCTCAAATGAGTTATAATTTGTTTTGTTTTCGGATCGATTGATAGACTTGAATATAAAATGGCTGTATATTGACACACCGAGGCAACGTTGATTTTTCCAATTGGCGTAATCTGGTGTCATTCCAGACGATGTGAATAACAATCTTACTGTATTTACGATGATTTGTAGCCAGCAGGTTTAGTGGGATTCAATGTCGCCCACTCTGGCCCCTGGGACACATGATCATCGCAAAATCATAGATCAGAATTAAACAATGCATTACATTAGATTGAACAGCAGCGAGTGCTTCTTCCTTTGATTGTCCTGCAGATATTGCTGTTGAAGAATTTGAATCAGAATTTGAATCACAGCTTTTTTTTTCCAAAGAGAGAAAAACAATTTTATAAATCATATTACATTTGGTAATGGTTTATTTTGACCAATTACTTTTTTAAATATTTCGATCTTGCTCTTGCCTCTACTGCTGTCTAATATTGAGTTCAAACAGGAATGGTGACAGTAATGTTTTTTTGTCACTTGCCGTAACCAATTAGACAGTCGTGTTATCAGCCTGACAACACACTCACACAACTATCTTCATCTGTCAGAGAGAATGATCACTCACTGAAATCATTCCAACCATCCATGATGTCAATGTCAGTAAAACTATGTTCATTTTAACATCTAAATCAACCAGGAGATAATTCTACAGGCTATCTGTGCACCCACCTCCACTGATGCTGGCACTAAGGTCACAGAGACGCACCTTGTTTTCCTCCCTCGCACACAAGGAAATGGCAAAATCACATGTTGAGGCAGGACCTGGACAAGTGAGCAAGAACACCAAAAAGGTCAAACTCACACATCCTCGCCTTCCAGCCTTGTAAAAATCATGTCTCCTGGCATTCTGTGAGGTGTTCATGAAATACGTTGATTTAATTTGTCTTATCTTTGTAGTTTGGAGATGTTTTTTGGGGAAACCCTCTCACGCACAGGAAGTAATGTTTTAGGTTAGTTTGGACTAAGTAGTCAGCAAGGGTAGCAATGGTTAAACTGTCAAAGAACAGCACCTACGGTCTGCCAAAAGTCAGTCTTTGTTTTTCAGAATTCATCTTAAAAGATCTGACAGAAAGTGTGCAAGAGAAACATAGACTGTATATAAGAAGTGGAGGTAGTCATCGTGAGATCACCCATTGGTTTGGGGACTATGGTTTTTAAGCCATAAGATCAAGAATTTTAGCAGCACTGTGTCAGTGTCAGCACACTGAAGGCTGTGCCATCCGCATGTGACTATGAGTTAATGGGTTAATGTGGAAAATACTTCTTGTTTCAAGTGTGAAGCTGAAACAAAGTGAGCTTCAATCAGAAGGTAGCTATTTTTCTTATAGACTTCCATGCAAACAGACTTCCTTTTGCAACCAAAGGAGTCGCCCCCTGATGGCCACCTGAGAGGATGGAAGTTTAAGGCTCTTTCGCATTGGCTTCACTTTTCACAACTGGAGGTTGCTGCTTGAAGACCCGTAAACCTCAGTGGTGTTAGCCGCTTGTTCAAGGGAAGGGAGGACTTAACACACTCACACCCACAGTTACTCTATTTGGTGTCAACTTATGAGGATCTCAACATATGTTTAACACACGCACATCAAGCACTTTCTCTCCTGCAACATTAATGCAACGCGAGTGACCCTTGCCTGAACTCTGCGGTAAAATGTGTGCGTGTGTGTTGGTGTGTATATGTTTTTATGTGTGCATGTCAAGGGTTGTACAAAGTGCCCTGCACAGCCGAGTCATGTCTCTTAAACTTCCTCAGTCAGCCGAAGGGAGACAGAACGTCTCACATCAATTATTAAACCCCAGAAAGAAAAGGGGGGGCTGGAAGGAGGGAGGGAGGGTAAGACATTGAAAGATAGATGTAGGGAAATAAGACAGAGAGGGATGGAAGTAAGAGAATGGATGGATGGATGGATGGATGGATGGATGGATGGATGGATGGAGAGTACAGTGGAGATGGAGAGAGAGCAAGGTGTGACTGAAAACAGTGATCAATTCATGGTTTGGGTGAGAAAAAAGTATTTAAATATAAACATCTGTATAAAATGTTCTCAACCTGACCTCATCACTCATGCACAATCAGGTCATTGTAGAGCTGTCTGGTAAAAGCTGTGGAGGAACAGGGAGGACGTGGCAATTGTTTTATTATTCATCCACAAAACGGTTATCAGGAAGTAAGTAAAGACCCACATACACACATGCTGAGAAGACAAATGTGCTTTTTGTGGGCTAAAAGATGGAGATTCATTTTAGAACACAACACATTTTGTTAATCATCTCAAAATGGAGTAAAACGGCAATATGTGGCTTGGACTTCAATAATCATAACAAATACTGAAAAAACAAAGGTCATGTACAGTGGAACACACGATCAACATAAGTTAAGAAAAGGTTAAAAAAAAATTAAGAAAAAGCAGAAGAAAAATCAAAACCTCATAAATGCAGGGAATCCGTCCAACGTGGCCATCTGTTCCTTGCACCTCTCAAATCACCTCCTAACCTAGTTTTGGCAGAACAGATTGTCACATATTCATCTTTACTGATAGTGTCAACGTGATGTAAGTAATAATATGACCAGTTTCATAATCGGTTTAGTTGTTCAGAACTCCAAAGAGCTGCACTATCATTGACTTTATTTCCAATTCAAAGTTTCTTAAAAAAAGAAAATAGAATAATTTCTTTGTTATTTATCTGTCCTTTGAGAAACAAACATCTGACCACAAATCAAACAACAAACCTCATGAACAACCAAACACCAGGTTTTTTTTCTCCCTCCTCCCTGTTGAGCACAGAGGTTAATGTACACACTTAAATTTAACATTTTCACTTTACATTGAACAACGTAACCCTTCTGCCATACCATGTTTGTTTATATTGACAGTATTACTTCCACCAAAGGAGGTTTCTCTGACTCCCATTGAACTAAACTCACCTCGCCTGCTGAAATGCTACAATGATGTAGTGACGAAGTTCTGACAGCTTCTCACAGGTGTATAAACCCTCATATATTAGCTATCAAAATATATAATGAGTACTGCATGACCATGTGATGATATGTCGAGCAATCCACCTCAAACTCGGGTCAATGCTGTAAGATTCTTGTGTGAAATTAAGACCAATAAGTAAAAATGAATGTGTGTATCTGCCTGCATGTGGATCTGTTATTCATTGGCCCATGCGACACCCTTTTCACGGGCAAATACAAAACGCAACCTCCTTGGCTGAGGTGATGCTGATGAATACTAGTTTCACTCACCGCAGATCACTACAGATATACAAATCATATTATGAATGAAAAGTACATTTCAGTCACAGAGGAGGATGATCTTAACCTCTACCAGCCAGATGGTTTGTTCCACAGAACTGTCTGAGAAGCTGTCATTGGGAACTGTTCAGAACAGGGCTGGCACTTTCAAAAAAGACTTGTGATTGGATGAACAATCCGTCATTCAAACTCTTATGAAGCAAGTCCGAGAGAAGAGTGGAAAAATCTCTTCCACGGCAAAAAACCTTCAATGTCACTTTGCTCTTCGTTCAATGAAGACATACTCCAGTTGTGATAAAAGTGAAGCTACTGCAGTATTTACACACACACACACACACACACACACACACACACACACCTTAGCCACTATCGTAGCTGCAGTAGCTCCTCACAGGACGCTGATTGGTAAACACACAAACACACTGAAGCCTGACCTGATAGATTTTCATGTGATCTAGTTATTCTTGAGTGACCCATGAAATGGGCAGAATCCAGCTGTGGAGGCTAGAATAAACAATGCTCCAAAGATATATTCCTGACTGGAGAGTACATTTAAATATTCTACTGAGAGGTGCATTCACACATTGCTGAGCATAAGTGGGATTCTCTTCGCTGAGTTAGATGTGAGACACACCTGCATTTATGGTGGAGCTACAAGCCCAATAAATAAACACGTGTGTGTGTGTGTGTGTGTGTGTGTGTGTGTAGAATGTTTGCAGAGATATATTTGCACATGTTGTGCATCTACATTTGCACTGTTGAGCTCAGTGGTGATGTTGAAGTGATCGCAATGATAAATGTACATATTCCAACCAGATGTCTCTGGAATAAATCAAGCATGCTCTTACTCTACCCTTGATGAATGACACATCACATAGAAATGCACATCTGAGCAAAATGAATTAATATGGATAAGAAACAGTCAAATAGTGAGAGAGACTGGGAGGAGTGGTACTGGTAAAGAATGAAAACATGCTCATCATAAGCCAGGTGCAATTTTTTTTTAAATGTTTTGTTTCCTTTTAAGAATAGAGAGGAAACACTAATCTAAAGACTCATTTAAAAAAAATCCATTACGTCCATTAACTTGCAGTTCATGAACTCAATTTTGTACAACCGATTAAGTGCTTTATTTTGTAGACATAATTAAACCAAGTGTTTGTAATATGAAAATGCATATTTTGGCACCAAGTCAATTTTCTGCCACATAATTTAGCAAAGAATCATCTCTCATTTTGCTGATGCAACATATTCAGTCTAAAGTCCTAAAGCTGTACAGAGAAAACAAACGTAACAGGAAAATACCATGTAAGAATCATTAACAGATTGAAGTTAAAGACTTGTAAACGGGTGTGAATCTTGAAGGTTCAATCAGAAAAAAAGAGAAAAATATTAACAGTGTATGATTGCTGCATGTGTATCACGCATAACAAAAAGGAGGCCGTAACTCTCTCAACGTCATTAACTCATATCACAGGTAGGTCTTGAGCAGATGAGGTAATGCTGTCATTAGGTTATATTTCATACATCTTACGGCAGATGTGACATGATATTCACCTCCTGTTGAGCAGCCCACATCACATTGCAGATAAAGCAGCCTGGACTCTGTTTGCGTTCCCGTTGACGTGTCTAACGCCTTCGGCTCAGACGTAACAGATATGATGAGTCACCAATTCAACACTCATCATACCAGATATCAATTTTCTGTGTCTGGAAAGCTTTATGACTGTTTTGAATGATTTTGCATCACTTGTATGATACAGGACATGGTATTTGTCAAAGCACCACACACATTTATTCAAATCTGTGTTTCTCTCATGTCTAAATACCGACAGTGAAGGATGGAGACTGCTACGCGGATAAACACACCCCTTTGTTCATTATTATTATTATTTACAAACTAAAAAAAAGGATTTGCAACTATTAGTACAAACATTATACACACAAAGGTAAAGTGGAGGAGGAAGATAAGAATGATGCCATAGTTTATTATTTCATCCTTTTCATGTTGTGTTTATATTTGGATTTTCTTTCTTTATTGAATGCCGTCATGTCTCGTATTGATGCTGTTCCAGATTTGCATGGTCGGTAAATAGATTGAGCCAATGGTGGGTTGAGAGTTTTGATCTGCCCTTCCAGTTGAGTAAAATAGTTTTCTTGGCTACAGTGAGTGCTATGAGAATGAACATTCTGAGATGTTGTGGAGCAGTGATTGAGGAGAGATCAATCAATCCGTATTTCCCACGCTCATTTAATACATCACACTGCCGCCGACACTGTCGTCATACGTCATGCTCTCTCCGGCTCAGTATAAATGGTGCGATTGTGGCCTATTAAGGGTTTTCTTTCCGTGATTGTGGCAGGATCTCTGTCACTCTGTCCAACACACATACACACACACACACACACACACACACACACACACACACACACAGCCCATATCTCATATTGCCTGGTGTTTACCAGTCATGTTGGACAGATGGATCCAACGGAGTCATTTGCCCTCTTTACACAGTCTGTGTGTGTGTGTGTGTGTGTGTGCATCTTCTCTGCCTCCACATACAGTATGTCAGCAATAACCTGCCCGTCTTTCAGTATGAGTCTGACAGTGAAGCGATCACATGAATTGATCAAGAACTGTGTTTTCCATTCAGCCTGCTGTGAAACGACTGTCACCAAAGTCTTCATCAGAAGAACAGTAGGCGAGTAAATGAGTTGATCAGGGAACGAAAGGAAACAGTTGTTATAAAATAAATATGAAGTGAATGAGGAAGCATAAATTCCTGATTATTGCTGCACTGGAAATATTTTTAAGAACATTAACAAAGAAATAAAAATGAAAGAGTATAGAGAGGCTTAGAACCAGAGGGAGTCTTTTGAAGTGTTTAATAGAAAATAAAGAGCATAAGTGTGCATTATATGAAAAAGCTTACCTTCATCAAATGTGGGTGAACATTTCATATGTTGTAAGACCATTCAAATTATTTTGGATCATCCCAACGTGAATGGAATCAATGTCGCACTGTATATAAAAGATGACTCTCAGAACAAATATGAAAATGAAAAAAGAAACCTTTAATTACTTACATTTATTATTATTCATATCTGCTTTGAGTGAACATAATTGCTGCCTGTATGCTGATGTTTTTTGCACACAAGTGGTAGGTGGATAGTGTGTTTACAGAACAAAGCTTTATCCGCTATGCAGTATGTTTCACTGCAAGAGGGGATATCCTATTTTGGGAAATGAATGTTCCTTAATGTGACCTCATTATGTTGATACAAATCTGAGTAATATAATAAATAATAAAATGTATTTCCTGTTGCAAATTTGAAGAATATAATAGATATAATCTGTTCAACCAGCAACATTTCCTGTCTCTGTTTGTTTACTGGGACAGAAGACCAGGGGCTCGGTCCATAGAGGGCCCGGTCCATAGAGGGTTCGGTCCATAGAGGGCCGGTCCATAAAGGGTTCGGTCCATAGAGGGCCCGGCTGGCCCAGTCCATAGAGGGCCCAGATCATAGAGGGCTCGGTCCATAGAGGGCCCAGATCATAGTGTTTGGTCCATAGAGGGCCTGGCGGGCCCGGTCCATCGAGGGCCCAGATCATAGAGGGCTCGGTCAGAGGGCCCGGTCCATAGAGGGCTAGGTCCATAGAGGGCTTTGTCCATAGAGGGCTCGGTCCATAGAGGGCCCAGTCCATAGAGGGGTCCAAGCTCGGCTACCATAGCAACTTATGTTGGGGAACTAACCTTCTCAGAGTTGTTACTTGAAACACTATCCACAGGAAGGAAGGATTGCTGCCATTTTATTGGACTTTATTAACCACTATCAGTCAAAAAGTGACAGTTCATAGAAAGTCTAATTAAATAAAAAACATTTTAAAGAAATTATACACTGACAAATGATAAGATACTTGATAATTTTATGGCATGTGATATCAAACATTTCAACGTACACTGCAAAAATAATCTTGATCTCGATCACCCTATCAGAATAATAGATGCATTAATAGTTAACACAATTACAAACAATGGTACTGACTAGAAATGCAAATCCTCTATATACCTGATAGAAAACAATTATTTAACATGGATAACCTTTATTATTGCCTGTATTATTATTATTATTATTATTATATTATTATTATTATTAACCACAAAAAATATGCTTGAACTTTTGTTGCACATGAGACTGACAACCTACAATATTGCGTTAAATATTAGAATAATGTATAAATGTGGTGTGTGTGTGTGTGTGTGTGGGGGGGCTCCTCCTCTTGAGATCACCTATTAAATCCTCTATCTAAAGAGATATAATAAATACATCTGTGGAATAACAAAATTATTGGCTTCAAGTAGTGTCAACTTATTACCTGCAATTTCATTGGTTAACCAGATTAGTTAGAGACCTAGACCCAGTCTGACTGTAGCGCTACGGGTGGCGCGGGTAAACTGCAGAAATGCAGACTGGTGGAAGGAGCCTGGACTTGTCACAACAATAATAAATGTTTTGTGCATGTTGTGTTATTATCATGTGGACGTGAGCAGCAAACAGACATGTGAACACAGAAGAACAAAGACTTGGGATGAGCCAAATAACCTACCTATTAAAATGTTTATTTCCCTCCTCTCTTTCAAATTCAATTCAATGTAATTATTGACATGAATGTAACAAGAACAATATTGTCAAAGCATCTTTCACACTTTATTAAACTCTATAATATTAATAATACTCTGTCTGCATTATCCAACCATTTTTTTAAATGTTGCATTTACTGTTTTTTTCCCATCAATAATTGTAGCTACATTTTTACGTGCTGGAATATATTTACCATTTGTTTTGTTTCTTGTTTTTCTTTGATCTATACAGTAGCTGCTGCTTCTGTATTTACAGCCCATCAGTGTCAATAGACAGTGGAAAAGTGTCCCAATACACAAATACAAACACACACACACACACACACACACACACACATGCACACACACACCCAGCAGTGATACATGATCTGTTTCTAATGTTCTTAATGTGAGTTTTGGAGATTAGATGACGGAAAATAGCAGAAGCACACACACACATGCACTTATGACCCCGACCCCCCTTGTAGTAATGTCTCTGTTGAGTGTGTGTGTGTGTGTGTGTGTGTGTGTGTGTGAGAGAGAGAGAGAGAGAGAGAGAGAGAGAGAGAGAGAGAGAGCTCTTGACGTTGATGGTTTACAAATGCAGACGAATGATCGTTGAATGACAATTCCCGTAATCGTTAGCCCTCAGTCCCCCCACACACCCCCATTCTCTGGCAATACATCAGTAAGAGAGTCTGTGTGTGTGTGTGTGTGTGTGTGTGTGTGTGCTATCCATCAAGGGAGAGTGGAAAGAGGGGGAGTCCCGAGTGTCACATTTGTCTTGGAGGGGATAGAGAGCGAGAGAGAGAGAGAGAGAGAGAGAGAGAGAGAGAGAGAGAGAGAGAGAGAGAGAGAGAGAGAGAGAGAGAGATTATGCCCTCTCTCTCTTAGTCGGTCTCTTTCTTTCCTTGGCAGATTTCAGCGCTTTGTGTTTTTGTCTCTTTTGGTGTCATCACACTGTTTGTGCTCCAATGCCACGTATTGTTCAACTGAACACAATGCAACATGAATAAACTGCCCATTTGTTTGACGCACAAACAATTCAACTCAAAAACAGCTGTGTATGACTGTCATTCATCATCACTTACATTCCCCAAGTTACCTTTTCTCTTTTGTCCTTCGTTTTTACACATATTCAGATATATTATACAAGTAGTAATGTCACACTGTACAAATACTTTATTTCAATAGTCTAATTGTTAGAACACATCTGGTATGTAATTGTGCATCCATAGGAAATGTACTAGAAATTATAACTATCCATGTGAATTATGATACTGATAATACGACTAGTATGTGGATTTATTATTTTTCAGCACTTCATGATGCAAAATAGCACAGAATATCTATGCAATTAATTATAATTTCAAGATTATTTCTAAAAATACTTATTTTGTGTACTTTCGGAAAAAAAAATACAATAAATAATAATGAAGCTCTTTTCAGGAACTGTCCTTGAAAATGATTAAAATACTACGGGACTAAGATGTGTTTCAATATGCAGTTTGTTGTTTCAACGATATAAGAAGAGATCAGAATAAAGATCAGTAGAAATATACTCTATGAAAACATCATCATAAAGAATATTTAATTTCCAAGTATTTTTCTAAAATGAAATTGGAGGTATCATTACTCAGCCGTCAGCGTGGCGGAGGGCTGGAGCTGATCCCAGCTGGCGTCGGGGCTCTAATTAGCCTAACTTGCATGTTTTTGGACCGTGGGAGCATCCGCACAAAAGTACAGCTCATTTTATCTCATATACACAGTTTAATCTATACAGTGTATCATAGTGTATATGCCCTGGCATGTACATGTAAAATGTTTTCCTGTAATTTTAACTGTCATATATTTCGAGGAGAAAAAGTCAAAATTGAAAGTGAAGTACAAGTACCTAACATTGAAGTACAGTTCTTACTAGATGTACTTACTGTAGTTGCACAAAGTCCAGGTTTAATTTGAACCGAATCATTTCCATAACACAACTCTTATTTAGGTGTTGGTGTAACTAATTAATTAACTAATTAAATGATCAATAATTAATTCATTCACTTAAACGTTTACAAAAGTTTACAAAATTTTAATTTTACAAAATCAAACAGCAGAATAGAAAACAATGCACAACTAAATTATGTCGACAGTGCATTATGCCTTATGCAAACAAACTTTTCTTATATATTTTGATATAATGTTCATTAAATTGTTTTTAACTTGCAAAAAGTGCAATATGTATTTTGTTTTACTACAAATGTTCCATACATTCACAGCATTCATTGAAATACAATCAATTCTGCTTTTTGTCCTCTTTTCAAAGAAAAGACATATTCCTCAGTCATTAATTGAGTTATTTAAATTGAATGAAAAAAATGTGTGAAAAATGAACTTTCCCCAAAAAGAAGCTCTCCTGACATGACTCCCAACATTTTGACTTCCTAACAAATTAGTTTTCTGTCGACTGAATGAGGAAAGCGACTCCCTTACATAAGAATTCATTTACAGACATGTTCCATCTGACCGGATGTACATGAGTGAATTATTGTGTTGATGCTGTTTGTCTCTTTGTTTCTCTCTCTTCTCTTCATGTTCATCTATTCCTATTCTTTTTCATCAGCCGCTCTCTCTCTTTGTTTCTCTCTCCCAACACACACACTCACACACACATATGTGCACACACACACACACACACACACACACTTGCACAGACCCAGAGGAAGCACTAACAATCAAATTCCTCCCTCCCCAGTTGTCCCTGACCCCCCGCCCCCCTCCCCCCACCACCACCTTTTACCCATCCCTCCTCTCATCTCTGTCCATCTAATTTTATGAGTGTCTGGGGAGTTTGTTTGTGTTTGCGTGTGTGTTTTTGTGTATCACAGGATGTGGTGTCTATGTCTGTGTGACAGCATCGGGTGTGTGTGTGTGTGTGTGTGTGTGTGTGTTTCTGTAACTCTAGCGGAAAATGGCTGCCTGTCACATTAGTGGTTGGATGGGCTAAAAAATCACTTCAGTAATCACATTTGGAATCCAGGCCCGGTCATGTTAACCTCTTTATTTAGAGGTATGGATGGATTTTAGGATGGCTGTAGATATGGAGAGATGGAGAGAGGAGGAGAGAGAGAGCAGCTGCCGTTCCTATTACACGTATGATTCATTTCACTCTTTCTTAACTATTTCTATTGATTTTGTCGGGTATTATTGCACCTGAAGGTTGCAGCTTAAAGAATCCCTGTGATGAGTTTTTGTATCTGGGACATTTGGGTGTTTTGTAGGACCTGCATTCACTTCTTCCTTTCATTTCATGTTTGGCAATGTTAGTCACAGTATCAGCCTATTGTGACCACCTACCATGAAGAAGTCTGCAAAAAAAAAAAAAAAAAAAACTAATTAGAAAATGACGGCGGCGAGTAGAACAGCCCATGTAAACATCCATCATTCATTCATTCATTCATTCTCCAATGTATGACTGGGCAAAATGGGGGAAATGAATTTCACAATATTTCTGAACAAACACCTCATTACCCATCTTGTGATGATATTGTAGGTTGACTGTTGTGTTTTTCAGAAAAATATTTAAACAGTGAGATTTTTGATAGATAATCATGAGTTATGTGGGTGAAGGGAAATCATAGCTAAAAGAAAGCTAAACGCTAGAACAGCCTGCTAAGTTTACGATATTACATCACTTTATTGCAATGCCATATTAACAATATCCAAAATCTAAAAAAGTATGGAGTCTCAGATAACGATATCAATGTGGAAATTGTGTCTTCTTACATTTCCTATTTAAGCTATTTATTAGCTTTGTTCATTGGGATGGAATAAAATCTTCCCCCAAAAAATCTACACCCAACCGAGCCTGCTCATACGGGGGTAAATTCAGCTTTGGTTGGATCACTAGCTGCTGTTGGATCACTTATTTCAGGCATCTGTTCATATCCCCAGCCAGATATCAACAGATGTGTAATGCAGTAGTTGGTAGAGGACTGTGTGTACGCCAGGATGAACCCCTTTCAGAGTCACACCTGGAGGAGGACCCCCATGTCGGTTGGGAACTGCTTGGTTATGAAGGGCAGCCACGGGACCTGACCTCACTCTCAATTTGAAATGTCAATCTGTACCCCTACATGCATTAAATCACACAGCAATGGTCAATCTCTGACAAAGCACAATCAAACCAGCAGAACATAAAACGAACTAAGCAAACCCTTCAGCTTACACCATGGCATAATCACGACGTCAGCTGTAAAAGGATTTGCATGGGTTTTTATTTGAGTCTGATAAAAGCCTGGTACGTCTCATCTTTATCTTTATCTATTTTATAGTTACATTTGTTACATTGTCCGGCATTCGGTGGACAGAAAACGAAGAATTTCACTGTACAGGGATCTTTACTGTGCATATGACAATAAATCTTTGAATCTTGAATCTCCGGGAACCATCACCTTACCATGGTGGAGAGGTTTGTGTGTCCCTATGACCCTGAGGGCTGTGTTGTCTGGAGCTTTGTGCTCTTGGTAGGGTTTCCCATGGCGAATTGGTCTTAGGTGAGGGGTCAGACTAAGAATGGTTCAAAATACCCCATGTATAATCGAATAAGAAGGAGTGACGTGGCATCCGCTCTTCAGCCAAGAACCGCTGGGGTCGGGTGCACTGCCATATGGGTGGCAGCGGAGGCTGGGGACCCCGAAGGACCAGACCCGGGCAGCAGAAGCTGGCTCTGGGGACGTGGAACGTCACCTCTCTGTAGGGGAAGGAGCCGGAGCTTGTGCGGGAGGTGGAGCGCCAGTTAGATCTGGTGAGGCTTACCTCTTTGCACAGCCTCGGGGTTTGACTCTATTCTTCTCTGGAGTTGACCAAGGTGTGAGGCGCTGGGCAGGTGTGGGGATACTCACAAATCCCCGGCTGAGTGCCGCTGTGTTGGAGTTTACCCCTGTGGACGTGATTGTCGCCTCCCTACTCCTGCAGGTTATGGGGTGGAAAACTCTGACTGTTGTTTGTGCATATGCACCAAACAGCAGTTCGGAGTATTCAGCCTTCTTGGGGACCCTGAATGGAGTCCTGCATAGGGCTCCAGTAGGGGAGTCCATAGTTCTGCTGGACTTCAACGCACATGTGGGCAACGATAGAGATACCTGGAGCAGCGTGATTGGGAGGAACCCTGATCTAACCCTGATATAAATCCGAGTGTTATTGGACTGTCCATAACGAACACCATGTTCAAACATAAGGATGCTCATAACTGTACGTGGTACCAGAGCACCCTAAGACGAAGGTCGATGATCGATTTTGTCATCGTTTTGTCGGATCTGAGGCCGCATGTTTTGGACACTCGGGTGAAGAGAGGGGTGGAGCTGTCGACGGTTCACCATCTGGTAAAGAGTTGGGTCAGAGGGTGGGAGAAACCTTTGGACAGACCTGGTAAGCCCAAACGAGTAGTGTGGGTGAACTGGGAATGGCTGGAGGAGCCCCCTGTCCAAGAGATTTTCAACTCACACCTCCGGCTGAGTTTTTCTGGCATCCATGTGGAGGTTGAGGGCATCGAACCTGAGTGGGCAATGTTTAAAGCCTCCATTGCCGAAGCTGCGGCAGTGAGCTGTGGGCTAAAGGTCTTAGGTGCCTCAAGGGGCGGTAACCCTCGAACACCGTGGTGGACACCGGTGGTCAGGGAAGTCGTCCGACTGAAGGAGTTATTCCGGGATATGTTATCTCAGAAGACTCCACAGGCGGTTGAAAGGTACTGACAGGCCCGAAAATTTTCAGAAATGAAAAAAATATGTATTTGTTATATTTATGTTATATGTTTTGTGTATTAGTAAAACTCACTTCTTTGGCTTCCGCGTGGATTTACTTTACCTTTTTGGGAAAATTGTGTAATCTTGAATTTTATTGCATTTTCCAGTTTTTTTTTCTGTTTGCCTTGAAAAGAATGTTGTGAGAAAGAGTAACAGTAACATTGTAATCCAAACATTAGTTAATAATAAAAAAAAATCTTTGTGTTGGCACTGCACGTTAATTTAGCAGTGTGATCACGTTACATTGATTATCTTCATTAATAAAGAACATTAAACCTGCAGTCAGTAATGAATGGCCCTGCCTCCCCGCCAGTCCTTCGACGTGTGTTTGAATCTCCACCCCTTTGGGGCGCGACGTGACCGAGTCGAAGTTGCTTCCTGCATCAAAGCAATCCTCCCAATTCTCGAAGCACCATAAAGTGTGAACACCCCATCGTGAATTTTTCACAGAAAGCAGACGCTGACTGTGAAACGATGCATACTATCTGCGGCCAGTCGGTGGCACTCTGACTGTGAGTCAATATTGGCGTGCAGACGTTTTCAGGGCGGGACTATGACGAAACATGGAGCAGATCAGACAATGTAAACTGAAGTTACAACTTTGTCTTTTGTGGCGAGTGATCGACATGCATGGCCATGTCACTTTTTATTGTTGAGGCATTAAGAACAGGTTCACTAAGATTGTAAGAACTGTATCAACCATGTAAGAGGAGTTCTTAAAATACATGAAAAATAAAATAAAGAAAATAAAATGCATGCACAAGGTGAAGTGGTGAATGGCTCAAAATTTCACATTAAATTCCTGTAGAATTTTGGGGAATGGGTCCAAAAGTTTTTTTTCTACATCTCTGCATGTTCTATGTACGTACAAAGTTACATTCATGTACGTCATAGCTAAAGGTGGGGGCTTTTAGTTTGAAAACTTTAAGGGGGCGCTATGGGGCCAATTTTCCACGCCTAGTCATTATAGCCATATCAGACATCTAAAGTCATCATGCTTGACTGGTGTTCAAAGTTTCATGACGTTGATATTCTAGCAACCCACTGAATAATCACAAGAATAATCACTTCTTCTTTCATGGCGAAAGAAGCATCGCCATGGTAACAGCGTTAAACACAGCTTCACCATCTTCAACAATAAGTCTCAGCAATGTCTGGAGGCTTGTGTGTCAAACCTTGTGGTGGATCAGGTCAACACAGGACAAAACAGAGGTTTTAGTCATAGGTCCTGAAGGCCAGAGAGAGAAACTTTTACCAAAATTAAATAATTTTAAATCATCGAAATCTCTGAGAAACCTGGGCGTGATTTTAGACTCTGAGCTCAGTTTTATTCCACACATTAAAAATGTAACAAAGGTAGGTTTTTACCACCTGAAGAATATAGCCAGAGTCCGCCCGTTTCTCTCACAGGCCAGTACAGAGGTGCTGATGCATGCTTTTATTTCCAGTCGTCTAGACTATTGTAATGCCCTGCTCTCTGGTCTTCCTAAAAAGAGCATCCATACTCTCCAACTGCTGCAAAACTCAGCCGCACGCGTGCTAACGAGGACCAGAGGGCGGGAGCACATTACACCAGTTTTAAAGTCGCTGCATTGGCTCCCTGTCCGTTTCAGGATCGATTTTAAGATTCTTTTACTTGTTTTTAAATGTCTTAATGGTCTTGGGCCCTCTTATTTATCTGACCTACTCCTATTATATCAACCCTCACGGACCCTGAGGTCCTCTGGCACCGGCCTTTTAACCCTTCCACAAGTCAGATTGAAAACACATGGGGAGGCGGCTTTTAGTTATTATGGTCCCCGACTGTGGAACAGCCTGCCGCAGAACCTCAGGGCCGCAGAGAATGTTGATGTTTTTAAAAAACGGCTCAAGACTCATCTTTTTAGTCTGGCTTTTAATTAACCTTCTATTATTTTAAGTCTGCTATTTTATTCCCCAAGTTTTAATCTATTACTTTAAGTTTGCTTATTTTAGTAGTTTATACTGATTTTATTCTATCCTATTTAGCTTTTTATCTAGTTTTTAGCTATTTATTTTATTACTGCTATCTTGTTGTATTTTACATTATTTTATCTCTTTTACCGTCGACTGACGGGAACCAGAGTCCCTCATGGTGTGGATGGCCTTTCACTCACCGATGTCTCAGTGCCGAGCCATGTCTCTACAGTTTTAGCCAATGCAGTGTGTGTGTGTGTGTGTGTGTGTGTGTGTGTGTGTTGCGTGGTGTCCATACCTGAGTTGCGTGCATGTTAGTGTGAGTGTGCGAGTGTGTTCCGGGTGGGGGGGTCGGGTCTTTCTTTCTGTTGTTGTTGTTTTTATTGTTGTTGTTGTTTTGTTTTTATTTTCTAAATTGGTATTTTATGTACGGCACTTTGTGTTGCATTTACCTGCATGAAAGGTGCCATATAAATAAATAAAATTAAAATTGAATTAGGAGGAGTGCATAAAAGTGTAAAAACATGACATTTCCTGTTACCAGTAGGTGGCGCTATGACAGTGAGTTCAGAGTGGTATTCTTATCAAACGTGAAGTTTGGAGCAGATCACACAATGGACAAGTTACAACTGCTTCCAGTATTGTGGCCAAAGATCAAATTTGGTCATGGTCATGGTGCTGGCCCGACACACCCTTTGACTTTTGGAAGACCTTCTAATAAATATTTAATCGCTGAGGCCTTTAGAACAGGCTCACAGAGTTTGATAGGAATCCGATCAACGATATAGGAGGAGATATGCAAAAATGGCCCTGTTAGATTTTTGCGGTTTCATAGTTGAAACCTCTAAAATCTAACATTTTTCACCATTCCCTCATACACACATTAATTTTGCACAACTTTTAAATATGATAAGGCCCCCAAAAAAGCAGTTGAATCTGCAGAAAAGGAAGAAATAGGGAAGAAGAAACACAAGCATCACAATAGGGCCTTCACAGCCAACATTGTTGGTCCTCAGGTCCCAAAAATTTTACATTACTCTATTATCAAATTTATTTTCACTAACTTTAATAGTTATTGATAAATACTATCTATTTATAATTTGATAAAGTAACTAGGTTTTCCAGCTTTTAGCAGACAGTGAAACAGTTAATTTCAAACTTAGTGTGTTTCTCTTTTCGGTCTGTAACTGTCCACTCCAGTAAATCCTTATTCAGGCTTCAGTGTCTGTCAGGAGTGAATATGTAACCAGACAAGAAACTACAATCGCTGGGGACGCTGCTGTTTCCCTGTCGCTGTCATTCTATCTGTCACACTTACACACACTCTCTCTCTCTCTCTCTCTCTCTCTCTCTCCCCCCTCTCTCTCATCCATTCTGTCAGTCTCTCCCAGGTCAGGGCAGGGACACTTGTTTTGCTCCCCTGCTATATTCACAATGGAGCAGACGTTGAGTGGCGACTGTCTCTTCTCCTCAAGTCACCACTTGTGTCATCTCTTTTTCTCAGCAGGTCATCCTTTCCCCTCTCTAGTTCTATAGCTCTTTTTGACACACTTTTTTCCTCCATACAAAAGTCTCAATTTTAATTGTTTAAATAATAACATGAATTATTTAGATAGGGTGGTTTATGCGGGTCAGCTGTGGCTCAGAGGAACGACTCATCCTCAAATCAGAACATCAGTGATCTATCCCTGACTCCTTCAGTCCACGTGTCCAAGTGTCCTTTGTGTCATCGGTGTGTGAATGTGTTAGATTGCATTCTGATGGGCAGCTGGAACCTTCCATGGCAGCCATCAGCATAATATCAGTATAAACGCATGTTTGAATGGGTGAGTGATGACGCAATACTCTAAAGTGCTTTGAGTGGCCAGAAGACTAGAAAAGCTGCAGTTTTTTTCATCCATCCATCCATCCATCCATCCATCCATCCATCCATCCATCCATCCAACCATCCATCCATCCATCCATCCATCCAACCATCCATCGTCTACTGCTTTTAGGGTCTGGGGGCTGGAGCCGATCCCAGCTGACATTGGGTGAAGGCAAGGTTCACCCTGGACAGATAACTAGTCTATCACAGGGCTGACATGTAGAGACAGACAGGTAACCAGTCTATCACAGGGCTGACATGTAGAGACAGACAGGTAACCAGTCTATCACAGGGCTGACATGTAGAGACAGACAGGTAACCAGTCTATCACAGGGCTGACATGTAGAGACAGACAGGACCCTCTTGCTGTGAGGCAACAGTGCCACCCACCCGACACGACCGTGCAGCCGTAGTTTTTTTTTTCATGATCCGCAATTTTATCACAATTCTTTTCATGTTGGTTTTGAAAGTTCCAGAACAGGTAGTCCAAACACATTTCTCGATTTAAAATAGTACATATAGAAAGCAACCATAACAAACCAAATCAATTTCTCAAATTTAACATTTTAAAGTTTGTTTGTTTCGTTAAATATGTATCAGTCACTTTTCTAAATCCACATGAACCACTCTTCTTACCAGCATCAATTATGTCACTTAGTTCTTCTGTTACTCCAGTTATTTCCCTCTTCCACAACAGTGTTGACAACATCCAGAAGCAAACAGTCAAATTTTCATTAAAACTGAATTATGAATCAACCAATCAGAGCACAGAAGGCCAAAATGCCTCCTAAGTTATTGGTTGCTGAAAACCAAATATAGCATTTTTTAAATGTTGTCTGGTGCAGCTATATAACATCACTTCCAGCAAACAGGTTTGATTCAAAGATTGATTCATGATGGAATATCATAAAATTGCTCACCCCTATCCCCATCATTTCCAGCATACATAATGGGACTATATAGTGATGTGGTTGAGTCATTTTCTCCATTTCCAGATTTGATTCTTTGCTGTTGTTCATGCAGCGTGTGGCAGCAGATACTTCCCTCCGGGAGTCTCTCCGCAGGGTGATCTAGTGCTGATCGCAGGTTGCATTGCAATTCACTCCGGAGAGTGTAACAGTAAATATTTGCAGAAGTTGCTGCAGTGTACAAAGGAGGCAAAACAAGACTCAAGCCAACTTTGTGACTCCGCTTCCTCTCTGGTTTAAATAAAAAGCATATACCATTGTGGGATTCCAGTGAAGCACAGTGGCAGATTGATTTTATTGCAAGGAGAATTCTGATTAATACTGCAATCTACAATTTGTGCACAATGTGTGCTTCTCTGCAGCCTCTCATGGCAGCAGCAACCTCCTCGGCTAGCTAGCATGCTGACACTTCGCTAACATGTTAACTATAATTCATTTGGAAGACAAAAAAATGAGCCGAAGTCCTGATGTCTCATGTGGCGATGCCTTTGTTCCACTAGCTTCTGTATCTCATTGACCATTACTTTACCACGTATTTCTGAATAAAGAAATAAAGCATGTTTAGACGAATTGGCTACTAGGAGTTGAGTGTGTGCATGAGACATTTTATAGGTCCAATCACATCAAGGAGCTTGTTTCATAACCATGCTTGCTGTTTTACAGGTGTAGTCTAGTAAACAGGAAGTGAAGTGTTGGGATCCACACCCGGAGGAAGGAAGTCAGACTTTACTCCCCCCCTTCTGTTTTCTGTGTCTCTGTTCTCAAACTCCCTTCCAATCAGGAAACAGGAGGAGCAACCTCAGACCTACCAACTGTTGACACACATTTTTTTAAGGTTTTATGTGGAGTTTTCTTTTGTGGGGAATCAGACTTGTTAACGACCGGGCTCGATGTTCCATCCAAACAAGTTTCCTCCCGACACTATTTTGCTGCCGCACCACAGCGGCTTCCGAAGCTTAGCACCGATCAAGACCATTGTGATGGTTAAAAGAAATACAAACGAGCCACAGCGTTTTTTCCCCGATCTCTGAGATGTGATATACTGAAACCAGACAATTGACAATGTAGGACAACATGGCACCTGTACAAATAAGGAAGCACACATGAAACGTATGTCCAAGAATCTATTCCTGCACTGCGTTACATTTACATCTGGCAACTGCAATCACATGATTATCATGCAGCCAATCACATGAATGCTGACGATGGTTTCAACTCTACTCATTTTGCCTTTATTTCGAGTAAGAGCAATCTGATAACATACAGTATAGTCATCGAGGGTTCACAAATGTCCTTTCCAAGAAACAAATGAGTCAGATGTCAATGAACTGGAATATTTAGCTTGATAAAAGCAAGTTAACATAAATGTGTTAAACTTTTTTTTTAAACCTTCTAATGTAGCTTTTTTTTTTTTTATTAGCGTGGTGTTTGTTTGGCTCTTTTATTTTGTAGTTTCTGTCTCCTGTCCGGTTTTACTACCTTTCCTTTGTCACCTGTGTGTTGTTGCCTTGTGTTCCCAACTGTATAGTCTGTGTGCTTCCCTCAGCATTCTGTGAGTTTCGGTGAGCGGCCCATCAGTCTTTTCTCTGTTTTCCATCATGTTTTTGACCCAGTTCTGTTGACCTTACCTTTTTGTATACTTCAGTAGTAATTGATTTATTATTTCCTTTTTTACGTCACAGACCGGTGCCATGTCAGGCAACATTTTTGCAGACTGGTGATGAAAATTATTCATTATAGAAAATAAAAATGGGATTGATTTGTTGAACTCAATTTATTGCGAACAAAAACTAGTTGTAAACAAGTTAATACTTATGATTTATTAATAAAGAGCTACAAAACTTAGCAGGATACTACCAAAGCGTGCTTTCAGGCACTGAAAGTCAATAAATGCCCGGTGCCAAATGTTCTGCGGACTGGTACCGGTGGTTGGAGAGCCTGTTCTCCCTGTGTTCCTGTGGTAGATTGCTTTGGACTTTTGTTGCTCTTTGTAAGTTTATTTTGTTCATTTAATCTTTGTTCCTCCCTCTTGGTCCGTGTCTGCATTTGGGTCCCAACCTGTCTTTGAAAGATTTGCGACACTATCAAGAAATGTTAATAACATAATCAGATGATGTATCCATTTCTGAAAACTTGTCCTCACTGTCGGTATCTGCACAGTTCAATGTTTTCAATGTGGTGACTACTCCAACAGTCGGTGCTTGAGATTGTTCTGTGGATTGTTGAGATCACCATAAGTGCAAATGGCAAAGCTGCTATTCCCCCATGGACTTTGAACAGCTGTCCATTAAATGACATACTAGCAAAGCAAGACTGCAGTCAATGAGCCTCGACAGGAAAGCAGGAGTGCTAACTGACAAATGAGGAGCTAATACTATTTCGTGCCAGAAACAAGCACCATGAAGCTTGTTAACTATTCTGCTCAGCCTCTCTGTCCCCAGCTTCAACTTTCAATATTTGCCTGTGTGGCTGCTGATGTTGGAATTGGTCTGCTGGTGGCATTAACCTGATTTATTCATATATATATATATGAGTATATGGGTATATAATATATGAGTATATACGTGTGTGTGTGTGTGTATATATATATATATATATATATATATATATATATATATATATATATATGTGTGTGTAACTGAAGTAAAAAACGTATTTACAAAGACAGTGTGGTAAGCAATGCCTATGTGTTCGGTACCAAGAGGTACACGCAGGTCTTGCTTGCTCTTTCATCAGGTAAGATCCATAGCTTACATAGCTAGCTAGTTAGCTAATCACATTGTGTGAGACGACAAAGCTTTCTTGAAAAAGATTTTTAAATTCAATTGCCTTTGTCATTCACCACCGTAAATCCAGGAGGGAAATGGAATACGACCCTGTTGTCTTGGTTACAGTGGCTGCAACGGTGCATGCACAACGCATTTTCTCAACACATGTACAACCGGCACTACTGCCAACATTATATATTGCACTACTTCTTTCTAGTTAGCTGGTATCATGTGGGATGTAGCTTGATTAATCAATTGCTAGTTTAGGAGTTTTGTTTAATTATATATTGTAAATGGACCTGCATTTAAATCTATAGACTGAAACGCTTGATTTTCTCACCATCTCTGCCCAACACTAGGCTTGGGCGAGGGGTGGGAATTGATACATTTTTATCAATATCAATGCCATTGTCGATTCTGCCTATCGATCCAATTCCTTATCAATTCTCTTACCAATTCCTGAGTAGTTCAATAAATACTTACATATACTATAATAGGAGGTTTTAGCCCATAAATTAAAAATAAATAAAAAACGCACCTTGAATTTTTACACATTTTATTAACAAAAGCAGTGCAAACCATTATAACGAAAGAAAAGCTCAACATAGAAAGTTGCACACACTTATTATGTGCTAGAAGTTATTTGAAGATTCTAGCTGATTTTGTCTATGAAATATGGATATTCTTTTGGGTAGTGTCTATGGGTGTTATTTTTATTTTATTTTATTTTTTTGCCAGGAATGGTCCTTTCCTCTCCCTGCCCTAAATATGTGTGTATAGTGAATTTCTTCTGTGCCCTTCATGTATTTAACTTTCTCTATCCTTACAGTAACTTTTTGACCGTCATTTTCTCTGATTTGAACTCCTCTGTGTCTCCTGTTTGGGCAAACGCAGCCAAGCGTAAATCAGGCTTTCCTATTGGCTGTAAAATACGGGAGCCAATACGAGCGCCCGATGCATAAACGTAACTCTATACGTCACTAGCAAAATGGCGGATGAGAAGTTGATCGATATACATAAACAAACGGAGAAATGCGCCACGGAGACGAGTAGACATCTAGTCACATCTTTACAACTTTACGCATTCGTTTTGTTGTCAGAAATAAATCGCTCACATGGACAAGCAGGGTACCGTTGTTTAGCCCCGTTTCTCTAGTTTAAGAGGAAAAAAACGCATGTTTCTAGCGCAAACCATTAGAGTTATGACGCTCTAAAGACAACATGATCTTTTGTTACGTATACACTACAATAGGTCTATGCCTCCACTGATTACACATGGCGGCATTTTCATCGCGTTTGGTGAAAAGAAGCCGGACTTTCGATCGCTTCCTCCTCTCCATGATGCTGCCTCATTGTTTATAGGTTGTCGGCGCGCGCAGGGTCTTCGCAGAGAGACTATGTGACGCAAAATTTCGAGTAAACCGGAAAACGTGGTGCGGAATCGTTAAGAAGAAACGATAACGGAGGCGTACGATTCCGATGGAATTGGTTAGTTGGAGCCGGTTCTGAGTAGGAACCGGTTCTCGATTCCCACCCCTAGCTTGGGCTGGTTTAAACATGTTCAAACCGGTCTGGTATTAAGCCAAACATGGGACTGGACTAACGACTTGCCACAGAAGCCCCTCCCCAGTGAAACATTAGGCCTTTTTAGACAGAAGTTTCCGCCGTAATTACGGAAAGCAGCATCAAAAATATGCCGTGATCCATGGGCGTAGCGGACGCGGGGTACGCGGGGAACATGTCCCCGCACTTCCTGTATCTGTGACCTCTGTCCCCTGCACTTTTTACAGCCATTACAACCCTTCAATTCATTTTAACACGTGGAAACCCGCTTTTCCGAGCCGCCTTCGAATGCACCATTTCAATCACACAGACATTGATTCAGATCTTGTTCACCATGTTGAGCAAACCAGCAGCCAAGAGGCAAAAAACCTTACTGGTTTTCCAAACAAACCATGCAAGTTGAGTATTTCTGTTGCATGTAGATAATGTTTAGCTCAATGATGTCTAATTAATACATGTCAATATAGGCCTATCAAGTTAAGCTACAAATGTTTACTGTTAGTTATGTTGAGTCGCTTCCTAGGTGCGATGGTAGTAACTAGTTACATTTACTCCTTTACATTTACTTGAGTAACTTTTTGGATACATTCTACTCTTGAGAGTTGTTTTACTGCAAAATACGTTTTACTTTTATTTGAGCAATATTATTCTTAAGTAACACTCTTACTTGACTACAATTTTTGGCTACTCTACCACCTAGAAATATACCCACTCCAATTTCTGCATAGAACATGTGCTCACTATTGTTTTGCACATATTTTTTTTAATCTTTATATAATAGAAATAGCAGTGTCAGGGAGGAGAAGGTGGACCAGAGGCCAGCAAGGATGATCATGCAGGGTCACAGGTGAGAAGAGAATATAACTAGCTGAGAAAAAATATAGATAGCATAAAAGTGACTTTGCGATTAATTTCCACAGTTATATCACCACTACTATTCTTAATTCTATTCATAAATTTTGCTTCGCACATTTATTATCTGGCTACTCACCCTGTAGATGTTAGAGAGTCATTCCGTGTCAACTCAGCTTTAGATTTTAGATTTTGACTTTAGATTTTGATAGTATATCATTCTAAAGAACTAAAGTGGGTCCCCTGGTGCTGTGCTGTTTGTAGTTATGTGGTTCTTTAGCCACTAAGGAGAGGTGCAATTGAATGCGAGAGGATGATAAATCACTCAATAGACCTCAGAAAAATTTGTCCCCCTCACTTCTGAAATGATGGCTACGCCCCTGCCGTGATCACACCATGTAATCTCTTTTTACAAAGCGAAACCAGCTTGCTAAATTCTCCTGTGGCACATCACCTAACATTTCTTCAAAACGTCCACCAAACTCGCTAATTAAGGCGGTGCTTACCTGGTTAAGCCTGGTTAGAACTAACGGCAACTTCCACTTGCGGCTAAACCCATTCCATTAACGCATTTCGGCCGCGCCTTGTTGAGGCTGATTCAAGCCAGGTTAACGTTGTCGTGTGTTACGCCGTTCACGGGATATGAAGCCAGACCAGAACCGTGAATGTCGAATCATCGAGAAAATGGCAGAAAAGATCAGAGCAAAAATTATTGATGGAACTGTACGAGGAGTATAAACCCATCATAACCAAAAAAGGGAATACTGTAGTGTTAGTGCTTGGGCAAGAATTGCCGAGCGATTAAATGTGTAAGTACCGTAAGAGTAACATGTTCTAATATAACACTGACAAAAATTTAATGAACGTGAGGATAGTGTAGAGGTAACTACACTAACGTGCCGGCTTTCCACGTGGCAGGCCACGGTTCAATTCCTGACTATGGAAGTTTGAGAAATTTCTTTCTTTAGCAGGAACTCATTCACTCTCACTCTCTCTCTCTCTCTCTCTCTCTCTCTCTCTCTCTCTCTCTCTCTCTCTCTCTTTTTAGATAGGCCTGGTAAATACATTGATCAACACATTTATCTCAACATTTCAATGAACACATTCAATGAACTTATTAATTAACTCAACTGAAAGGAATTTATGTGGCTGAAAATTGCATGCAGCAATGCCTTTGTCATTGGGATCTAAAACATGCTATTAATAATAACATCTTTATGCAGGTGCATCACCACTCACCCAACTGGGGGATGAACAACATGTGAAATACATATTTAGATAATAATATGGCGAGTCGGTGTTCAGGAAATAAACAATTTATTCACATTTTTTTTTAATTGCAAGCATGTATTCTTAGACACTTGCTGAAAATATAGTCTTTTTGTGCTTCATATATGTAATTTTGGTCATTTTTGGTCTTTCACGTGATGAAATCACGAGGACTAGGCTTGGCGGAACCTTCTGCTGGTACAGTTGTTTCCGACAGACAGCCTTCTCTGAAACCCCCGCTAAAGTAAGCCTGATGGTTAGCCTGCCCCGGAGCAGGCTAGTTTGGTCGGATAAATTCCCATAGTTACTTAGCGGAGAGTGCCTCAAGTCACGTTGATGGAACGCAACTCTTGCTAAAGGTAGCGAGGCTTATCGAAATTAGCCCAGCTTTGCGCTTAGCTAGTTTGATGGAATAACCCTCAGGTACGGCGTAAGGCATCTCCCACCTCTACTGAAATGTGATCTCTGTCATGTCCGCCTCGGCTCACTCGGCAGCATGGCGGCTGCACTTTGTGCACCGGCCGCATCGGATACTCACGGCGTCTCCATTAGTGCATTTATAAATAAACACAATATTATGTTAATCACTTGTCATTATTGCTACTTATTCCCGAAGCAATACAAGTTGGATTTGGTGCTGTGATGCCGTCGTCGTGGGTTGTTGATGTTTTTAATTTTCCAGACCGTATCATAAGCACAAATGATGGTTCAACCGGTTTGCATGAATGAAACCGATCAAAATCTAAATAAGCTCCGTACACCGAACTGGACCAGTGAAATCGAAAATCAGTTACATAACTAGAGAAAGGAATACAAATTTCTCAACTATGCTTTTCTATTCTAGTTTCAAAGAGTTAATGAAGTAAAACTGTAAGTAACTTTAAAAAGTCAATTCAAACTTTTATATGGTTCAGTAAGCATTTGTTTTACTATAATGGGGCTCTTGTCCTGATAGAATAGATCACCTAAATAAGAGTGCAATTGCAAAGAGGATCCTCTCTACATTTGAAGGATGAAATATTACATTTCCAGTACATTTACTGGAAAAAGAAAACAGTTACTCTCTCAGACACTCTCTGCTGGACCTTTGCTTTGAACTCAGTTTATTTTGCCCCAGTTTCACCAGATTCACAAGGTGCTCTCATGTCCATTAGCAGCTTTTGGCAATGACCTCCATCACTCCATAACACAGGTACACCTCTCTCAATTCTGTAACCCCCCCTATCTATCTTTCTCTCTCCACATGTCACACATTGCACTTTAGTTGCCCTCACGTTATTGGAAGAGGATAAGAGTTCACAAGTCCAAGGAAGGGGGGGGGGGGGGGAGGGGCGGTGCAGGGTAGATATTGGGATCTCACAACATGAATTATAAATAAACACCATGCCCACCACATATTTATCAATCTCATCGTCTACTATTTTTTATCCATTTAAAAATGCTACATATGCAGATGTGTGTGTGTAACATTGATATTCGAACACATTATAAGAGCCCTCAGCCAAACACTCTGAAGGACTGTGTTTCTGCAGAGTCATCAGTTTACTGTTTAGCTCCTGTCATCAAATCTTCAACACAATGGTTTTCATTGATCAATTAGCACGTATCTGATTTATAACAACGTTTGGGAGACACCCACAGATTTTACAGCTTTTAGAATAACCTAACCCATAAATGTTTACCATGGCAACAAGTGACAACTGACATACTGTACAACACATATTAATTTAAAAACACTAACCCATAAAATGACAAACTGGCATATTTGAACAAAAACAAGAACGACTACCAACAGCCTGTTGTCACGGTTGAGATTGTCAAAGTGAGAAAAATAACAGCTTTAATCCCTACGTTAGCTGCGGCTACGTTAGCATTTGTGACGTCCAGTTACCAACCTTTATAATTCCCTCAAACCCTGTATAACGAAGATGCGCATCAGAGGCGGTTGAGAAAATGACAAGCTAAATGTTACCCAAATCTATATAGGCTATACTGACATTAATCTTAAAATCTTAAAATATTTAATACATGCCTATGGCTACATTTTGGGAAATGCCTCATTACTCTCCCAAGAAAAGTGTCATAAATCCTTTGAGCTGACTGTCTTCGTCTCATTCCACTGGACCATGAAATATGCAGTTTGTGCAACAAACTGGCAACTACTAACCGATGAGGGAGAGTCCATCATTGAATGTTATCAATAGTAACTCCAAGTAGTTGTGTACAAGTAGTTGTTTACACCACTAACCTGCTTTGCAAAATACAGCTTGGCGAAAATGCCATTGCTGCATGATGATCAAGCAGACAAAGCAACAAGGTGTAAAAGGAAAATACTCTTTAATAAAGCTTCAAACAATTGTTAACAAGACCAAAACCCAAGCACATAGACAAAGTAACAGAAAACAGGGCCTGAAACGTAATAATGGTAAACTAAGAAGGATTCAATTTACATCACTTACATTTACACACTCAACAGAACCCCTCAAATGAAACACAAAGGGGTATATGCAAAATGGAATAGTTCAAGACTATCACAGAGGGGTGGAAATAACATCATAAATAACCCACAAAACTTATACAATAACTAACCAAATAACCCTAACCAAATCCAGATGGAACCCTAACCCAGATCCAGATTTCAGCCTAAAGTCTCTTAAGGGCAGTTTTTCTTTCCATTATGTGGCGCTATAACTTTTGCTCCTGGTGATAATGGGACTCTGAAATTCATTGACTTGAAATTCAGTTGACTGAAAATCCTGAGCGTGTTCTAGTCCTGTTCGATGTGTAAAGTGTCCTGAGATCACTTTTGTTGTGATATGACACTATAAATAAAATGTATTAATGCTAAATCAATGTTATTAACTGTATGCTGTAAACTGAACATGACTTTAAGGATGTCATGTCATGTCATGTGGGTTTTGTTGTTTTGGTTTCCAGGTTTATTTTAGAGTCATTATGTCTTGTGTTGTCACTTGTTTTTCTTGTCTTGTTTCTGTCATGTCTGTGGGTTTTTGTAGTGTTGGTTTCCTGTTTTATTTTGTAGTCCTTCTGTCTTGTATTGTCACATGCTTTACTTCCTGTCTTGGTTTCCCTCCTTTTTTCGGACGTTGTGTGTGTTAGCTTATTATTTAAATATATATTTTTTTTTAACTGCATTTGGGTCCATACCTCCTTCATTCCGACTACATCCGTGACAAAAGAGACAGAGTTGTCTACAAAAATGTTTCATGATATTTTTAACAGCAGAAATAAAAGGCAGAATTAGAGACCACACATACAGACCTAAGATATACATATATTTTTTAAAATAGTGACCAGAGCCTTTATTTACCTAAACAGGCTTATATTAGAGACATAAGTGTATTTAATAAGTGTATTTAATACATTTTACTAAGGCTCTCCTGTTTTCTTACCGTTGTTTTAATTTGCTGCTCATGTTGCTTACTGTAAATATAATATGCTAAATTTAAAAATGAATCCAAATGAAACACCCAGACAAGTGTTGTCGGCTAGTTTCCCAAAAAGAGTATCAAGCAGCACTAAATCTAGTGGAAAAAAGTGGCTAAATTAACAAAACTGACAGCCCATCCCTGAAAAAGAATTTCAACAAATATGACAAAAGTTTGAAAACATTACCAGCAGCCTCCAACATCCTCCATGTTGTCTTGATACATTTGAGTTTTCCACAGCACAACAGGCATGTCCTCCTCATTAAGCCACTGCTTCTCTGATCACCAATAAGACTCTACACTTCCAGCACAGGTGTGGCACATGGGGTGTGGATATTTGACTATGTTATATGTGCAACGTGAGGGCTCAGTGTGTGGTGGTTTGTGCAGTCTTTATGATAGAGCAGGATGGAGACATTTTTAATTTCTTCAAGTAGCACTTTACTTTTCGACCGCATTTCAGCCTCACAACATTACTTCCTGTCCCTGACTCACATGTGACTCGACTAACCAATCAGAAGCTAGAAGGACTGAAGTAACTGAAAGGCAACCTAAAAGGTACATTCAGCACATTTATGGTAGCTGAAAAGATTTCAACATGAAAATATGCAAATAATAATAACTGCAGTCATAAATACATTATATTGACTGTGTAAACATTTACATATGTATAATTTAGTGAACAGTATTTAGTTTATTTAACTAGTGTTGTAACTGTAACTCTGCTGCATGCTTTGTGTTAATCTAGGTCCTCCCTATCCTCAAATGGCATGGGCCTTTAGCAGTGATCAGCCTTACTTGTTTATGCTAGACTTGACAGTGCAATCCCTTTTGAAACTCTGTCATGGATTTAATAGTCTTCATTAGCTCTCCAGACTACGTTTCATTTTGTCCTCGGGAACTAATGCTTTTTCTTAGTTGTCTGGCAACACACATATAATGGATTGCTGGATATTGGATATTGTGCAGAATGTAATAAAAGGGTCAGAGGACACACTGAAAAAGAATGTACAGGTTGGACTAAAGGAAGCAGAATTGAACATTAGTGTCTGAATCATAGTCCTGAAATAAATAAGCGCTTGAATAGAGGGGCAACTTACTTCTTTTCCTGTGGATGCTGGGTTCTATTCCTATGAATATGAATTCCTATTCCTCTGTAACTCTTGCTCCTGGTGATATTAGGAAGATTCATTAACTCTGAAAACCATGAGCGTGCTCGGGTCCTGTTCTAAGTGTACTAAGATCATTTTTGTTGTGATATGCTATTATAAATAAATTGAAGTTATCTGGTCTTGTAGTACTTACATACTTTGGCAAAGGTGTCCAGGGTTGTACATCTAAAGCTTTTCTTTTCAGTATTTCCATGCAATCTTCTGTATCACATGTATGAACTTCCTCTTCGTGTCCAATCTGGGATTAATGATTGCGAAATACATTTTGTGCTTCGTCTTGTGTGAATTTGTGTCCATTTCTGATCACACTCTACTTTTCACTTTGGTAATATTGGACCATATACAGTGAAGAAAATAAGTATTTGAACACCCTGCTATTTTGCAAGTTCTCCCACTTAGAAATCATGGAGGGGTCTGAAATTGTCATGGTAGGTGCATGTCCATTGTGTGAGAGATAATCTAAAAAGAAAAATCCAGAAATCCCAATCTATGATTTTTTAACAATTTATTCGTGTGATACAGCTGGAAATAAGTATTTGAACACTTGTCTATCAGCTAGAATTCTGACCCTCAAAGACCTGTTAGTCCGCCTTTAAAAGTCCTCCTCCACTCCACTGTATTATCCTGAATCAGATGCACCTGTGTGAGGTCGTTAGCTGCATAAAGACACCTGTCCACCCCATACAATCAGTAAGACCCAAACATTCAGCATGGCTAAGAGCAAAGAGCTGTCCAAAGACACCAGAGACAAAATTGTACAACTCCACAAGGCTGGAAAGGGCTATGGAGAAATTGCCAAGCAGCTTGGTGAAAAAAGGTCCACTGTTGGAGCAATCATTAGAAAATGGAAGAAGCTAAACATGACGGTCAATCTCAATCGGAGTGGAGCCCCATGCAAGATATCACCTCGTGGGGTCTCAATGATGCTAAGAAAGGTGAGGAATCAGCCCAGAACTACACGGCAGGACTTGGTCAATGACCTGAAAAGAGCTGGGACCACCGTTTCCATGGTCACTGTTGGTAATACACTAAGACGTCATGGTTTGAAATCCTGCATGGCACGGAAGGTTCCCCTGCTTAAACCAGCACATGTTAAGGCCCGTCTTAAGTTTGCCAATGACCATTTGGATGATCCAGAGGAGTCATGGGAGAAAGTTTTGTGGTCAGATGAGACCAAAATGGACCTTTTTGGTCATAATTCCACTAAGCGTGTTTGGAGGAAGAAGAATGCGTACCATCCCAAGAACACCATCCCTACTGTGAAGCATGGGGGTGGTAGCATCCTGCTTTGGGGGTGTTTTTCTGCTCATGGGACAGGACGACTGTACTGTATTAAGGACAGGATGACTGCGGCCATGTATTGTGAGATTTTGGGGAACAACCTCTTTCCCTCAGTCAGATCATTGAAGATGAGTCGTGGCTGGATCTTCCAACATGACAATGACCCAAAGCACACAGCCAGGAAAACCAAGGAGTGGCTTCGTAAGAAGCATATCAAGGTTCTGGAGTGGCCTAGCCAGTCTCCAGACCTAAATCCAATTGAACATTTTGGAGGGAGCTGAAACTCTGTGTTTCTCAGCTACAGCCCAGAAACCTGACTGATCTAGAGAAGATCTGTGTGGAGGAGTGGGCCAAAATCCCTCCTGTAGTCTGTGCAAACCTGGTGAAGAACTACAGGAAACGTTTGACCTCTGTAATTGCAAACAAAGGCTACTCTACCAAATATTAACGTTGGTGTTCAAATACTTATTTCTAGCTGTATCACACAAATAAATTGTTAAAATCATAGATTGGGATTTCTGGATTTTTCTTTTTAGATTATCTCTCACACGATGGACATGCACCTACCATGAACATTTCAGACCCCTCCATGATTTCTAAGTGGGAGAACTTGCAAAATAGCAGGGTGTTCAAATACTTATTTTCTTCACTGTATATATATATATATATATATATATATATATGTGTGTGTGTGTGTGTGTGTGTGTGTGTGTTGTATCCATTCAATGTATCTAGAAATTAGATTATTATTAAATTTTCCCTTTTCCACTTTCAGGTTGTCTGATGAAATAGCACCGGAGACAGCGATTTCTGGTAGGTGCTCTTTCCTTTTTGAAATTCTGCACCTTGAGATGAGATTTTTTTAGTTCCAGCTTGTTGCTAGACTGTAGCCACCTGGCACACACAAACTGTGACCCTGGTTTTAAATGGGGTCCCTGAAGCTGAGCTACATACATGGGTGTTTATTCCTTGGTTGTTCCTCAGTACATGAATGAGTTCCAATGATCTGTAAAGAAGTGTGAGGCCTGCAGCAATGAGAGACTTTGTATTTTATTTCATAGGCCTCCTCGTAAATCAAATCAATTACTCATCAAAACAAACAGCAGCTTATACCCATTTGCACCACCAACTTCCTGACACATTTTTGTCCTTCACAAAACAGAGGTGAATTAAGTTAAAGAACCTCCTGAAGTAGAAAGTTTCAACAAAAACGGATAGGAAGGACCAATGTTGCCTCAGATATGGTCTGCTGCCTTCTCTACACTCCTGTCTCCATGCACACAGAACACTGCTGCTTCCTGCCTGTGTGTGTATACTGTGTGACCTCAGTATGTGTGTGTGTGTGTGTGTGTGTGTGTGTGTGTGTGCGCAGTGTGGACTGAGAGTAGTGGGCCTTCAGGGGCAGCTCCCTACCCAAGGCTCATTTTAATATATGTAAAAGCTATGGCTCACTGGAGAGCCTGTACAATGGACTGATCGGCCTCAGGGATGTGTCAGAGACCAGTGTGTGTGTGTGTGTGTGTGTGTGTGTGTGTGTGTGTGTGTGTGAGACGAGGGAGACAGTGGCCAAGGTTTGGACATGCGTCAGTGGTCCGCCTGCACACTGCAGTCTCAGCCCCTGACACTTTCAACATGCACACGTACCGGCCCTGAGGTCTCACACATTTGCATACGGCTGTCCGCTGTGGCAGAGCCCTGCACTTCCACTCCATGCTAAAACTCCACATCACTCTGCAACTCCACCTACTGACATGTGTTGCTGTATGGACTCTGAGCGCGACATGCATCCGCCTTCACTGCAAGTCCAGCCGGTCACTCTATTCCCGACTGGAAGCTGCGACTGTGTCGAGGGTTGAAACTGAGCTGTGAGTTGTGAACACGTGTTGATGAGTAGACGTGAGTGAGTGAGTGGCCTCGTTATTGTTTTATGGCAATAGTTGAATTCAGTTATTGAGGAATACTTAAAGGTCATTTCTGTTGGTAAACACACAGCACTCAAAGGGAGGCATGTAAATATAACGTTATGCATTGATTATTTCACAGCGATTACCATCTAAAGCACAAATAAACAGACACACCTCCACACGAGCCTGCAGGAAGGAGCCACATTGCCAGGTTCTGAATAAAACACCCAGGCAGGGCGGGCTTCACCCATCGGCTCTGCTTGCAACACACACACACACACACACACACACACACACACACAAAACCGGTTGTGCACACAGCGGAGGAGCTAAATGCTAAATAGGGGACTTGTGCCTCAGTATCAGACCCCCCCCGTCCCAAAGACATCCAGAAATGTCCTAAACAAAGAATGAACGTGTAGCTCTGTCTCCTCCCTCAATACTTATTGACAGTGTTCCTTTGAGCAAGGCAGCCGAGCATAATACAACTGTCCCAATAGACTGGATCATACTGGGTAGCTCCCAGTGGCTGGTTTTACTGACTGGTTCTCACATGTAGGCATGTCCGCTGTAATGCTTGCCCCTGGGTGATGTTGGGACTTTTAAATTGTGTTGACTCTGGAAATTTGGAGCGTATTCTAGTCCTGCTTAATGTGTTAGGTGTCCTGAGATGACTTCTGTTGAACACTAAATAGAAGTTCTGATGTAAAAAGCAAAACCATAGTGCTTTAGATGGTGACTTCTCTGGGGGGGGGAAATGGCATTTTTGTGGCAAATATAGTTACTTGAAACAAAATCTTGAGTTTGTTTCGAGGAGACGTCGGGTGTGTTTTATTGTTCAAATTATTTCAGTATTAATACAATCAATTTAGTGACAACAACAGCACATACTGTGTCGTAGAAAGCACAGGGAACGAGGCTCCATCAAGTGAAGAGGAAGACACAGTTTGGTTTATTTTCCTTAAACAATGTGACAGAGGACATAATTAAGCTGTTTGAGAACCTCACTCTTCCCCGGCTATTACTCAATCACAGATAAACAACTTGTGGGGTGTAAAATGATCACCTGTCAATAGAACAGTAACATCGGCGGGGAGACATGGGAGATACTGACAAGGGAACGGGAAAAAGGGACAACAAAGACATTAAATGGCAGCAGAAAGTGGTAGTTAGTGAGCTGACAGCTACGCTTGGCTGGCTGAAATTGAGGCAGGCATATATGCAGAACACAGCGATAAAAATCACTCATGTATGATTTTTGAAGTGTGTGGCTTCCCGTATGCGTGCAGTCTGAGGATCAGCATACTTTGATATATGCTTGTAGTGTCGAGCCTCGTTCCAGCATATTTAACATATACAGTATCATTAAAAACCTAAGGACATGTGAGTACACGTCACTGTCGTTCCACCTTCCTGGGAACTTTCCAAGAAGCTGCTTGTAATGCTGCTCCGGGGTCAGCCAGAGGTTAACACACTCATACATATTTTACCTGCCCAACCAGTGGAAGGAAAAAAGCACTATACTTGTCTGGTGTGCGATGTTCCCGAGACACGCTGGGGGAGAGGGAGAAAAGCATGTCACTCTGCAGGAAAACACTCGGAATAAACATTTAAATTAAAAGGATAATTGCTGCAATTTAATTCTGCACATAAACATAAAACTGAGGGCTCATCGGCGATGGATTTCCAAAGAAAATAAAAGAGTAGCAGAAGCTGAAAGTGAAGAATCAGTCACATGACTAGCGAGGGAATTATGACCTGTTTAAGTTCCTAATGAAGAACCAGCATGCAAACGGTAATAAAGGAGTCTATGTTGAAGCACATGGGACTCATTGTTTGACTTTTTAACTGTGGAATATCACTTCAAGGATTCAAGTCTGCACCCTTTTTGACCTCTATCAACATTCCTGCTGTGGATACATTTATACTGACCCTGAATCAGCCCTGCCTTCTATTGCAGGTTTACCTTTTCTCCTCAAGAAAACAAACCCTGGCAATAGAATTTAAATCATTTCTTGAAAGGTTTATTAAGTGTTTTTTTGTGTGATTATTTCGCAACTACTTATTTGTGTAATAATAACCCTGCTATCGTTTAAGGAGGTGGATTAGGGAGAGGAAGTTTAGAGCAAGGTTTAGGGATTAGGGAATGATACAGGCTTTTCAAATCTCTCTTTCTCTCCCTCTCTCTCTGTGCGTGTGTGTGTGTGTGTGTGTAAAGCACTTGCCCTCACAAGTGCTGGGGCAGCTCCGGTGAGTCACAGTGCCATGTATACTTCTCTCATCCAACATTTACAAGCCTTCTGCGCTCTCACACTCTCTCTCCGTCCAACACATTACGCTCGCTCCACCGCTTCCTTCCTCTCGGTCTCCTGTTCGTCTTCACTCATCACCCGTTCTCTGCCGTTACGTTTGCTTACTCATTTCTTTCTGATTTGACTTTGTGCTCATTTCATTATCTTCCATGACCTCCGTGTCTTCTCTCCTTTTCCCCTTCATTTTTCTGCACTTCTCTTCGTCTCATTTCAACTCCTCTCACATCACCATTCATTTCCTTTCTAATGTACACTTTAAATCCTACATTATTCCTCTTTTCCTCTGCTCTTACCCTTCCGTCTTGTTCGTCTTCACCTTCTATCTTTTATTTATCACCCTTTTCATCTCCCCTGTCTCCTTTACTTCTCACTTATCCTTCATCTTTTTTCACTCTTTTTTTAAGGCTTTTTTCCCTCTCTCTCTCTCTCTCTCTTTGCTGCTTTGTCTTCGATGCCTCTCTGTGATTCTCTACACATGTCCTGAACTATCTTGTCCTTTGTCTTCACACTCATTCATTTTCTTTTTTATACTTACATATTTTATCATTGAAGATAGATAGATAGATAGATAGATAGATAGATAGATAGATAGATAGATAGATAGATAGATAGATAGATTTAAAACAGCAATACATTACACACTCCTGGAAAGTGCATGGTTTTAAAAATGGGTGGCAATTAGGGAGGATATTGTTTCAAATGTAAGACATATTACCGGGCTATTTAATTAGATTTGATTGTTCTGCATTCATGTCATTGTGTCCACCCCCGTGAAGCTGCCACTATCTTCCCTACCAGATATCCTCAGCAAAACAGCTCCCCATGATTACTGTAAAAAAGAAATATCTGTTGTTTTTCCTTTGGCCAAAGTGTGATACATTGGCCTTCTGTTGTTTGTGTTTGAGAAACAATATTACTCCAAAGAAAAATAAAGTGCTGCTTGATTATTACTTATGCTTGTTTAAAGGAGTGGTTGTCAAATACAAGCAGCATCACCATTGTTGACATGAAGCCATAGTGCTCGCTGTCAGATGTCCAAATGTGCTCTAAAAGTCTTAGTGGAGATGACTGTTGGTTCTGATGTGTTGTTGGTTATAATTTCTGCTCTTTCTATTTATTTATTTTCCACCAACAGCCTTTGGTGGAAAATAAATTGTAGAAATTCAAAGGAAATCAAAGATTTTTGCCCAAAGAGTTATTTTACCGTGTAATTTAGTTTATTTTCTAAATATGATGACGGTTGTCTTTGTGGCAAAGATAGAAAGCCTGTATGTGGTGAAGGTTTTAATCCGGTAGGTCGTGGAAGGTGCTGGACAAAAACATATTTTATAACATTTTAACACCTGTGTTGAATGCATTCTCTACCTCATAAAACAACTCAACACAATAGACGTGAATAGGAATAGGTGTCTATTGTCCCTGTTACTCTCGTTAATCGATGCACAATGTGCCAGCAGTTTGAACAATCTCACTTTAACTGAAGAGAGAGTACCACTTCTGTAAATCATTGACAGTGACAGCAACCCCTTGGATGCAGCACTTTACATCACATCATCACGTAGACACAAACATTTAGATAAAAAAAAAACAAATCAAGTTCATCAAATACAAATTGCAAAATACTATTTTGTATTTCAAATTGAAATTGAAATACATTTATCAATAATACTGCCTATCATAATAATGGCTATCTACACATTCTTGCGGTTATATTCATCTCCATTTTATTTATGCATTGCAATTTCTATGGAATATTAGATCCCTATAGAGTTGTACCTGTTTTCGCTGTGAATAGATATGATATGCAGGTTGGTCATGTTTCAAAAACACTGGGCCTTAGGCATGAAGCAATGTAAGAGTTGCCTCTTATGTGATTTATTCATATTTGGTTGGAACCCATTGATGTCTATAATTCACCAATGTTTCCTTATGTTTACTCGTATCTATGATATCAAATAAGGGTAAGAAAAGCACTCCATAAATTGTCCATATGCAATCAAATGCAAGGAATTCAATTTGAGAACATAAAAAACATGAATATCATAAAATCAAACATAGATTATCATTATGTTTTGTAGGAAAAACCATGATTGGTCCATTGATCCCAATTAAGACTATTAAAATTTAGAAAATATTGAGTGTGTTTTGATTTCCCTGTATGTATTCATGTATACATTTACTTTTTTAAAGTGAAAATAGAAGAGGTATTTTAATAGAATGATGCTGCACGAAGCCCAATGTTTGTCAAAAACATCCTAGACTGGAACTGCTCCGCTAGCTTTTATTGTCGGGGGAGACAACACTGGTAGCATTAGCTATAGCATCCTGTTGGCTGTATATCTGTGGGGAGAGAAATACTTGTACTCCCTGTATAATGGCTGAACATGGTTACAAAATGGAGCCTTTTCACCGAGAACGATGTAGCCCAGCAGACAAATGTTTTTCAAGGAAAATGGGATCCTGACAAAAAAAAAAAAAAATGCAGCTGTTTTATTTTTGCTCAGTGTTCAATGCTTACCTTTCACTGGCAGAAAATAGCATGGGTCCTTTTGGGGAAAGGCTGTTGATACATTGTCGTGTATGTGGGGAAATGTGGGTTATTTGATTGGGAAGTTAAGTAGACACTGATTAGAACTCAACTCCAGGTCAGTGGCAGCGGTTAGGAGACCTTTCACTGAGCTTGCCTTTGTTCAGCCTTCATTCAGGGATTCAGTTCAAAATGTACAGGTTTGATTCAGCTTCACTGATTGAGATTTGTCTGGAGATCTTAATTGAAATATGGAAACCTCCTGTGAAGGTTTTTTTTTTTCATGGTCGAGTGTGTTGTTTCACAGTTTCTGTAACCTTAGTTTTTTTTTTAGAAACCATCAACCACTGTCAAAAGGATTTTTAAGGGCACCCATTTAGAAAAATACTCAATCCAGCCTCTTTGTCTATAGTTGGAGATGACATATGAGGTTTTAAAGAGATGAGGCCTTGTTGAAGAAGAGGTGCAATGTCAAGGTGAAATGTGGAAATAAAAGAAACCATTTCATTGCTCTCACTTTCATTCTTTCCTCTACATGAACTGGAAAACAGCCAGCCATCCCTTCTTTGCCAACTATACTTAAATGTGAACATTCCTTTGTATTTCTTGTTAATATATTATCACATTGCATCCTCATTTAGTTCATTCTTCGATTTTACCTATAGACGCAAAGGTAAACTAATAAAATATATATTTTTTAGAGAAACATGATAGGGGCCAAAACATTGCAGGTCAAATCTTTAAACGTCACACAGGGACCTTAAAATGTCAGTGTAGTTAAAAAAAGTTAAAATAAAAAAAAAAAAAACATGTTGCTTATATGTAATTACTATCTACCGACAAATGGTAAGTCACTTATTTGTTGTAAAAAATGTGATCTTATAGGATTGCTTTCCTAAAATCCCCAGGACTTTCACCCGGGAGACTGGCAAGCAAATGTCTTTACACTTCTGCGCTGTTATGCTTTTTACATAATGTTATGTAAGAAAGTCTGCTATGGGTGTTTTTTTATTTATTTAAACTTATGTTACTTACATTGTTAGATTAGTATTTTTACACAAACCATGATTTTTTTGGACATTTCACATTTCTACAAGATATGAGGCTGATTTGAAACATTTATAAAACCTATTTTTGGTTCAGAATTTCGTTTGCAGAAATGGCAACATAATTCGGACTGGGCTCCATGGACTCCAGTCTTTCAAATTTTTCCTTTACAAATCAGTGTAAAATGTGAAGATATTCATTCAAACCTGAAAGTGATCTTAAAAATCCCACATTATAAAAAAAACTTAGCCCAGACGCAGCATATTGTCCATCTCTTCTGTTTGTCTTGCCTCTTCACCACTATACCTGTCTCATGTTTACTATGTCCGTCTCATTTCGAGAGACATCTCTCTGCTTGGAACCCTGAAAATCAGGGTTTGCTGCCACAAAAGTGAAGTGAAGAGTGTGTGACATCCTCATTGCTTGTTCACTTCATCACACTTCATCATGACGGTCTAACACCAAGTCGGTTAAAGTTCAGAGAGTGCAATGTGTCCTTTCAGGGAGCCCAGGTGATGGTGAATCAGTTTCACTGCTTTGGTGCAAGTGAAAGTACCAACAGGTAGATGGAGGTAAAAGCAGGACAACGTCCAACAAGGAGGTTCTGATGTGGAGGCCACAGACAGCTGCTCTCTCCTCCTTCCTGACTGGTTCTTCTGCTAGTCTCCTTGTCACTACTTGTAGCATGAGGCAGAACCTGCAGCCCAATCAGGTTCACAGGTAGTCCAACTCCTCCAGGATCTACATCCATATGTTAGGTCACAAGAAGGTTTTATTCAGGGCAATATACAACTGCAGCTCACTGATGGATCTGCCTTTAAAAGTGAGTATAATAATATAATAATAGTATTATGACAATTAGACTCTCTCTCTCTGTATGTATGTACATATGTATGTGTGTGTGTGTGTGTGTATATATAATATTGTTGATTTTTCATAGTATATTGTAGACACAGTGATCTGACAAAAGGCAAATTAAAAAAAAAAACATACTCATCAAAAGACCCGATAGAATAATGTCAGAATTTATCGCACATTTCATCCGTAACTGCTATGCCTCATAAACCACTTTGATGGCATCGTTAAGATTTGTGAATGGCAGGGGGGAAATGAGCAGAGAATAAGTAAAAGAAAGCCAGCAGAGATGACCCAATGTCTAACCTGAGAGGGCAGCCAGGAGGAAGACAATTTGTCATGCTGTCATCCGTTTTGTCCTCCCCCCATTCTTTCATTTCTTTTTTCCACTCTTCATTTACTGGCCGGTTGATGTCTCTTTCAGTTTCAAAAGCCCCATTGAATCAAGACAATATCCAGTGTCAAAACACAAACATAGTTACTGGAGTGGTAGTGAGACGTTACGCCTATTATCCATAGTTATTCCCGTTGTCATTCAGTATTTATGGGGGGAAAAGGATTTGCTTTAAGTTAGTTTAAGCTGCATTGGAGATGATGGCTATCCAGAGCTAGCCACACGTATAGATGAACACAAAGTAAATGAGCAGGTCAGGTCGATAGGACAGCGGCCATTACCAGCTCCGTGAGGTATTAGCAGCCATGCTGACACATGGCCATGAATGACACTGTAGATTACAACAAAGTGCAGGGCCCTCATTTATAAAGCTTGCGTACGCACAAAACGGGGCTGGAAACGTTCGTACGCCACTTTCCACGCAAAGGTTGTGATCTATAAAAACCAAACTTGACGGGAAGGTGTTCGTACCTGTAAACAAACTCTGAGGCATGCGTACCGGTACGGTACTGTGTCTCCCTCCTTTTCAGACACAATCCCCGTCAAAGTCACATCAAAATCAAACTTCCTCAAATACTCAAGTATTACTATGAATACATGTTAGTAAAGGAGCAGAAAGATGTCATTTACCTTCAGATCGGACGACCTTTTCGCAAGTTCCGCCAGCAGCAATGTGTAGCCACTCGCGCTGCGTCTTTTTATTCATGATCCCGCTGCTGTGGCCACTAAATTAAATTATTGTCCGGGCCTCCACCTCCCAAACAAGTGTCTCTTCTCCGTTTCTGAATAGTTATGTTTCTTCGCTTTTTTCCTGACCTGTCGCCGTGATTCACCACACGGAAACGATTGCATGCCGGCTCATTAATATAGTAAAATGTGGGCGTGTACAGGGCGGGATTCAGGTACGCACACTTGTAGGTGATCCTGTGATTTATAAAGGGAACATTGCGTACAGCTTGCGTGCGCACAGTTTTATAAATCAGATTTCTTTTTGGCGCACGCAAACTTCGGCTTTTTGGCGTACGTACACTTTTAGTAAGGATCCTACGCACAGTTTTATAAATGAGGCCCCAGGTCTGTTAAACCTGCAGCCCTTCCTCTCGCAGTCATAACTCAGTCTAACTGGAACGCACAGAGCTACATTAACATACTGCTGGAATCAGCTCAACACACTCTTTCTGGCCATTTCTCCAATGTTTGTTGAAGACAAATGTTTAGAAATGTTTTCATAAATCATATCCAAAATGTGCTCCTCATACCTTGAGATCTTGCCTGTGGGTCATCAATCTTTAGACATTTCATTCAGCATCAACAGTAATCTTGTGATGCTGCAGGAACAGGAAGTGCTCGTAGTTAATGCAGCAGGACCATTCATGGTGCAGATTCACCAAAACAACTCATTTAGGCTTAATAAATGGAGTTTGAGATGTGGGTCATTGACTCAATGACAACATCACAGCTTCTCCAGGGCAATAAACAAATGCAGCCCACTTGATGGATCTGCAGCCTTTAATAGTGAGTATAATAATAGTATTATAACTATTAGACTGTCTCCACTCAGTCTTGAAAGCGTGTTCAACCTATGATAGATGTGTACACGCTTGGCTCTATATGCAATTGTCACAGCAACGCATACTCTAATTACCATTTAAAGTCGTTACTTTACTGTCTTTGCACCTAATTGAGCTGCATATTAAATGAAGATACAGAGAATCATCACACTATGTGTACATTACAGTCCCATCAGCATGGTGATACTGCTCTGCTCTCTGATCTACTCATACAGACCGGGAGAAGGGAGGGAACAGGCTGAGGTCAAAGGGTTTGTTAGGTTATTAAAATGTGGATTTTAATTTGACAGCATTATAATACTTAACAACAATATAACAATATAACAAGTAGACAGACCAATACATGGATCGATGCATGGCTGGAAATCATTTTAGTCTTGACAAAGTATAAAAATAATGCAAAAATGGATCTTTCATCGATATAGTTAAACTTCAGGCACATTAAAATTGCACTGATCTATGCCTGGGTAAATGGGCCATGCCCCATCAATGCCACCCCTGCTCATACCTGCCAATAGCTGCTGGCCCGTAGATCCATGAAGAGCAACCTATTGAGAGAGAAGAGAGCTATCTGTAAAGACCAGTCAACAGTGCACACATTTAGTTGTCTTTAGAGCTCTTAACACATGATCAATGGCAGTGGACAATGAGCTCAGCACTGTCTTAGGTCAGATTTTTGAAACCACATTTCATTGTGGTTGTTTTATTGCATCAGCGCGCATTAATGTGTGTGCTTGCACACGAGTGTTCCTTTTGAAACCGGTTTTAATATCAAGCCTTCCCTGTAGGGCTCGGCTTCTTTCAGCCTTTGTTTGAACAGTGCGGTGTACGAATCCACCGTGACCAGCTCTCAGCCAAGAGGGAGAGGAGAACAGGACGATAATAAGAGAGAGTTATTAAGAGTGTGTTTGTGTAAAGATATGTCGACACACACTGTGATGAGCTAAGTAAAGGCCACGCTGTGAGACAGCCAATAACTGGAGACGGACCAAATATTTAATGCTGAATGTCATCTTGAATAGCTGAAGCGTTGGTTTAACAGATGTTTAAATGTGATGGCCGTGTTGTAGCATGAGATTCCAGATCTAAAATATAACGTAGAAATTAAAATGTAAACCACTTTGTAGTCTTTGTTGGCATTTTGAGAGACAACATTATCATTTTAAACTACAAGTAGGAAAAAGTCAATACAAGTCTTGTACAAAACTAGTAATGAGTAATGAAAACAATCACTTGTATTTTGGATTATTAGTAAAAGAGTCTGATGAACATCTTGGTTGAACTGTAGTTAAACTGTTACCCTCCAGTTTCTGAGGGCTCTTCTCTCATTGGCTACCCAAAATGTCAATGGCAGTAGTCAGTGAATGTACGAATGACACAAGTGTGTTTCTTTTCCACTGAGCCTTGTGTGAAAAACATTACTTTGCAAGAGGTCACATAACCATGAATAACCAGCACTGCACGGCGCTAAGGCAGCAGTTATCGTCCATCCTCGCCCCACTTCCCAGGTCTGTGGCCATGGTAAGTGCTGTTCACAGTGTTGCACCATTAGCTCTAGTAGTCAATTAATTGCAGGAGAAGTGGCTATATGACTTGGTACTGGGTCGTTTCAGTCAAAACAAAAATAATATATTTTTAACCCTTTTGATCATATTTCTGGCCGTATTCTCCACCTATTCAATGCAGAAAATTATTCACACAATTTCATTGTAATTTCATGTAAAAATCCAATATCTGTTTCTTCCTGGAAAACAAAACATGATGTGTGCTTACATCAGCTAGCAGCAACCCATTTCAACCAATGAAATCATGACATCCAATCATCAATCAATCAGAGCCAGAGGAGGTTTTCAGTTCATCTTTTCAACCATCAAATCAAATTCCCCCAACGTTATGTCCCGCCTTCCTATCCTGTTTCTCTCATCCCGTTTCAGCTCGACTTCAAAGGGATCAAACACCGATACCCATCCCTCGGGTTTTAGTATTTTACATCACTGTATTTTGTGTCTGATGAGCCTTCAAACGCATGTATCTATTATGCAAACAGGATTGGAAAGCGGACATCCTGGTTTAGACTAGTACATACTGGTTTCTCCTTACCTTTGCATAGAAAAATGCCCAGAGTGGGAGTGTGAAAATTCTTAGGAGTACGTACATTGTAGACCCAACACATTATTGGACTTGAACATACTGTATGATCAGGTCATTCATTTTACCGCTAAAAATCAGCTGTTTGCCAATAGGCCAAAAGTCTGGCTATGTGACACGAGACTTCTTTTTCAGTGTTTGTGTTCTTGCGGCATCAGGGCTGCCCCAGCAATGGATGATCGGAATGAGGCTTAGCTTCAACACGAAGACCAGAAATGAAAACACGTAATCTAAATCCACGTGCCAATTTAGACAAAGTTTAGACAAATCCAGAGATGGAAAGGGGAGAAGATGTAGCTTGTGGTACAGAACAGGACTGCAATCCACTGACTAGATGATGATGATAGATGCATTTTAGATTTTGTATGTGTCAATTCAGCAAGTTGTAGCTGTAGCACAGCTGGGCTTCAGTAATATTTAATTTGTCCCTCTTTTGTAAATCTATAATCCATACTCACTCCTTTTCTGCTCCCCCTCCCTATAATAGCCTATTCCTTTTCCCGTCTCTGTCTCTTTCCATCTGTCGCCATCATTTCTGTGCTCTCCTTTTCATTCTTTCACTGCCGATGTAATAAAGGAGGTTTGCTGACTCCACATTGAAGGATTCAGTTTAAATCTGTATCCCCAGAAAAGTAGTAGACTTTAACAGATCAACACAATGCCAAAGGGTGTCCATTGTTATAAAGATAATGATATACTTTAGCTGCTAAATATTCCACTATGTTAACCAGCTATTTGCTAACCTTTTGTGTCTGCTGTTTAGTGCTGGGTTGAGAGTGTACAGCATCATTTATTAGAGCTTTTTTCACCTACAGCAGCTGCCCACTGCAGCTATAAACAAGGCTGATCAAAGTGAAAAAGAGTTGACCAAAACACGGTAATGATGCCCTCAAAAAATCACAAATAAATATGTCCCGTAGAACGCTCCCTGGTGTCTTTTTTTATCCGTTCTTCAATGTACCATAGTGAATGATGGAGACCCAGCATGCTGTTCGGTAGTGTAATATATAATGAGTTGTACCCAGCATGGTATTTATTGGTCAAAGCACTTGTCTTGTCAACTGTCCCACGAATATGATGGTTGTTCACACCAGAAGCACATTCAATAAGCAGTTCTGCTCCTCTGCTGATTTCTGTTGACATAATCTTCGTCTCTAATAAATACTTAATTCAATTTCATTTCAATTTTATTTATAGTGTCATATCACAACAGAAGTTATCTCATGACACTTAAACACAGAGCAGGACCAGAAGTCAGTCAGTCAATACATTTTCAAAGTCCCAACATCACCACGAGCAAGCAGTTCAGCGCCATAGTGGTGAGAAAAACACTTTTAGGCAGAAATATCGAGGAGACCAGTCTCTTGGGTTCCATACATATAATAATAATAACTTTATTTGTATAGCACCTTTAAAAACAGCCGTTAACAAAGTGCTTTGACATGGCTAAAATCACAACACACACACACAAATACAATAAAAAACATCATTGTGTAAATGTACAGAGGACATAAGAGGAGTTGTTGTTAGTTTGATTAAAAGGGTGCTTGCAAAGAAGGAAAAAGACGAGAAAAAGACGACATCACATGAAGGCAAGTCTGTAAAAATGAGTTTTAAGAAGTGATTTAAAAGATGACACTGATTCAGCAAGCCTTATCTCCGCGGGCAGGTCGTTCCAAAGCCGAGGCGCTCTGATGGAGAAGGCACGGTCACCTCTGGTCTTGAGCCTCGGCCTTGGAACCGTTAAGAGAGACCCACCCGCGGATCTAAGGCTGCGAACAGGCTCGTATGGGGTCAGCATGTCTGCGATATATTCAGGGGCTAGACCTTGACGAGCCTTAAAAGTGATCAGTAAAATCTTAAAATCAATTCTAAAACGTACAGGGAGCCAGTGGAGTGAGGCTAAAATTGGGGTGATGTGATGCCGTCTGTTAAAACCAGTGAGAAGTCTGGCTGCTGAGTTTTGAACCAGCTGGAGGCGGGCGAGTGATTTGTTATTGATGCCAGTTAGGAGGGAGTTACAGTAGTCTAGACGGGAAAATATGAGGGCGTGGACTACTTTTTCTAGATCAGACTGTGATAGAATGTTTTTGATTTTGGAGATGGTTCTGATGTGGAGGAAGCAGGACTGGACAACTTTGTTGATGTGAGGTACGAAGGTGAAGTCTGAATCGAGGAGGATGCCTAGGTTTCTGGCAGTGGGCTTGATGTTACCGGTTAACGGACCAAGACTGATGGGACTGGAGATGGAGTTTGGCGGGTTAAACAGTATTATTTCTGATTTGGAGTTATTGAGTTGGAGAAAGTTATGGGCCATCCAGCGGTTCACATCTTTTAGACAGTCTGAAACAGCAGCCAGGCTTCTCGGATCATTGGGTCTCAGCGGGAGGTATATCTGTGTGTCGTCAGCATAGCAATGGAAGGTAACATTGTGCCGCTGGATGATTTGGCCGAGTGGGAGCATATAAACAGAAAATAAAATTGGACCTAAAATAGAACCTTGCGGTACACCATAGGCTATTTGGGTTGTAGAGGATGAATGGTTGCCTATGGTGACCGCACAAGTTCTGTTTAAAAGGTAAGAACAAAACCAACCAAGTGCAGTGTCCCTGATACCAACCCAGGATTTAAGACGGTCAATTAAAAAGTTGTGATCTATGGTGTCAAAAGCAGCACTTAAATCTAAAAGGATTAAAATAGCACTCTCTCCTCTGTCTGTAGTTAAAAGCAGGTCATTGGTTACTTTGAGGAGGGCGGTTTCGGTGCTGTGTAACACTCTAAAACCAGATTGAAATTTCTCAAATAAATTATTTTGTGCCATAAAAGATAAAAGCTGGGAGGAAACTACTTTTTCTAAAACTTTAGATAAAAAGGGAAGTTTAGAAATTGGTCTAAAATTATTAAAATCAGTGGGGTCTAGGTTGGCTTTCTTTAAAAGAGGTTGGACCGCAGCATGCTTAAAAACAGAGGGAAAAACACCGTGGGTTATAGAACTATTTACAATGGATAAAATACTGGGTCCAACTGTGTTAAAAACCTCTTTAAGAAATTAAGTAGGAATAAAATCAAGGCTGCACGTGGTTGGTTTCATGTGTGATAAAATATCTGATAAGAAAGAAAGTGAAACAGGTTGAAATTCGCTAAAATGTGTAAAAATGTCTCTGCTTGCGGATAAAATGCTGTCTGGGGGAGTGATCTGTTGCCTAATAAAATCAACCTTGTCTTTAAAAAACTGTAAAAACTCCTCACAGGTTTCTTGAGTTGCGTCATTAAAATAAGAGGGAGAGGGGGAGGTGACTAAATCTAAAACCTTAAATAAAACTCTGGGGTTAGAACGGTTCTCTAAAATCAGGTTGGAAAAGTAGGAATTCTTTGCTTCTTTTACTGTATTTTGATATTTTTTCAGTGAGTCTATCCAAATATCCTTAAAAACATGAGTGCCTGACTTTTTCCAAGTTCTTTCCTTTTTTCTACAATCTCTTTTCAGTTGGTGTGTAAAATCGTTGTGCCAAGGCTGTGGATTAGAATTCTTCTTTTTTGTTTTAAAAGGGGCAACTAAATCCAGAACAGATTGACATGTTTGGTTAAAATTGGAGACCAGCTCCTCAGTGTTAAAATTATGATTAAGAGCACTAAAAGAAGCAGAGGTAAAAAGTTCAGAAAACTTAAAAGCAGACAGAGAGGTAAAAACTCGGCGGCGGACAGCTGTTTCCTGGTCTACATGTAAAACAGATAAAACCACATTAAATAAAATTGCTTTATGATCGGACACACAGATATCCTCAGATCTTAGGTTCTTGGGGCTGAGACCACTGTATAAAACCAAGTCTAGTGTATGACCTTTACAGTGGGTGGGTACATTCACAGCTTGAGTTAGATTAAAAGAATCTAAAACGTCTAAAAAATCATTGATAAAACTTTGGGTGGGACAGCAGACATGGATGTTAAAATCACCTAAGATAAGAACCCTGTCATGTTTGCACATAAAAGTAGATACAAACTCTGAAAACTCTTGAATAAAAATACTATTTGGTTTCGGGGGTCTGTAAATGATTAGAATTAAAACTGGACTATTTGATTTTAACATGAAACCAAGATGTTCAAATGAAGTATAAGCGTCATAAAAGACAGGGGTGCAATTAAAAATATTTCTAAAAATGACAGCAACCCCCCCGCCCCCCTATATACAGTATATATACAGTTTATATATATATATATATATATATATATATATATATATATATATTATATATATATATATATATACAAATTGAGAAGTACCAAGGGTTGAAAGAGCAGCTGGAACAGATGTGGAAGGTCAAGGCTGGCGTGGTCCCTGTGGTAGTGGGGGCACTCGGGGCAGTAACCCCCAAACTGGGAGATTGGCTCCAACAGATCCCAGGAACAAGATCTGAAGCCTCAGTCCAGAAGAGTGCAGTCCTAGGAACAGCCAAGATACTGCGCAGAACCCTCAAACTCCCAGGCCTCTGGTAGAGGACCCGAGCTTGAGGATGACACAGATACCACCCAACCAGGGGTGAGAAGGAGATTTTTTTTTTTTCATAAAGTATATATATATATGTATTTATATCAGAGATGGGGGACTCAAGTCTAGTGACTTGACTCGAGTCAGGACTTAAGTCGCCAGATTGAGGACTTGTGACTTGCTTGATCAACAGTGAGAACAGACTTGACTTGACTTGGACTTGCTATCCATGACTTGAGACTTGACTTAGACTTGCATGAAATGACTCGATAAGTCATTGCTGTCTTGGTTATTTGGTGAATAAAAATGAAAAAAATATTTTCGATTTCATGTTTCCTGTTGCATGTGGGCGAACCTGGCAACCGGATCTACTACGTGATGCGCACGCCCATCTAACAGTAGAGCGGCCGGGGTTTGAAGCATGGAAGGAGGCGGTGCTACCAGTTCTGCTGCTGTCACAGCAGGCGCGCCGGTAGCACTGGTGCCACTTTTCACAGGAATCCAGCCCGCGAAAGAATATTTACTGGCCCTTTTAGTGGAAAAAACATTAAAACATGCTGGCCGTATAGTGGCCGTTATGAGCTGCCCTCTCTCATCTCCGCGCAGCAGTGTAGATTTGCTCAGCAACAATCCTCCCCACACGACCCCGCTATGTTCTTTATGCGCTTGATGTTGTTCTGATGACCGTTCCGCCTCGTTGAACCACCACAATGTCGTTTTCTACTTTGAAACGTTGACACTGTATTTTGATAAGCTGTTGCACTCGTCAGACTCATGGTGTGAGCGGAACCGCACCGGTACCGGACCGGTAAAATGTGGCTCCATCCAAAATCCGCTGCGCTCGTGCTCACATGCGTTGATGCAGGTCGAGTGTTTCGTATAAATATATGCAGAGACGGCGCTCCTTCAAAACAACATCAAATAAGGATTGTTTTTGATAAGCTGTGGAAACTCTGAGTTAACCTATTTCTACCTGAATTTCTATGAACTATTAAGCTGTTGAGTAAACCTTTAACTTATATTTTACTTGATAAAATAAGACATTATATGCACTCATATGTTGTCGTAGTGTTTTACAGTATCTGTAGCTATTAATGTGATGCTCATCATTTTCCAGACATATTTTTCATTTTAATTTCCATCAACCGGCCCTCATTCAAAACTAATTGAGTAGCCCTGCTATAGGCCATCTTATCTTATCTAGTTAGCCTGTCAGGTGTGAGGGGTTATTTTTGTTTGCACCCCACTTTTAAACTTGTTCCGGCACCACTGTGTTGCAGCCAGTGTTCGCAAAATTATAAAATTTGCATTTAAAGATATTAACTCAACAAAAGAAACGATTTTCCGTGTGCAGCGCAAAAATATCCGACACATACAGCATCACGTCAAATTTCATCCACCATTTCCGACTACACAAAGAAAATTAAGAATGTCTCTAGCTAACTTCACCATTCTTTTTAATCTAATGTTTGTTGTAAATAAAAGGAAGTGGTTTGCTGCCCTTCCCAGGATAAACTACTGTGTTGACTCTGTCTGGTAATTATTGTTTGGTACACCTGGCCCTGTACTCATTCCTAATTATTCTGATCCTGCTGGTCCTAGTGAGTGTTTATAATTATTCTTTAGCGTTATATCCCCTTCCTCTATTTGTTAGCCCTTTTGTGCAAAGGAGGGCTACATAAAACTTAGGCTGCGGTCTCTTAAAGTTGTAAGATGGTTGTCTTCCAGCTTATTATATTTCTATGACTTGACTTGTGACTTCCTTGACCTAAGCTATGACTTGACTTGACTCGACTCTCACAAAAATGACTTGGGACTTGCTTGAGATTTGAAGGTTAAGACTTGAGACTTGCTTGAGCCTTGCATATGTGTGACTTACTCGCATCTCTGATTATATATATATATATATATATATATATATATATATATATATATATATATATATATATATATATATATATATATATATTATATTCCATACTTTACAATTTAAGCGAGAATACATCATGTTAATCTGAATTCAAATGCATAGCAACAATGGATTTTTCATCTTTATTCCTTAGTCTACGTTTATGTTCTGAAATCCTAGTTCTTCACTTCTGTTTTCTTCTGAAGGTACAAACCCAACTATTACTACCAGGCTACTGAACTAAGAGCCTCACCTTATTCATTTTTTTTTTTTTTTTTTTTTTTTTTTTTTACATCAGATGCAGAGACAGTAGAACGAAATGACTTAAGTAAATTTACATGACACCACTGTACTCTCTTCCTTCTTTTCTGGACTCTACACCAATTAATGCCTGATCAACATACAGCTCCTTAATGTGCAAGGCCCGCTACACTTTGACTGGAATGGCAAACCTGCCACATGCAACAAAGCAGACAGTTGAACCTCTGGTTCAAACAAGCCAAGCTTTCAGTCTTAGGATCATAAAGTTCCTGTATTTTTCCTTGTGCACAGCAAAGATTTTTATGACCATGGCAGAGGCAATATGTAGTTAAAGGCGAAAGTCATGCAGATAGTTCAAAACATTATCAGGAGGCTCAACATTTTTCAAACCATCACCCAAAACAGACAATAGTCCCTGAGCTGTGTGTCCACAGATCAGTTCATGAGGACTGAAACTGTGCTCCCCTGTGACACCTCCCGTATTGCAAGCCACAACCAAGGCAGGCCCTCTGATAGGGTTTAGTTAGCAACATTTTTAACGGTTAAAAGGTACGAGACATGAATTTACTCCCATGACCCAGTTTGCACCAGAAACACCTTCAGAACACCAGAAGTAGCCATAAAAGAAGTTGATGCTTTCTTAACTGGCCTGGTTTTAATGCACTTTTACACATCACTGTGAACAAGTATTTACTCCCCACCTAAGTCATTGGAAGTGAACCCACACAATCAAGTATCAGATACTCAAATGGTTTCCGCTGGCTAAATCTGTTGGTTGGGTTTTACAGTACATGACTATGTCTCAAGGCCAGAAGAAATGGCAAAGCAGTCTGTCATACATATACACATATTTGCTTCACACTAAGATGACTTGCCACTCCATATTTATCCATTTCCTCAGGCTCCTGCAGGACTGAACCTACATAAAGCACACTATAGTGGTGGACCATCCTTTCAAATTCTCGCTTTCGCAAAATCCTTTCCCAGTTTCTCGTCTTCACCCTGGGGACAGCTGGGGACGAAAAAACATATCAACCTCTCCACATACCTCAGGAGGACATAATCAGGAGCTGTTTCACCAGTAGCAGTACCAGTTGAAAAAGGCAAAATGCTCTCCACAATAGGACTGATTAGCCTGCGAGTCTCTCAAAATCTTAGTGAATGAGTGGTTTGCATGCATGTCAAAAAGCAATATTTTAATAGCAAAGTATTATGAATGTGAAGGTGAAGCCAATTTGAACTGCTGATTTAACTGCATATTCTCTCTCTTGCAAGTTATCTTGGCATGTTGTAGTCTTCAGTGGGCTTGGGCACTGTGTAATTGTCAGATCCTGAAACGCTGATGTGATTTGACCCTTGTGTTTTCTGCTGTGTCCTTTTATGTCCTTCGCCCATGGTTTGTTTCGTATGACACAAACACAGAGGAGACAAGTGGAGAGGGGGGTAAAGGTGGCAATTTGGCAATACCACAAGAGCAGTCAAGTGCAATAAAAAGCAGCAGCACTGTGTGTGTGTGTGTGTGTGTGTGTGTGTGTGTGTGTGTGTGTGTGTGTGTGTGTGTGTGTGTGTGTAGTGACATGCAGAGAGAGACTGCATTAGCGCGATCCACTCAGGTCACCAAACAAGGTGCCTGTCAACCACATAATAATATAGAGAAATAGACTACAACACAAGACCAACAGACCAACTATTCAAAGCAGATACCAGTATAACTATCTAGTTAATGTTAATCCAGTTGCCCCAATGCACCACTGAAATCCAAAAACTTACTTCATGACTACAAATCAAAACAAATCCATTATGTTATGACAGGGGGCGCGGCGACAAGGGCCTATGATTTTCGCAATGCGAAAAACGCAGATAAATGACAGAATTTGGCAATGAATATTGAATCGAATGTAAAACGCGGAATTTCATTTAATTCATAAAAAACAGGGTTTCCCCGAACATTATGTGTTTGTCTCCACACCTAAGCAAAAAGAGAAGAAGAAAAAAAAAACACGTTGAGAGTCTCTTCTCCTCTCTATTAATGTATTTAACGGCACACCACTTTATCCAGCGTCTTTCCTCTCTGTCTGTTTCACTGAGGGGTGGGGCTGTAACACATACACACGGCAAAGACGTTTATTCTGACTTCTCTGAGTTTTATCAACATAAGAATGACTCGACTTGCAAGAATCCTTATGATGAGCAGCTACAAACACAATCTCACATCAGAAACGTTCAGAAATGAACTGATTCACAACTGAAAGTTAAACTTAAATAGCTTTTTCTTCTTGATTTATTGACTTTTGAATCATCAAACACATAAATAGACACCATTTGATGGAAGAAATTCTCTTTAATTCTAAAACATAGAATTATGAAAAATGTCAATGGAAAACACACAATTTGGGAAAAAATAAAACAGAATCTGGAAAATGAAAACTGATTTCATACAGAGAAGGAGGGGAGGGCATGCATCTTTTTAATGACAAAGGTGGGGGCCCTGCAGAAAAAGTTTGGGAACCACTGCATTAATGGGACATGGATGATACAGATGGAGGAGCTCACTGCATTCTGATCATACAGTGTTCTTGTGGGGTAAAAGGGTACAACTAGCTCTGTAAGATGTGATGGTGCCTGACCATTAAGGGCTTTGTAGATGAGGAGGAGGATTTTAAATTATATTCTGGGCAGCCAATACAGTGAAGCGCATACAAGAGTATTGTAATCTCTTTTCCAAGTTCTTGTCAGAACACAAGCTGCACATGTTGGATCAACTGGAGAGTCTTTGGAGATGTATTGGAGCAGCCTGCTAATCAGGAATTGCAATAATCTACTCCAGAAGTAAAAAAAAAAAAAAAGATGCATGGACCTATTTTTCTGCAAGGTGATAAAAGGCAGTCCTTGAAGTTTGTTTTAAGTGGGAGTTAAGTTATCCTTAAGGCATCCTTGGACTTTAGTTAACATTATGGCTGCATTAATCTGGCTTAATCGATAGATATAATTGGGTACCATCAGCATAAAACGTTTATGGAGTGTTTTATAATTATATTGCCTAATGGAAGCATATATAAACTGAATAGAATTCGTCCAAGCACAAAATCTTGTGGGACTAACATCGCTTGCATGGAGGATTCATCGTTAACATATACAAACTTAAATCAATATGATAACTACGATCTAAACCAGCATAATGTGCTTCTTTCAATAGCAATTAAATGTTCCAGTCTTTGTAATAGGATGCGATTGTCAATGGTGTCTACTGCGATTAGAAGTAATTTAGTAATTTTCACCAGTGCTTTCTTTGTGCTGTGGTGGACGGACTGCAGTACCTGGTGGTGATTAATTTGGTCTCTTATAGTTATTATTTTTTCATAAAAGACGTTCATGAAATCACCACTACTGAGCACTGAAGGGATCCATAGATCAATAGAGCTGTGACTCTGTCAGCCTGGTTACATTGCTGAAGAGATACCTGGAGGTGTTCTTATTCTCTATTTATGATGAGTAGTGGCTGCTCTGGCATTACGGAAAGTATTCTTATACATTTTAAGTTTTTTTTGCCACACGAGTGGAGATTCTTCTAGATTAGTGGAATGTCATATTCTTTCAAGTTTTTGCAATGTTTGCTTTAATTTGCTATATTGAGGATTAAACCATGGAACAGACTTCTTTTGATTTATTGTCTTCTTTTTAGTGGGGCTATAGAGTCAAGTGTCATTCGCAGAGCACCTGTAGCACCATCAACAAGTTACACGATGGGAGTCCTCTCGTATGTTGAGACATGGTTTTGAATTAAGTGACAAATGAAATTACTTCTATAAATCTAGCTACAGTACTATTAGATAGACATCTAGAGTAGAAACTATTGCTTAATGGCATGTAGTCCAGTAGTAAGAATTAAAAAAAGTTTTACATAATGGTCTGATGAAAGGGGGTTCTGTGGAAATACTAAGGGCCCTAGTTTCGTGGCGCAGCACAGGGCGGCGCAGGGTGGCGGAGCCGGCGCAGTGCAAGTTTCGACCCGCGCAGCCTTGCGCACGGTCAGTTTGTCAGTTTGGTGGATCGCCTGCGCGAAGATGGGTGTGGCGGCGCAGCAAGGGGAGGCGTCACAGATTCAGCTTGGCGTAGAGGAAGTTTCGTGGCAAAAAGCCTCGCCAATACTGGGCTGAAAGCTCGCCAGCTCCAACCTGGTCTACTTTCGGCGCAAGGCGTAAATAAAGTCCATTCATTCAATGCGAATCACAGCTGGCGGAGTGGAAGTTTGGCTGACGGCGCGCAGTGCGCACACGTTACCGAGACCTCACAGGCAGGCTTCCACAGTTCCAGGCACATTTAAATGCAATAAATAATCACAACAAACTCTATTTAATGCAACTAATTGAATCAACACGTGAATTTATATCTATATAGATTCCTCGTCTCCTCCTCGTCTCCCACTCACGCCTTCTTCTCCTCCCTCTTTCCCATTTGCGCGGGTGGGCGAGACGGGAGGTGTGCCTGCGTGAGCCTGCGCGGTGCACGAAACTTGCAAAGTCCAGGCGGACACACCCCATCAGCGCGGCGCAGTTGCGCTGAGAGCTGACTGCGCCTGGTCTACGAAACTAGGGCCCTAAGACTTAATCGTCAACTTCAATGCCTTGTGCCAGAAAAAGGTTGAAGTTGTGGTTAAAACAGCAAATGGGTTTTTATACACTGAATACATTGAATCTAATAATAAGATAAAACAGTACTAAGTCTATTGCCATTACCAATATTCACATGAATAAAATCATCTACGATAATTATTTTGTCTGTTTAAGGACTAAATTTGATAGAAACTCTGAGAACTATCCAGATCATCCATCCATCCATCCATTTTCTACCGCTTATCCTGTATTTAGGGTCACGGGGGGGCTGGAGCCAATCCCAGCTGTCATTGGGCGAAGGCAGGGTACACCCTGGACAGGACGCCAGTCTATCGCAGGGCCGACATGTAGAGACAAACAACCATTCACGCTCATATTTATCCAGATCATGCTATTTCATAATAATAATAATAATAATAATAATAATAAAAACTAATTGCACCAACTTGGCAGCATCTGAGTTGGTGCAATTAGTTATTGGTACATTTAGAACTTAATTTTCACCAGACATTCTTTTTATATTAATTGATAGCTATATTTTGTTATTTACTGGAAATAAAATGGGAATTCTTTTTTTTTTTTCTATTCTCAAGATCTCTTGACAGAGACAAAGTACATACTGTCAATGATGGCTGTTTGGATGATTCCATTTAAATGTGAAATGGAAAACTTGACCCATTTGCTTTCTGACATTACATGGACCAGTGACCTGAGCATCCGTGGCCCGTCAGGCTTTTCTATGAACTGAAGCACCGTTTGCCAATGAAACCAAACGTCCTCTTCAACAGGTCGACTAGCCTAAAAACACTGTACAGAGGTGTCCACTGCAGCTTAACAGAGTAAATAACAGAGAATTTCCATGTAGATCCATGTGTCCCACTAACTTCATATCAAAAATCTCCAGGTTATCGACTCCTAAAACTAATAGGTTTCTTTGCATTGTATTGTTGAAAGTACAATATTGTGCACTGCTCATCTCATTCGTCAGCAGAGAAGCAACCTTGGTGAAGTTGAGCTTCTAACAAGTGAACAAAGGTTCCTCAAAATACATGATGCATTCAGGTCACATAAGCAGTGCACAATATGGTTCATGAACATCACCTTAAATACAAGCTGAAATGGAAATGCCTTTCTAACCCCTTTATATCTATTAAACAATATATGCAAAAAAATATATTATTTTTTATATAAAATAACAATATTATTTTCTTCCTGAAAAACTAAATATGTGTGCTTACATCAGCTAGTAGCAACCAATTTCAACCAATAATATCATGACATCCATCCATCAATCAATCAGAGCTAGATAAGGTCGTGGGTTAATCTTTTGAAGGATCAAATCAAATTCATACGAACGTTTTGTCCCGCCTGCCTTTCCTGTTTCACTCAGAAATAAATCACGGTAAGGAAGATAGATATTTCTGAAAATGCATTTCAGCTCAACTTTGAAGAGAAACTTCACCTTAAATTATGTATTTATGTGAGCTTTACTCATAATTCAGGTGATTACCAAAAAAGATGATTTCTTTCCAACCGAAAACACGTGTAAAAAAAATGGATTTAAAAGTTTGTTTCAACCAAACTGCCACCACTGTGACTCGCTGGAGCGAGAGTCAGAGAGTCTGAAAGTAGCTGCTCATGGCTGATTAGCTGTCACGACTAGATCTACATGTTTATCTGAGTAGCGGTCAGTCAGTTCCCCCGGTAGCCACGAAGGCACGTGTCATACTATTGTTTTTTCCTCTCTGCACTATTGCATTTTAAAAATGAAGCACTTTTTGGATGGTGTCACCCTTTAATTAAATGAATGTGTAAAATGATATTTGGATGGCCTTTGTACATTATGGGTGTCCCGATGCCACAGAGCCCGGTTAAAAACATAGTCCAGTATTTTTCTGGTCAGTTGTTTGCATGTTCTTGTAGCCACACCTTTGCTAAATGCAGGTAGTATAAAATAAAATGGTAAAACAAAGGGTGTGAAAATATCGTTTAGGTTTAGTATATCTGTTTGGTTATGATAAAAAAAATTCTCACCAGAGATGCACCAATACCGAGTCCAGTATCATGTCTGATACTGATACATGCACTCGTATAACTACTCTAATACCACAGTACCTGAAACAACATTATACCAAGGTGATGTTAAACATTACACATTGTTGTAGAAACTTTCAGCCGCCTTCCCAGTAAGTCTCATAGTTTAGCTGCAAGGTTGTGAGATGTGTGTCTGCCTGGGGTCTGTCAGGGTTTTCATCAATGTATTTCAAGCATAGCACAATCTCCAACATCTCCAAAACTGCAGCTCTTGTGGGGTATTCCTGGTCTGCAGTGGTCAGTAGCTATCAAAACACAAGGTCATGGGCAGCCAAGGCTCATTGATGTATGTAGAGAGCGAAGGCTGGCCTGTGTCATCTGGTTCAACAGACGAGCTACTGGAGCTCAAAATGCTGAAAAAGTTGTGCTGATTCTGATGGAAAGGTGTCAGAACACACAGTGCATCACAGTTTGTTGGGTATGGTGCTGCGTAGCTACAGACCGGTCAGGGTGCCCATGCTGACCCCTGTCCACAAACCAGTCAGAGTGCCCACACTGCCCCCTGTCCACAGACCAGTCGGGGAGCCCATGTTGGCCCATTTTTACAGACCAGTCAGGGTACCCACACTGACCCCTGTCCACAGACCAGTCAGAGTGCCCAGGTTGACCCCTGTCCACAGACCAGTCAGGGTGTCCATGCCGACCCATGTCCACAGACCAGTCAGAGTACCCATGTTGACCCCTGTCCACAGACCAGTCAGGGTGTCCATGCCGACCCATGTCCACCGACCCATGTCCACAGACCAGTTAGGGTGCCCATGCTGACCCCTGTCCACTGCTGAAAGTGCCAACGTTTGGGGCATGTGAGCGTCAGAACTGGACCATGGAGAAATGGCAGGAGGTGGCCTGGTTTGATGAATCACGTGGATTTCTGGGAGCATGTGCGCCACTTACCTGGTGAACACATGGCACCAGGATGCACTATGCGAAGAAGGCAAGCTGGTGGAGTCAGTGTGATGCTTTGGGCAATGTCCTGCTGGGAAACCTCGGGTCCTGCCATTCATGTGGATGTAACTTTGACACGTACCACCTACATAAGCATTGTTGCAGACCATGTAGACCCTTTCACGGTATTCCCTGATGGCAGTGACCTCTTTCAGCAGGATGACGCACCACAAAGCAACAATGGTTCAGGAATGGTTTGAGAAACACAACAATAGGGCAGTTTTTGTGGTAAAAGGGGGACCTAAACAATATTAGGCAGGTCGTGATAATGATATGGCTGATCGGTGTAAAAGCCATCATGAACTGAACTGGACGGTATCAAACTAGCGCACTATGAAACTGTATCAAATGGTAACATGATGAGTTGTATCATTCTTGGATTGTAGACCATGGGCCCTAGTTTTGTAGACCAGGCGCAGTCAGCTCTCAGCGCACCTGCGCCGCGCCGACGGGGTGTGTCCGCCTGGACTTTGCAAGTTTCGTGCACCGCGCAGGCTCGCGCAGGCTCGCCTCCCGTCTCGCCCACCCGTGCAAATGGGAAAGAGGGAGGAGAATAAGGCGTGGGAGACGAGGAGGAGACGAGGCGTGGACTGGGATTAATACAGCCGATTCAGATCTTCACCAATCAAATGAGCTCCTCTCCTCACCTTTAATGCGTTAGGGGAGGTTCAGTGCAAGTTCCGTCACTTGACATCCCGATGACAGAAGCAGCGCCGCCGCTCCCACCACACGCATCACGCGCTGTGCGTGCGTATCATAATAAAAACAATGCCGATATTATAAAAAACAGGAGAGAGAGAGAGAGAGGGAGATGTTTTGGTCCGAGAGGCTGAGTTTCCGTTACGCGTGCCATCCGCCTTTGATCTGACGTCAGATGTGACGGGACAATCTATATAGATATAAATTCACGTGTTGATTCAATTAGTTGCATTAAATAGTGTTTGTTGTGATTATTTATTGCATTTAAATGTGCCTGGAACTGTGGAAACCTGCCTGTGAGGTCTCGGTGACGTGTGCGCACTGCACGCCGTCAGCCAAACTTCCACTCCGCCAGCTGTGATTCGCCTTGAATGAATGGACTTTATTTACGCCTTGCGCTGAAAGTAGACCAGGTTGGAGCTGGCGAGCTTTCAGCGCAGTCTCGGCGAGGCTTTTTGCCACGAAACTTCCGCTACGCCAAGCTGAATCTGTGACGCCTCCCCCTGCTGCGCCGCCACAACCATCTTGGCGCAGGCGATCCACCAAACTGCCAAACTGACCGTGCGCAAGGCTGCGCTGGTCGAAACTTGCATTGCGCCGGCTCCACCACCCTGCGGCACCCTGCGCCGCCCTGCGCTGCACCACGAAACTAGGGCCCCATGTATCAAGATCATTTCAAATCATCTTGAGAGGGAAAAATGCACCCCTCTAGTAAGTACCAAAATAGAAGAAAACAAACTCTATTACTCATCAAGGTAATAGTTAACATCTGAGAAAACGGCACCAATTTCCAAGTACAATCCAACGTTATTTGGTGGTGTAGCCCTCTCACTCATCACAGCTGTATTCCTTAAGCCTACTAACATAAACACAATAAGAAAACACAACAAGGGAGGAGCTTAAATTGTATGTACCAGGCAGAAAATAGGCCAAGGTAACTGTCTAGCACAAGGGGTCTAAGAGGCCTGGGGTAGCCTATGGCTGTTAGTGAATGCTGAATAATTGACCTCCTTTCATTAATTAATAATAAAAGTGTGAGCCCCCATTTTGAGTTACACCTGAAATAATTAAATGTAGCCTACTACTGGATCTTACGTACACAATGGTAAATACTGCATTGAAATGAATACCTTGTAAATAATGTATCACACAAATTATCAATGAATAGACCTGACCTATGACACCAAAACAGCACAACAGCCCAATGATCATTCAAAAATCATCAGCTGCATTGAACTGCAGTTAACATGTTACCATAATACAAAAATGGTTATCATAAGAACTTCCGTTTATGTGAATAAGCACAATTTGTATGCACCTTTGCAAATATGCAAACATACAGTTGAATAAAATGAACATTTTAAACACACAGTCTGAGGTACCTTCCGTTGGCGCAAGGCTCAGTGTAGCTAACTGGGATGCTAAGTCATAAATTGCTGATGGCCAAGATTAAGTTAATTTACCAAAAATATCCCCAACTGCAAATATCCAGCTACACTGAAACCACTGTTTTTCTATTTTCAAATCAGAAATGCTGTCCTCACACTATGAGGTCATCTTCCTTCTTCTTTTTACTCACTCAACCCTCTTCCCCCAACACCATTATCAATATATTAATAAACAGATATACTTGAAATGACAACATATATGAAGAGATCAAATTAAATATTATGTTGCATTTTACTTTAAATTACATTTTGTTGTAAAAATTTAAAACCATTACGTTTGTCTGGGGCGCTACAGTGGTGAAACTGAAAGTGAGTGCATTGGCATGTTGATAATAATCACTCATTTCACAGGAGACATGTCTAAAGTTTGGATTTTGCCTTTTCTCTTCAAAATAAGTTGGCCTCCCAACAGTTTGTTCATTAGTTTGATGTTTTTTTCTTTGTTTCTTGACCCTTCATACTGCTGTTTCAATATGCATCCATATTCCAAGATTTCCGCTATTAACTTGGTGCAAAGTACAATTTCATTACAACTGAAAAATATTGTAAAAGTCATCCATTTTATGATAAAATAATAAAGAAGATGTAATTACCTACTGTGCCCTTGAACAAAGCAATGACTCCCCTTGTGCCTACTGCTATAACCCCCTATACATGGACATACATCAACCACACACAACCAGTACGTGTGTGTGTGTGTGTGCGCGTTTGTGTGTGTGCGCGTGTTTGTGTGTGTGTGTTTGTGTGTGTGCATGCACGCTCCAAGCACCAGGTATCCCCTGACATTCTCCTCTTGTGCTTGTCATGAATAAACATCTGCTCTGACTGCAGACTTAACAGCTTGTAATAAGTAATACACCCTATTACTCGTTGAGTGTGCATGATGTGTACAGTGTAAGGTGTGTGTGTGTGAGTGTGTGTGTGTGTGTGTGTGTTAATGCTCCGTATCAGAGTTGTCTGTCAGGCAGCCGTGCCTCCGCATAAAAGGAGCCTGTTCAACAAGCCCTCGGCACTGTCACTCTGTGCCTCCCCTTACACACTTATTTTTCATTCTGTCCTTAAATGTCTCACTTTTGCTGTTCACTTAAGCTTCATTGTTTTCTCTGGCTCTCCTTCATGTATCTGTCATTCTCCATCCTTCTCTTCCTTAAACCCCTGAGCTACTCTTCTGTGTTTGCTGAGCAGAATAGCTGTACCTCTCTCTCATTCTATTTTATCTTGTACTGAAATCTGTAACTCTCTCTTACTCGCTCACCTGTTTGCTAAGAAAGATGCCTCTAATCTCCCTCTGTTCTAATATTAGTCTTTCCCTCGCACTCGTTGAATAGTGAACAAATTTTAAAGCCTGAAGTAAATTTGTGATATTTGGAAAAATATATATAAAATTGGGCAGATCAAAATTAATTGAATTCTCTTCTCTCATGCCAAATAAGTTTATTAGTTTTAATATATTATCTTTATTTAATCAGGTTGTCTCATTGAGATGAATATCTATTTTCCCAGGAAGCCCCAAGAAGAAAGAAATCACACAAACACAACAGAAACAATATAACAACATGATAAACAGGAATTAAAAATGGTTACAAGAATTATAAAAAAATAAAGTTAAGTGTTATAATATCCAAGGGAATGTACAACAGTGTAGTGTGAGTGAAGTTTATTCCATTTAAAACATGCATAGTAACTGAAGCCTTCTCTGCCAACATTAGTGCATACATGAGGGATACCTACTATTAAGTAGCTGGTGGATGGTCCACTATTAGTGACTAGATTTAAATGAGAGAACATTAATAAATTGCACTGCTGACGCGTTGATAGGGAAGCATGAGAATGAATAATAGCACCATAGTCATGGACGGACATGAAGGTTGACTTCCTTTTATACTGAAGCCTACTTTGATTTTAAATTTAAATGTTGAGAGGAGTCTTGAATTGACAGTCTAATATCAAGATAGGGTTTCCAAGTATTTGTTTGGTTGAGTAACGTGAGTGACAGGCAGGAAGGTTTTAATACAGGAAGGTCGGCATCACTGTTAAAGGTGGAGAATATCACGCATTTAGTCTTTCTGCATTTAGAAATAGTCTATGATGAAGGAGGGATAGTTCCAAAGGCGGACCGAAGATGAGTCAGAGCCTGGGCCAGAGCGAAGCCTGTGGCAAATACTGTATCATTAAGAAAAAAAAAGACATTAAAGTACTGGGGAGGAAAGATTGGATTATTAATGTATAATTGAAACCACAATTGACCAAGGTTAGACCCCTGTGGCACTCCATTTCTGATTGTACATTGGCTTGAGTGAGAACTATTAGAAAATATAGTCTAAGACCTATCTTTATATTAAGAGTGGAACCAATCAAGCAGGGCTTTATCCAGACCTCCACTGTAGGTTATGGAGGATAATTTCATGAAGAATCAAATGAGGGCAACATCAAGTAGTTTTTATCCAGGGAGCAGAGACTGTTACCGATGACTGAAACTGCAGCTGTTATTGTCATGGGATCAGCATGGAAACCAGACTTTAGTGGGTAAATAAAGCTGCATAGTTGTAAGGTGGCCAGTGATCCCTGGATTTATGCTGGTTTATATATTAGCCAGTAATTGTTAAGACCAGAGACATCTCCATTTTTGAGTAAGTGTACTACTAAGCACTTTGTCACGGAGTTTGGCAACCCCTCCAGAATGTTTTCCATTGGCTTCATTATTTCCGATGTACAATCCAAATATAAAGGGCAGCTGAGGTTAGGTTGCTCCCTCAAAGTTTCTCCAGACAGTAAACTGTGACTGTTGCATCCTACACCCATTGAGAGTGCTGAATTTTATGAATGAGGATGCGACTCTGCTGCAGTTGCTAATATTGTTCTCAGATGATGATCCTCAGTGGCATATAGGTTTCTTCTATCCACATAGCCCATTCTAATCTCGCACATTAGCTTACAGTGAGACTGGAGAGAGTAAATTAGTAAGTTAGCATGTTTTAGAATTCACATTATTGCTCTGTAGGGTTGTCAAAAATCAATACCCAAATATAAAAAAAAAAATTTGTATCAGATTAGACACTAATTTGCAAAATATGGATATCAACAGGGCCATCTTCGCCAACGCTATATAACATTCACAACACTGAGCTGACTGCACACAGCTGTCACTGCTGCTGGAGGGCCCTATCTACCAGTTTGAGTAGAAAATGAAAAACGCAAAAGTGCCGTTTGGAAGTATTTTGCATATGAAGCAAATGGTCAGAGAAAGGCTAAGGATGTCGACAAGCTGAACATTTAAGTCTGTTAGCATTAAGCTAACAGCCAGCGACTGTGGCTAATAACAAATTGAAAAGGTTATTGTTGGAGCTAGGCAGCTAACGTCATCAGTCCTGCCCAGCTAACATTAAGAGACGTTTAGGATACCACAATAACGTGTCTGAAAAGTCAACCAGCAATGAGACAGAACCAGTAGCAGCCTGCTCTACCAACTCAATTCAATTTTATTTATAGTGTCATATCACAACAGAAGTTATCTCAGGATACTTAAAACATTGAGCAGGACTAGAATACGCTCATGATTTTCAGAGTTAATACATTTTCAAAGTCCCAACATCACCCAGGAGGCAGACATCTTGTGCAGACCTGGTGCTTTGGTTCCATCTTAGTAATCGTATTAACAGAAGCAATAGTATCAACAGCAGCAGTTCATGGCGGCAGGCACAGCCATGCCGAGATGGATCCATCTCAACCATGTCGCTGTAGACCAAAAAGCAGGAGTAGTTGAGCAGTCACACAGCGGGCAGGTGGAGTAAGAGTCAAATGACCACGGTGTCGGTGGAGTCAGGATCAGGTTCCACCATGGTCCAGGTAGACCTGCTAGACCAGAAAGTGCAGGGACACTGGGACTCTAACATACACAGAGAGAGAGAGAGAGAGAGAGAGAGAGAGAGAGAGAGAGAGAGAGAGAGGCTCAGTGTGTCACTATAATTCCCCCAGCAGCCTAGGCCTATAGCAGCTTAACTAAGAGCTAGTCTAAGGCAAACCGGAGCCAGCCCTAACTATAAGTGTTGACAAAGAGTAAAGTTTTAAGCCTACTCTTAAATGTGGGAACGGTGTCTGCATCCGAACCAGAATTAGAAGATGGTTCCACATAAGAGGAGCTTGATGGCTGAAAGCTCTGGCACCTGTTCTAATTTTGGAGACTTTAGGAACTACATGTTAGCCTTTATTCTGAGAGCGTAGTGCTCTAGCAGGACAGTGTTTAATGAGCTCTTTAAGATATGATGGTGCCTGACCATTAAGAGCCTTGTAAGTGAGGAGAAGGATTTTAAATTAGATTCTGGATTTTACTGACAGCCAGTGCAGAGAAGCTAATACAGGAGTGATCCCTTTTTCTAGTTTTAGTCAGAACACGAACTGCATCATTCTGGACCAGCTGGAGAGATTTAAGGGATTTATTGGAACAGCCTGATAATAAGGAATTACAATAATCCAGCCTTGAGGTAACAAATGCATGGAATAGTTTTTCTGCATCTTTCTGAGACAGCATTGGCCTGATTTTAGTAATGTTACGCAAGTGAAAGAATGCTGTCCTCGTAGTTTGTTTAATATGAAAGTTTAAAGACAGATCCTTATCAAAGATAACACCAAGGTTTCTTACGGTAGTATTTGAAACAATTGCAATCCCATCAATAGAAGCTATATCTTCAGACAGTGAGCTTCAGGGGAGTTTAGGCCCCAATGCAATAACTTCCGTATTTAAATCGCTGATTGGTTTCTTCAGGCTTGATTGATAGATATAGTTCATTATCATCTGCGTAACAATGGAAGTACGGCTTGGCGATTTGGCCTAAAGATAAAATCTAATTTTTTTTAAAACTAATGGACAATTTTCAATTTAAACCTCAATTTTCTTTTTCTGTTTTTCTCTAAACAAACTAAAAAGAACAAGGCAAATACATATTTTCTTTAAAAATGCAAACCAATAAAATAAATGTGATTACCAAGTAGTCTAGGCTTATGTGAACAAATCAGTTGTTCAAAAAAAAATAGCACCACTTGGCTGTCATTATTGTCAAGATTTTCTTTTTAAATCAATTTTAAAAAATGTCTCTTGTAGGCCATCCCTGAAAAAACTAAATACAATAAACAATATGTAGCCGGGGTGTAGAAAGCACGGATTCAAATAGATCAACTTCCTAAATAATTGCAGTAATAAATCCGTAAGATAGCTAAACTAAAAGTAATTTGGTTTAATAAAGAGTAAAAATGGTTAACTTATTTAGATTAAGACAAATTAATCATAAATGATTAAATTATTGTAAATGTTTGTAACAGTATGATAACCTGTGGAAAAATAGAGACTGCCTGCATTCTTGTTTGTGTCATTTGATTCACTGCATGTATCTGTCGGTGTCACCTGTTATGATTGGCCACCGGCAAGGAAGAGCCTGGGAGGGGCGGGGCTTAAGGAGGAGGAGCGGGAAGAGAGATAGGATATTGCCAAGGAGCAGTAAATGGAGATCACAAACTTTTGGAAGTATTCTCATTAATTGGTAAAGGGATGTTTGAGTTTGTGGACATTTTTATGGTACAACCGTCGGGGCGCGGTGAACATGATCATATGTGGATGACTTTTGCACGTGTTCTAGAAAGTGACAGTCGACTACTATGGAGTCCCTTAAAGCAAAACAAATCTGCAGAGTCTCAAGCTATTTTTAAATCGTCATTTTGCAATTCAGCCATTTCACAAACTGTTGGAAAATTAAAAATTCAAATTAATCAATTAAATCGAAAATAGTGTATCGTTTAATGATATTGCCTAAAGGAAGCATATATAAGTTGAAATTAATTGGTCCGAGCACAGAACCTTGAGGAACACCATATCTAACTTCAGTGTGCATGGAGGATTTGTCATTGACCTGCACAAACTGAGGTCTATAGGATCAACAGGACTTAAACCAGTTTTATGTGTTTCCTTTGATGCCAGTTCATTTTTCCAGTCTACATATTAGGATCTCATGGTTAATGGTGTCGAATGCAGCACTAAGATCTAGCAGGACAAGTACAGAAACCAGTCCTTTGTCAGAAGTGATTAGAAGGCCAATTGTAATTTTCACTAAAGCCGTCTTTGTACTATGATGTACTATAAATTTAAAGGACTGTGACAGATAGCCTGTTAATAAAGACACATTTGTAGTTTGACAGTGTGATTGGAGATTGCGAGTGGTGATTGACAGCTGTATTCAAGACTCCTCGGCTCTGATTGGTTATTTTCCCTTGGGGCATAGTCAATTCTTGAATATGCTATAAAGAGCACTAAGAGGAGGCAGAGGAACCTGCTTTCTCCACAGTCTCTTACTACTAGTGGGATATAGTAACAGTTTGAGCAACTTGTCAAATTAATTTGATTAACTTACCAACTATAGCTTTAAGTGTTTAGCCCAATGATTCATCATTTATTTATTCTATTCTGTATTTGTGATAAAAGAAAATAAATATACCATACTCAAATTCACATGACAACGTAACCCTGGTGGGATGAAAGCTGAGCCTCTGGCAAGAAATGGCTGAGAAGCAGGAAGATAAGAGGACAGAGGGCACATGCAGGGAGCACGGCAGCTGTTAGCGACAAGCAAGCAATCTAATTAGTAGCTATTCTAAAGTTACACACTGGGAAGCCCAATCAAGAACTGGAGATGTTGACTAGACTTTAAGCTACATTACAACGAAGTGTAAAAATCATTCTTGGTGCAACATTTTTCTCGTAATGACATTAGCATAACTGTACAGCTGACTTCGACATGTTACACCTGGAGCTAAAGAAGAGCCAGGCTGCAACCACAAATCACAACTGAATTGTGTGTCTGCAAAAACCTATGCATATACACACAACTTCAACTGTTCACCATGCAAACTGTCTTAGATTGTCTCCTGTTACTATGACAGGCACTGAAGCAATATTTGAGGAGACCACCAGGATAAATGACGTACTTTGATACACTTTGACACACGTGTCCTAATGCGATGAGTAGGGAATGGGTTGACATACCTGTTCAAAATACATTGGTTATTGATCAAAGATAATGGTAGGCCATTTCATCCCTTTACTTGTGCCAGCCAGCCTACGGGGATTCTGGTATATCAGAGTCAATTATCATTCAGTTACTTGGGTTTTGACAACTTTGAGAACATTTTTATAGAATCAAACCTTATTTTAGATACTGTTATGCTTGCCATTCAATGCATTCAGTAATTATATCTCTTTGTGGTAGGGTCATTCTATGTCATTTCATCAAATGCCTCCCAACTGACCATCTCAAAATGTCCTGTAAAAATTCTAGTACAAAGACTAGTACACTTGTTAATAGGAAAAATTTAAAAAATATTAGGTCTCTACTGTCAATAGTTTTCTCATGAAACATCATTGAATGAAGGGTAGTTAAGACAGTTTTTTCATCATACTCGGAAAAGCCATTTTTAAACAGCAATATCTGGAAAACTATCTCACCTGTGGCCTTCAAAATTTCTACAGTGTATATCTGTTACTAATAGCCATGGAATATCAGGGGGTAGCTCAAGTATAACCTAGTATGGTAGGAACTTAAAATGTGGCTTGTTGAAATAAAGTAGTACATTTGAAGAGTGGCTGAGCCCCCATTTTTGCAGATAAAATACTTCTATCACTTCTGCCTCGATCTCTGGTGTTAGCTTAAACATTCTAAAAAATATGGTTTCTCTTAGATTATTAGTTTCACAGATATTAAGGCTCAAAAATGGAAGTAAACACATCTTTGCCCAACTTCAGAGTCATATTCCAAAAAACTGACAACACGTATCAGGTCCAAACTTACTTTTTTTGAAAGATCAAATTCTTGTTATAATCATATTAGAAAATCGGGAGGGATTTTTTAAAATCTTGATATTGGTGGGTTTTTTTGTGGCCGTTTTTGGTACTGCATGTCTTCATATCCTGCAAGTAAACATAACAGCAGGGCAATTCAATTGTGTTTTTTACCATTTACCAAAGACTTACATGTGACTAAATGCTACTGATAAATTTAGCCTTACGAAAACATTAAAAATGTAGCACAGTTGTAGTTACAGTCCTTGAATGTGAGTTAAACATGGTGAAAGCAGCTTTTAATGTCTTAAACATGAACAAACAGCATAATATTGAAGACTGTACATTTTGTCATACTTTAAGTATATAAATTACACAACCAAATCAAATAATAATCTTGATTTGAGAATAAAGATTTTACATTACAATACAAAAGTCTCCAAAGTTTGATATTGAATAACAGTTTGTCAGTTTGTCACAATATCATGCATCAAGCAATCATAAGTCACATCAAAAACATCAAACTGATGAAACACCGGGTGGCCGTCACTGTGAAGCAGCCCCAGGAAATGCAGTGTGTGCTGACGGCTTCTTCATCATAAACGTGTCTGCAAAACAAGACAACTGTCATTTCAGGTGTTTCTTCATCAACGTGTAATTTTTTCGATGGACCTGCATTTATAAAGGGCTTTTCTAGCTAACTAGCTACTCAAGGTGCTTCACACTAAATTCAGTCAGGTTAAACCGTTCACACACACATATTCATAGACTGATGGCAGAGAAGCCCCCTGCACATCAGGATCCAACGCATTCATACCATTCACAGCATCGTGGGCCATTGGGGCTCAGTATCCTGCCCAAGGACACTTTGGCATGTAAGCTAGACAGGTTTGCTGTAGTACTAAACTGCACTTGGTCATCACCACTAACCACACCTATTAACACATTTGAAGGATTTAAGGTTTCATTGAAGGATGTAAGGTAACAGCATTATAAACAACCTGGCCTCCCTTTGGGGCTGCACGTTGGTGTAGTAGGTAGCACTGTCGCCTCACAGCGAGAGGGTCCCCGGCTCGATTCCCTGAATACAGGATAAGCGGTAGACAATGGATGGATGGTCTCCCTCCCAGCTCCTCACATACTGATGTGTGATCAGTGCCCATCATCATCTCATACCAACGCATGCGCTTTCATTTCATGTCCCTTATTAGGGCAACTGACAATGTATTCCACATTTTGCCACCTGAGACGTTAATCACGGCAGTCGTTAGTGTCAAATTGTTGCTAGTGACTCAGTAGTGGCGTGATTTGTTCGGCAGTTTAGTTGACCTCCACCACACTCTTTCCCTAGAAATGCGTGGTTTTGTTGTTCAAACCTGACTTCCTGTGAAAAGACAGCATCCTGTAATGAGCAGAAAACGACAGACACGTCCAGGACAAGAGGGGCACCGGGCCATCCCAGTTTGAAGCTCAGGGCCACAGATCGAGCACTGGTATTTGAGTTGAGAATGAGACTGCATTGGTATAAATCATTATTAATTTTGTCTTTATGATGTCAATGAAAAGGTGCCTCCCAGTCGCCTACAAGCCCAAACAGTCATTCCCAGTGGCCGGGGTCGGTGTGTGTGCGGTTGGAGCGATGGCAGGAGTCGAGAGTTGTGGACGTTGTGTGGGGACAGGAAACTAGTTCCCGGTGCGTTCCGGCATGTTCAGTGAATGAACAAGGACAGAAGAGAATAGGTCAGCTGGAGAGGAAAGAAAATCACTGATGTCGTGCACAATATTAAGGAATTGCTTTGCCTTTCATACAGCAGTCAAATCTGATTTTTTTTTTTATAGCAACAGCGTACTTGACTGCATTGACACATTATTCAAGGCCATTCCATTTTTTACTGCATTTAATGCTTCACCTCACATTTAGCTGTGACCAGTGCTCTCCAACTTTGGTATCTAACCAATAAACTGTTAAGACATTTCTGATACTGACACATTATTTTCATATAGGAGCTTTGACAAACAAGCTCAAAAGGTGTGTAAAACTCTCTGGGCTTGCCACGTCAATCTCAAGATCTTCTCTCTGTTTTTCTAGCTCTAATTTCTTTTGGGGACAAACACAACCTCAAGTCAAAGGTAAATCAAAAAGGGCATGTGAGGACACAGAAGCCAGTGTGATGCTTCAAGGCTCTAAGTGTAAGACACATAATCAGACTGGTGTATATCAGCAGGGGCGGATGAATGGTGGAGAGTGTTAACATAGTGAAGAGATCCCTACATTCCACAAAAGGGCTACGTGTGTTTTTGTTGTCGTTGTCTGAAGATCCTTTATTGCTTTCTTTTCCACAGTCTTGCACCAGCTCTGCAGCTTGACCTGATGTTTGGTTAAACAGCAGCACAAGCAGCAACAGCTACATCTTTACATGATACCTGAGCTACACTGCCCTACCCGTGTATCAGAGCTGAGAAAATGAAAAGTGAAAAATGGTCATAGTCGTTTGCTTAACGTGGCACTTTTCTGCAGAGCTGCTGCTGACTGTCAGACTTGAAACAGAGTGGAGACAGCGAGGGAGTGGCTGGAGGAAGATGGACTGTGTTCATTTGGTAGGGGTTGGAAACCTTGATTTTATGAAGTGCCATCTTAAAACTTCTTTCTTAATCAGTGTTAACATTAAGTTTAATTTAGTAGAGACAAAAGTGTTGAAGTGATAAAAATAAACAAAAACAGCTTTCCCATTATCAGGACCTTGTAAAAAAAATATAAAGAGAGCAACGTTCAAGAAAGCTGCCTTCTTCAGTACATCAATAATGATAAAGTAATACATTGTGCTAAGAAGGCAACTGGTACAAGCCAATCAGAGGCAGAGTAGGGCAGGTCTATGCCTCAATGTGGATGAGGAAAAAATCACATATAGTCACATATCAGTGGCCCTAAGAACCAAACTTTGATGCTCCAGGTCTCCCTCGAGTATCAGTTGGATGTGTAAATAGTGTCTGTTCAAAATTAACTTCTGCCTTCACAGGAACTCTATATGACTACCAAGTGTAAAACCATCAAAATGTCATCACACGTTGTCACATGAGCCACAGGACAAATGAGTCTCGTTACTAGCGACTTACCTGACAAAATGTCCGTCTTTACTGTTAGTTTCACAGAGGACATGAACAGTGGTTTTCTAGAGGAAAATCCTGTAATCCTTGTTTGACACAGCCAGCTCCTTCCAGTCTGAAGTCAGCTGCAGGGGCACTGACCATGTGTGGGTATCTGAGTTGGGAGTCAGAGTGGGTTAAAAAAATCGAACTGACAAACTCCATACTTCCATTTCTGGCTGGGAGTATTCACCTGCTATGGCAGAATAGTGATCATGAAACAACTTGCGAGACGGGGAGGAGAGTCTTTCTCTCATCTGCATTAGAAAACGCTGAAAGCAGCACATCACCGCAGAACGGCAACAGCTGTGAGTCCTCAGTCAGCCGACCAGAAGTCCACATGACTCAGACCAGACTTGTGACATCATAAAGGAGTGACAACTCAACATCAACTTTAACCCATGTTACTTGGGACTTCAGCATTTTACTTTTTGATGACTAATAAATGAAGGAATACACTTTTACACTTGGTTTTGCAGTGCACACAGCACAATATGCCATTTCGGCACTAACGCATAATTTGGTTATTAGCACTTCCCAAAGGTAATTCTTAATATTATTAGAATTATTGATAATCATTAAAAATGTAAGGCTTGGCTGTGAAGATAAAGGGCAATGGAGCATTGGTGGACGTGATTTTTCTCATGTAGATAAGACTAAGCCTAGCGTCCTGACACCAACACAAACAGGCAAGTTGCATGAGATAAAAAACAAGCAGTGGGCGTAATAAATGAGGTACTCAGCATTAAACAGGTCTCAGCGGTCTGTTAAATGAAGATCACACTACAATAAAGCTGACAATGCCACACGATTATTAACCTGTCTGACCAACTAAAGCTTTTTACCACAGCCATCACTTAAAGCAGTGTTGCAAGTGTGTTGTAGTCAGTTAGTGTGTTTCAGCCTCAAACAGGAACAGGCCGTGGTGTCACCCTCGGCGGGTTGCCGGCAGCTGCTCCTTGTATGGCAGCAGAGGAAAACAGTGAGAGTCAACTTAATTGAAAGGGAGAGCGGCTTGTGGATGTTTCCTTCTCTTTTATGAAAATGGGCGGCCGTTGTCTTTCTTCTTCCTTAACTGCAAATTTCAAGTGAGATTTTCTGGATCTGACAGGGTTTTTGGCTTTGTCATATTTTTGAGGTATTTGCTTTTGCAAGGTCCTTGCATGGTGACATCCCAACATGCAGACTTGGTCATTTTATCTTCGCCATCTTTTGTAAGTTCTATAAGTTACAAACTTGAACTGTCTGCCAGCTAGCTGACTGACCGACTGACCAATCCGATAGAATCCCCCCATAGGCAGTCTTGTTTTTCCTGAGGCTTCTGGGCAGTATCTTAGCTGTTCCTAGGACAGACAGAGATTTTGTTGCTCCTGGAATTCTCTGTCCCACTTTGGAGGTCAAGTGCTCTGATTAGCAGCAGTACCAGCGATCCCTCTACTCTCCACATCCATTCTAGCTCCTCTTTCAGTCCTCTGTGTTTTTGGAGCTCCTCGTGTTCCTTCTTCCTGATGTTGCTCTCTTGGGATATCTAGATCTATCACTACTGCTTTCTTCTGTTCCACCACCATCATGTCTGGTTGGTTAGCCATCACCAGATTATCAGTCTGGATCTGGAAGTCCCACAGGATCTTAGCTTGGTCCTTCTCAGCCCCCTGTGGAGGTGTCGTCCATTTTGACCTCAGGGCTTCCAGCCCATAATACTCAGCACAGATGTTCCTGAACACTATGCAGCCACTTGGTCATGGCGCTCCATGGTCACCTGACCTGCCTGCATCTTACACCCTGCTGTAATGTGCTGAACGTGCTTCCTTCCAGCAGCATTACATCAGCACCAGTTTAGAATGGAATACTGTTAGATATTGATGAGACCTGAGTATAACTGTAAACCTTATAATGTTATTAATATAATAATGTGCATTGTCTAAGTACATTAAACTACCTGGTGTATAGGGATAGTGTGCGTCCATTTGTTCGAGTACTGTTCTATGAATGCAGATTTATTTAGACAATACATGTGGATTGTTCCATCTTTGTTTGGAATAATGGCTATGTTTTGGTGGAAACAAATGTAGCTTTGAGCACAAAAATAACAATTCATAATCAGAGAGCAGATTGCATACAATTATCCAAGCACATAGCCTTGAAATCAGGCATTTCAACAGTGTGTGTGTGTGTGTGTGTGTGTGTGTGTGTGTGTGTGTGTTGTGTGTGTGTGTGTTTCATATGTTTGAGAGAAAGTGGGAGAGTGTGCTTCTGTCAGTGTAAGACCTTGGCAGTGGTTTGACTGTGTCTATTAACATGCGTTCATTTAATCCAATAGCCGATACAATAGCATTCTTAAGGGGTTGGACTGCTTCAGTGCTTATGTAGTGAACACACACACACACGACACACACACATACACACACCCTAGCCTTGAACACTAAAAATGGCACTTTAATAGCATGAAATTAACCTTTTTGTCTTTACCTTGGTAAAAAAGAAAAAGCCTGCATATTTGTACATAAGTGCATGGGTGTGAGAGAGTTTCTGCATGTGTGTGTGCGTGTATTGGAGTCATGGATTTTAAGTGGATCTGATTGGTTACCATGGTAGCAGCCATCACAGTGACAGTGTGACTAAACAATTATAAAAGGGACACATCTGTCCAGCTAAAGCAAATGTTTAGCTAACTCAAGTTCTCCAAGTGCGGAGAAACTATCCAAGTGCCAAAAAACAAAGTACTTTGGTTGCTAAATATACAGTCAGGAAGGCAACCGCCAACCCTTAAATTGTGGAAAATCTCCAGCAGGTGGGTGAAACCAAACAGGCACTGATGCCATGCCAAGTCTGTTAAAACTTCAATAAAGTTTGTAATAGATGCCAGGTAGTGAAGGAGAGCAAGCTGAGATTGAATCAAATGGCAGACAAAGTCCATATTGGCACTGGCAAGTAAGAGTTCTTTCCTTAGCATTTAAATGTTAGTACGTTGAATGTCTTTCCTTGGGGAGAGTTTTGTCCTTGCATGAAACAAATTGCGTACTTAATATATCACAACTGGTAGAAAGTTGAGATCTTTACCTTCAAGATTACCTCTGATGCAGTTATGCTATAATGCACTCCAATATAGGCCTGTAATTTAACATTGTTTCAAAAATATCGTCAAATTTTATAATGAGCTGGTCAACGTCCATCTGCATTACTGATTCAAGTAACATAATCCCAAGTTTCAATATGTTTATGGGAATAGTGTGACTTTTCTGTCCAGTATTTTAGAAATACACCTCCGATCCTGTTCTGCCTACTTTCTACTGCGTAAATCATTGACATGGAACATATGCACACACGGAGATAACTTTTCCTATCTCAAAATAGGAATAGGGTTGCCACTTTAATACTGTACAACTGTCCATGTTTGTTTCGTTGAACTCAAAGTGCTGTTTGATCCAGCTTTTGCAAGTTGTCCACAGATCTTTGAATAGAACTAGTTCTGATGTAAAACTAACTTTTACTTTGTGTAGCAGCACAATTTAATGAAGCATTTTAGCCTAAAAATACTGGACTACAACCAGTTCGGCATGTGTTGGCATCGCAGGGAAGATGGACTCCAGTAGTGAAAAGGAATGGAGGAGCTGTCTTTGTATTGTTTCGGATCCTGAGCCAAGCCATTTGATAGTCGCAGTGTTTAAAAAATGGCATGGAGGGTGGGCGTCTAAAATGCCCCCCACAGTGGGGTTCCGATGAAACAATTACTATAAATGTACGGCAGGAGCACTTTCCTCTCCATACGAGATTTTATAACTTCGCCAATGAAGTTCGAATCGAGCCAACTAATTTGTCTGGCAAATTAGCTTTAGCATGTCTCGCAGCGTGATTCAACGCTTACAACATTTGGAGTCAAATTGTTTTTTTGCATTTGCGCGTCTGGTGTCGTGATGAATGGCTCGTCTGAAAATGGGGAAGCGCCGTTTTAGCTATCAAATTAAATGGTTTTTAATCAGTTGGTGTTTTTAATGGCGGCTCGATGCGGGTTCAGTTGTGCTCAACATCGACAATAGAAGGAAACAAATGCGGCAGCTTTGTAATTGAAAGTGCTGTGATACCTCAGTTAAATAGTGGTATTATGATGGTGTTATTTTGGTTTGTTCACCCGCTCAGTTTGATAATCATGTTTTGGGTTTTTTCTAGAGGGACTTTGGAAACGGTTTGTGATTGTCTTAATGGGCATACATTTGTGAGAGCGTGTTGGTGTATGGGTACAGGGAAATCATTGTGCCCAATTGTTATAGTACAGATACGTAGTGTTGGTCTGGTTCATTAAGGCTTTACGTCCAAAATTAAAAGCAAACTATACAGAATTATTTCACAATTAACATTGAATGTTTTAATAGTGGCAGGATAGCACCAATGCAAGACTAATGACTAATCATAACCCAAACGCACAAAAGCATCTCTGTGTATATATATATATATATATATATATATATATATATATATATATATATATATATATATATATATATATTATTATTAGTTATGTGTGTACAGTTATTTTCAAGACACATGCAACCACACTGGTTTAAACTTGTTCTTTTAATGAACAGGGAAATATTTAAAATATTGCTGCCCCCCCCCCTCACACACACACACACACACACACACACATATATATATAGCATTAATGACAAAGTCATATGAAGTCCTCATACTTCTTCTTGGAGGAAATGGGCACCAGAGCATTGTGCAATAAAGTGAAATATTCATTATTATTGGGTCTCTGTCTCTCTCTTGCTTTCCTCACACTAACTATTCAGCCTGAGCACTGAGCAGAAGTGACAAATTCATTCTTTCTGGGTCAGAGACGAGAGAAATGGTTGATTGTGTAAATAATGGATCATGTCCTTGTCTCCCGGCTGTCTAAATGGATTTAGATTTACTCCCAATTGATGGTAATATGATGAGTGTAAGGACTAGGCAGCTGACAGATTAAAACTCACACACGCATGCATACTGATTGTGTGAGAGGAAGCGAACGCACTGTGAATCCACACACACGTTGACATACACACACACACACTATGAAACATATTCTTGTTTTGTGCTGTTTTGGACCCCCGGCTGGAGTTTCCCACTATTACCTCCTTATGTGTTAATAGCTACAATATTTATCAAGGAACACATGGGACTCAGGAACAAGTAGCACTTTTTAATATGCAATTTTTTCTATTTAATACAATCACTTGCACAGACATACTGCCATAAAATTATGCATTTGTTGTTACTCGTTGGGAAGTGTTTTTAAAAATTGTAGTAATTTATTTGTTGAATAACTATTTTATTAAATCATAGAATAAAATTATTTCTTGTTGCTGCGGCAGTTCTGCACAGGACCACACTGGCGACACTGATGTCAATTTAAATTCTGCACAACTAACACAACAAATAGTCTATTTTGCTTAGGAAGGTTCCAAACTAAAAAAGTGACCCGGAAGTAAAAAAGTGGCCGTCATGATAAGAGCCGTCCGAATTCTCTAAATGCAAAGGAACGGAGCTCCAATGCTTCCTTTTAGATCTCCTTTAGCATCAGATACAACGAACCTTCCTATACGAAAGGAAAGGAGATCACGCAGACCCACAATTAATTGCCGCACACCTCAGCTGTTCATGAAAACAAAACAGTATGCATATTTGCATATTTAACAGTTACTTTCATGAAATTGGAATTGTGTTGATGAATGTGTGTGGACAGTGATAATAATTTAATGGTATTTGTATTTATTTATTTCAATCATGTTACAAATGTTAAAAAAAAATCTAAAACAAATGAAATTAAATGTAAATACAGCAATCTGTCAAAAAATGAATTCTTGATCATGAACAACATTCATATCAACATACATACATCAACAAATATTAAATCTCCAAAAAGGAGCAAGATAAGTTAAACCCCTCCATAACTCCAAAAATTAATAACGTAATTTATCATATAAACTTTTGTGACTGAAAGCCTGAAAGATTCCTTTTTTAATGTCAGTTCCAACCTTGGGCATGAAATAATATCAGTGACCTGGCTGTCTCAGTTTGTATACATATATTTATTTTGTCATTGTTGTTGTTGAGATAATTTAATCAATTTTAATAAAACATTGGAACATTAAAATAGTCATTATTTCTATCCGTACATTTATCATGAAGCTCTAATAAAAATACACACACACACAAACACACACACCCCTCATCACTGGAATGCCGCAAGCTCCTATCCTTCTCAATTATATATATATATATATATATATATATATATATATATATATATATATATATATATATACAGCAATTCTTTCAAATACAAATATTGACATCTACAGCATTTGACAAAATGACAACTGTCAAAATAACAAAAAAAGATCAAGTTTTCAGACCTCGAATAATGCAAAGAAGACAAGTTCGTAATTATTATTAAACAACAAAATACTAATGTGAAGAATTCATAAATCAATATTTGGTGGAATAACCCTGATTATTAATCCCAGTTTTCATGCATCTTGGCATCTCTCCACCAGTCTCTCATGTTGCTCTTGGTCCTGGTGCAAACATGAAACCAGCCTGGCTTTGTTTGATGGCTTATGACCTCCATCTTCCTCTTGGTCACACTCCAGAGGTTTTCAGGGGTTCAGGTCTGGAGATTGGGCTGGCCATGACCGGGTCTTGATCTGGTGGTCCTCCATCCACACCTTGATGGACCTGGCAGTGTGGCATGGAGCATTGTCCTGCTGGAAGAACCAATCCTGAGTGTTGGGGAACATTTTCAGAGCAGTGAAGCAGCTTTCATTCCAGGAGGACCTTGTACGGATCTTGACTCAAGCCTCCTTCACAAACACCAACCTGCCTGATTCCAGTCTTCCTGAGGACCCCAGATTATCGCCATCCTCCACCAAATAACACAGTGGGTGTGAGACACTGTGGCTTGTAGGCCTCTCCAGGTCTCCGTCTAACCATTAGACCACCAGGTGTTGGACAAAGCTGAAATGTGGACTCATCAGAGAAGACGACCTTACTCTACGGTCCAGTCCTCTACGGCCCAGTCCTCTATGGCCCAGTCCTCTACGGTCCAGTCCTTCTGGTTTGCTGCTCATTTCTGAAAGGCTTTTGTCTGGCTTTGCAGGACTTCAGTCCGGCCTCTAGGAGCCTGTTTCCAACTGTCCTCCTCGTATACTTCACCCCAGCTGCTGTTTTCCATTCTTTTTGTAGGTCACATGATGCCCTTGATGTTTTTATAGTTTTCCTTGTGAAATAAGATTTGGTTCAGGTGATCGCCTAATCGGTCCCTGATTACCTAGAATGAGGTGTGCCTGTGTTGGAATTCAACAGACACTGGAATTTAATATTTTCCATACATGTAGACATGCTGATATAAGAACAAATGGTGGTCTCTTATTTTTTTTCCAGAGCTGTAGAGCTCCAAGTGGCTGGCATAGTGTACAGGAACATCAGTGCTGAGTTTGGGCTGGGAGTTCCAAGGTCAAGAGACCTCCAAAAGGTACTTGATGTGACCAAGCTAAGATCCAGGTTGGTAAATGGTGATGGCTAACCAACTTACTACCGTAGAGCTCGGGGTGACCACAGACTCATACAAGAATTGTTTCCTCCTTTTCTGATTCAGCAACGTGATGACAGTAGGGGAATCTCAACATGATGATAGGCTTTCACAACACAGGGTCACACAAATGACTCATATTCTCCTCATTGATGTTGTGTCTATTTGTATCTTTGCATTGACTTTGTATGCAATTGTGTTAAGAGTAAAATGCATTTTGGTGTTTGGTCTGAACACAGTATTAGCGGTATTTGTCGTGTAGAGATAAGGAGAGCAAAGATACCAATTCATTATCAGCATATACTCTGAGTTCAGATATTGGAATTGGCCTGAGGAGACACAAAGTGCACCACTTGATTCCAGAATAGCGTGGAGATTTCATGAGGAAGTTCAGCGAGTGACAAAGGTTCTGAGGGATGACAGAGAATAAAGCAAGTTTGTGGGAAACATTTGGTGATAAAACGTTGCATATGGAAAGTGAAATTGTGCAACATGTTTCATGTTTTATATGACCTGCATTTACACATGCATTGTCAGACTTTCATGGTAGCCAGTGAATGCACCACACAGATTTGCATTGCAGCACCTTGTGCATGCCCCTTCTGGCCAATTTTAGTAATACATCCAAACCACAATTTTGAAAGTAGGGGATGACGAGAACTAGATTATTCTTGTATGACCCTGGGGACTGAAAACGTAACTTCCTCAGTAGTAGATCATCAAAAACCTAATTGCATGTAAAACTGTGTGAATCCTACTTTTCCCAAACTTCTCTCTCATTTTCATTCATCCTTTAATCTTGTCCCTCTCAATAAATAGCTTATTTGTTGGGTATAAATACCATCATCATTTTCTCTATGTTTCTTCTTCTCTTTGCCCTGTTCTCTTCCAACATCACTGACTCTCACTCAATCGAGCTTTGACTCAATGAGGTCATGCCGTTGTGTTCTTCGCAACATTTTAATCATTTACAGTACATCTATCTTGTTGGCATCTCTTTAATGCAGACTGTTCGTCTCCCCTTGTTGTGCCTACTACTCACTTTAATCACTCTAATCATGTTTAATTTCATCTGGATCTGGAGGCCACAAATGTTACCAGATTAAAAGATCAAAACCAAGAGTGTGCAGCAATTTGACAGCGACATCCCTCTACAAAATGACGGAGCCACTGCAGCACCACTTAAGGTGAAAAGCCTGTAATCTATTTTGAGCAACATGCACGGCTCCACAGCAACTGTGTGACAATGGAGTTCATCCACGTGACTACCACCGCTCTAAAAGCATTCAACATTATGCTTGAATGCCAAGTTCCAGTCGTCACACACAAGCATCTACACTAGTGATCTTGCTTTGAAATACAGCTTCTGTCACAGCTCTGTCCTTTGTGCTGCTTAAAAGGAGGAACACATTTCCATTGAACGTCTAATTGCTTTGACAAATCACGGCAGAACATGTAGGCTGGGGCTTTCCTTGCTGTGTGCAGGTAAACACAGCTAATGGAAGTGCCACAGCAGGACTTCAAACTCTTATATATTACAGAAAATAATGCACAGCCCACTAACACATTGCAGTGGCCCATGAATCAAACTTAAATGGTGCAGTTATGAGGTAAATCTGCCTGTTGAATAAGGGTAGGGACTAATGATTTCAGCTAAACCTGCAGACATATTTAAGGGCTGTTTTCATTCACTCTGCTGTTACTGCCAGATCGGGAATGAAGAACCATAAACTACAAACAAAGCTGACAGAAAAGTCAGCTGGGAAAATCATAATGTTCAAGTGTTTTACTAGTGAGTGAAAGACCTAAAAATCCCTGATCTATATTTCCCAAAGCACGGGGGTTGGGGTCAAAGTCATTTATCAGGTTCCCACAGAATGGCAATCGTATTCCCCTTGTGGAGAGTTGTGATGTGGCTCTAGATTAGAGTGTCACTAAATGCCTAATTGGTAATTGAGACTACTTCACATTTCATGGTCTGATACCTTCAAGAGCACTCAGATGAACTAGAACACACCTCATATCTTGACCTCTATTATATGAGCGGTCGTGTTTGGATGGGGTTTAGATGTTAGCCATGCTCTTCATTCCAATATTGCTGCCAAAATGAAAGGATGGCCTTCCAAATAGACACTCCATTTCTGTTTATAGTCACTTGTGGGAAGGCAGCCTTAAGTCTGGTTGAAAAACTCAACCTGCCACTGACACTTTTCCACTTTTCTTTTGCATCAGAGGACAGTATTTTGTAGTGACCATAGAGCTGATGAGAGTCAATACTAGCAAAAAGTGATCATAGAAATGTAGTTAAATGTTGCTTGAATAGTCTTTGTATGTTTGAGCGGTGTCAAGATGCTTCTCTCAACATGTTTTTTAGTTTAGCATGAAAAAAAGACTTTGAGCATGGACTTAAGATATTTTTTCCCAAATTCTTATTTAGTTTGAGTTCCATTGAACAATCGACAAACATATTAGACGATTCACACATCATTTTCCTCAGTGTTGCTTTGTGTTTGCCATGGTCACACAGGGAGCCAGCAAAAGCACGTTGAACCGTCATCAACTCGGTGGCAGATGGATGTCTGAGAGAGTGGTGCCGCATTGTCCATGTTTGTCCCTCAACCTCAATTTTTAGCTGCAACACGACCAAAACCGTACCCCAATCTCACCCAGAGTAATTCTGCTTGCCTTACTTAAATATTAGCTAACTTACTGCTATTGACACAAAATTCCAATTATGTTGGAGGAGCATAATAATTTGTCCTTGATTGTGGGCCAACTATGCGTCCACAATGTTTTAATCCATTCAGCGTTCACCTCAACAAACTTTTAGTGAGTGTAGACTGCTGCTTTTTATGCTTTAAGAACCTGTTTCATCAGTTATGTCTGTAGAAGGACACCAACATATTTTTGTCAAATACCATCACAAAGTAAAATGATGACTTCTATTTGATTTTACTGATATCAGGGCCTTTTCCTTCCCTTAAGTGGGATTTTTTTTTATTCCTTTTTTATTAAGAAATGGAAATATCACAAGGAAATACACAGTTGAATTGAGGTTAATACTATTTATATTACAGAAAATTTGGTTTGTTTGTGCCACCAGTAACGTATGCAGTGGTGCAGTAGTATGTTGTGGTTTTACAGCTTTCATTCTTTGGATAAAATCAGCTCCTCTTCCAAAATCAGATTTAGCCACCTGTGATTATAAATGTGCATTCATTGTCTGTTAAATAGCAAAATGTATTCAAAATGGATAGATAAGTAATCTAAGAATGGCATCATGATTACATTACCCTCCTCTCAAACGTGGTTCTAACTATAGCCTATAACGGAAGCGAAAATCCAACATGCTCAATTTTCAATTACTTGTAAATCACTTCACCATACGGTGAGGAAAAACAACAATTTCAATTATTTAAGAAAGTCCTGATTGAGTTTTCTTAAGGAGGACAAAGTCCCCTCCAAGTAGACTGATGTGTACCGAGCCCAGGAAAGAATACGGACAGATGGTTGCCGAGTTATTGGAGAACCACCTGTGGATGTGTTGTCTGGCTCTCATAAATGTGGCCTCTGGTTTAGATGCACAGACGGATGTGACAGGCATGCAGGTAGGCAGACAACTACACCTACTGGTGCTCCATGAAGCACAGCGTGGACACCATGGAGCCATGGCTGCTTTCTACAGCAAACAAGAGAGCTGGGGAAACATCACAGGCTAATAATAGGGTGGGGAAAACAGTCACTGAATCATTACAAGGTAAAACTGCCTCCAAATAATCCTACTATCACCCACATACTCAGGCAGACATGTTTACACACAAACTGCTGCCCAAGTGGGGACCAAACATCAGAGGTGGTGGTGATCCACATAATTCCGCGGAAACCTATACTCATTCCCCAGAACTCTCAACTTTGTCCTACAAACATGCATTGATGTTAACGTCAAGCCCTATTTGTCTCAGTAAATATTCTAAAAGTAAAGTAAAAAAAAATAATCAGGAATATCTCCTCAACCATAAGTTTAAATGCATTTACCTGGCCTCACTTGAAGGGAAGGAGTTATGTGTTTCAAAGAATAAGTAAACACATCTATGAAACAATTCAAGAGGAAATGAATGAAGCAAAAAGGTTTGTTTATCCTCACCTTGTACAACATTTCCATTAAATATATTTGAGTAGTATCGTGTAAGCCTTTTGAGTGAGTGATTGTGAACGAGTGGTAGGCAAAGACAAAAAGCACATAAGCAGAGAAAGAGCATAACGCCGGGTTCACACTGGCCGCGGAAGCGCCGCAGTGCGGCGCACAAACGAAAATCGTGCGCGGTCCGCTGCCTCCCTGTTCACACCAGACACGTATTTCTCCGCTACGGTCGACAAGCGCTTCTGCTCAGCTGTTGTTAATTCAGAGCTATTTTTTCCATTAAACCCCATAAAATTAATATGCCATGTTTCTGTAACGAAGAAGTTTGTACACTTCTTGTATTTATCTGTTCTCTCTCTCTCTCTCTGAGAGAGAGAAAGAGAGCGAGAGAGAGAGAGGGACACACACACAGACAGAGAGAGTGTATGGTAGTAGACAGTAGTAGTGCAGATATACCGTTGAAATACACATATTTTTTTTATCTACTCTTCACATTTATTAAATGTATTGTCTCTTCCTGTTTCCCAGTGCGAGTTTAGATACACACATATGATCACGTTTGTCAATCGCGGTATTTTATTTTGAAAATTGCTTTTATTTTGAAAATTGACCGGATTCTCTCGTGTTTCTCTGTATGATTTCCTGCCAGAATTGACGCGTAGAATAGAGCAGACGCCGAAACGATCGCTTCACGGCGCGGGACGGCCGCGCCTATTCGCGGCGCTCCGCGTCTGGTGTGGCTTTTAAATTAATTGACTCTTAATTGTTCCTCAATTACATTCTACTTACCCCTTAGATGTGTCCTTAATTAGCATTTATCAGAGAGCAGGCTCAACTAAAGAAATGCATTCTGGGTAGTTGAATAGGGACAGGCAGACATATACAATAAATATAAAGAGCTTCATTATAATTGGTCACATTGTAGCTTTACTGTCAGTATGAGTAACGTCCTTTTGCTACTGAGGGGAGATTATGGGATTGTTGAACCAAGTCAGAGTTCTTAGTGTCATGAAGGTGGCTCTCTGTCAATCCAGCTACCTATGTTGTATATGTTCTTCATGCTGACATTCTCTATGGGAGACACTCAGCTGATGGAATTTGTTCTATATGAAGACGTACAGCTTAGCTGTAATGTTACATTATGAAACAGACCGCGTGCATCATGTTGTAAAAAGTCTGGTTGTTTATTTGCACCCACTCTAACTGAACTGGGAACAGCAGAAATAAGACGATATAATGATGAAGAATGATGAAGGCACAGCTACGTACCATTTTATGCTTTCACAGATTATAAAATATCAATCTGTTTATATTTATCACAGATAATAAAATACATTCCACATTGATTTGTGGGGGACTTCACCGCGACTCTGCATAGCATGACTGATTGAGGTTTTAGGTTTTGACAGGACAGCTAATGGGAATAATACCTGCCTATGTTGAATTTGCTTCATTGCACAGCCCTCTGACCTTTAAAAGGCTGGATCAGGCCCAGTGGGATTTAATGACTGTGGTAGCCCACAGTTGGCAGAGGGGTCTACTCAAAGTATCAGCCAGACTGTCTCCAGTTTGAGGATGAAGTTGAAGTTAGTTCAGTATTAATTTTGAAGCACTTAATCTGGATTCTGATAAAAAAAGATCAACTATTCAGTCAAAATCAAACTGTTTTGTAAGAGAAAGCCTCTAGTTGAAAATAACCTTAAAAAGAAAGGTATGTGTTAAATTTTGCATTATTTTCTATGATTGTAAATATAGCAAGAGTCATTAGTGACAATGGTGATGATGGGATTATTTACATTTTGGGTACAGAGCCATTTAAATGACTGCTCAGTTCACTTGTAACACTTCAACTTTCAACTTCAACTTCACTTTATTTATAGAGCACCTTTCATACATGAACATGTAACACAAAGTGCTTTACACATCATAAAGAAAAGAAAAAACAATTACAAATAAAGCCCCTCCCTCCCACCCTCCATACTACACACACACACAAACACACACACCTACACACTCTCACTACTGACAATAGGGAGACATGGCATGACACTGATGATTGAGGAAACGCTATCTTTGGGGCCATCCACACTGGGAGGAGTCGCAGGCTGTGCCACAGGGGGCACCAGTGCCCAGGCCCCCCGACACCGACAGACAACAGTCAGCCGGGCCGAAGGGACCCAGGGACAGCACCCCCAGCAGCAGCCCAGACACAGCTCCCAGTGTGGAAGACCCCCCTGAGGAAACACTGGAGTTAAAGCTAAAAACTAAAACACATGAAAAAATAAGTGACCAGCTTAATAAAAGATAATAAAGATAGTAACATAAAACAATACCAATGATAAGTAAAACAACTAAAATTATTTAAGATCAATATCATCTAAAAACAAGATAAAAGCAAAAATATAAAATAAGATAAAATCACATAAGAACGTTAAAGAATTTAAAATACTAGTTAAAAGCCTGATTAAAAAGGTGTGTCTTTAACCTTCCTTTAAAAATATCAACTGTCTCTGCGGTCCTGAGGCTCTCTGGCAGGCTGTTCCACAGGTGGGGGCCATAGTAGCTAAATGCCGCCTCACCATGGGTTTTAGTTCTGGGTTTTGGTATGGATAAAAGGCCAGTGCCGGAGGACCTCAGGGTCCGCGAGGGTTGATATGGTAAAAGCAGGTCAGCTAAATAAGAGGGCGCAAGGCCGTTAAGACATTTAAAAACGAGTAAAAGAACCTTAAAATCGATCCTGAAGCGTACGGGGAGCCAATGCAGCGACGCTAAAACTGGTGTAATGTGCTCCCGCCCTCTGGTCCTCGTCAGCACGCGTGCGGCTGAGTTCTGTAATAGTTGGAGATTTAAAGTACTCTTTTTGGGAAGACCAGAGAGCAGGGCATTACAATAATCTAAACGACAGGAGATAAAAGCATGCATCAGCACCTCCGTACTGGCCTGAGAGAGAAACGGGCGGACTCTGGCTATGTTCTTAAGATGATAAAAACCTATTTTCGTCATATTTTTGATATGTGGAATAAAATTCAGCTCAGAGTCAAAAATCACGCCCAGATTTTTTACTGCCTGTGCTGGTTTAAGATCTTGTAGTTTTGGTAAAAGTTTCTCTCTCTGGCCTTCAGGACCTATAACTAAAACCTCAGTCTTGTCCTGGTTGAGCTGTAGGAAATTCTCTGCCATCCATGACTTAATGTCTAAAATACAGTTAAAAAGGGCGTCAATTGGCCCTGTGTCATCAGGAGACACGGCAATGTACAGTTGCGTATCGTCAGCATAACTATGGAAGCTGATGCCGTGCCTCCTGATGACGTCCCCAAGGGGCAGCATGTAAAGATTAAAAAGAAGTGGACCTAAAATTGACCCTTGGGGAACCCCACATCCAATTTCATGGGTTCTTGAGGAACATGTATCCATACTTACATAAAAGCATCGGTCTGTGAGATAAGAACAAAACCAGTTAAGAACAGTACCAGAGATGCCCACCAGGTGTCTGAGCCTATTTAATAAAATGTGATGGTCTACTGTATCAAAAGCTGCGCTTAGATCCAGTAGAACCAACACTGTGAGCTTTTTATTATCAAAATTCCACCTGATGTCGTTTAGAATCTTTAAAAGTGCTGACTCGGTACTGTGGTTTTTCCTAAAACCAACTGATGTTTCTCTAGAATGTTAATTTCTGTTTAAAAAGTCGTTAACTTGGTTAAAAACCAGTTTTTCTAAAATTTTACTTAAAAATGGTAAGTTGGATACAGGTCGGTAGTTATTAAAAACACTTGGATCTAAATTGCTCTTCTTCAGAAGGGCTTCACCACCGCCGTTTTAAAGGCGTGGGAAAGACACCCGTCTGAAGAGAGCAATTCATGATGTTTAAAAATGTTCCTCGAAGAATCCATAAAACGATTTTAAAAGTGATGTGGGAATGGGATCTAAAAGGCAGGTTGTTGGGTTTACTTGGGAGAATACTCGACCAAGTGTCCTTGCATCAACCAGGGCAAAACTCTCCAGTGTTACCTCAGGTAAGGACATCAGTTCTGTGTTAACAGTTAAAACTTGATGGGATAAAATGCAGGATCTGATGTCCTTGATTTTGTTTCTGAAGTGGTCTGCAAAGTTCTCGCAAAGATCATCTGTGGGTGTCTTAAAAACTTTATTAGAATTAGTGCCTGTTAAAATATCAAAAGTGGAGAAGAGGAACCGGGGGTTGTTTTTATTGATGGTGATGAGTTGTGAGAAATGTGAAATTCGTGCCTTTTTGACTGTATTATTGTAGGTTTTGAGTTGTTGACGTAAAATCTCGTAATGAATTGTCAGTTTACTTTTCCTCCATCTTCTCTCTGCACTCCTGCAATTTCTTTTCAGTTCATTGATTTCAATGTTTTTTTCTCCACGGGGGTATAGGTTTTCTTTTTATCGTTTTAGTTAAAAGTGGAGCTACCGAGTCCAAGGTTGACTTCAGTCTGCTGTTAAAATTATCAACGATAAAATCACAAGGTGCAGGTAGAATTTCAGCAGGAGTGCTCTGTAAAATCTCCATAAAATTTGCAGCCACTTCAGAAGTAAGGTAGCGCCTCCTCACCGTTCTCACTGGGGCCTCCTCTTGGTTTAAAACTGGTGATGTTAAAAAATACACAGTAGTGGTCAGACACAGCCAGGTCGACAACAGAGGACACACCGATGGACAGGCCATGGGTTATGACCAGGTCCAGGGTGTGTTCCTCTGTTGTGAGTTGGCTGTGCGACGTGCTGCTTAAAATCAAGACAACTTAAAAGATTTAAAAACTCTCTGGATATCGGATCCGAGATATCGTCAACGTGTAGATTAAAATCACCAGTTATTAAAATCCTGCTAAAAGAAGTGTGGATAATTGATAAAAGTTCAGAAAATTCACTGATAAAAGAGCTAGAGTGATGGGGTGGTCTATAAACAGTAAGGCAAAGAATTGGAGGACTGCTAAAAGTAAAGGCATGGTGCTCAAATGATGAGTAACTGTTAAAAAATACTCCATTTGAGGTCAATGAATTATCTAAAATCGATGCCGTCCCTCCTCCTCTTCTACCCTCTCTAGTAGAAAATAAAAAATTAAAATTTGGTGGGGAAGCCTCTGTGAGAACAGCAGGTGCGTCAGTGCCAAGCCATGTCTCAGTTAAAAGAAGACAGTCTAATTTGTTATCTAAAATCACATCATTCATTAAAAAAGTTCTATTTAACAGAGAGCGAACATTAAAAAGTGCCAAGTTTATGGTGACAGGTGGTTTGTTGACTGGAGTGGTGGATTGTTCTGTGAGTGGTCTGAGATTATGAAAGTTCGCAGAGTGGGTGTGGTAGTGTCTGATTTGGTGGTGGTGTGTAATAATTACGGGAATGGGTGAAGTGTTGGTGTGAATATAAGGTCCAAGTCCGGTGTTGTATGTATAGTGGTCAGAGGTGGAACTGAAATCGTAGGAGCATGGACCTGGGGGACATCAATTTGTGGCGGACAAAGCAGCTGGTGCTGGTTTCGGGTGATTGGCATGCTGAACCCCGTATGCCAGGTTGGCAGCTAGCATGCGGGCACCTGCTCTGTTCAGGTGGAGCCCGTCTGACCCAAAAAGGTGTCGTCTCGCCCAGAACACGTCAAAGTTGTTGACGAAGCCTACCTGATGTGCGCTGCAGGCAGAGGAGAGCCAGGTGTTGAGACTGAGCAGCCTGCTGAAGCTGCCGATCCCTCTGCCGCAGGTGGGGGTGGGGCCGGAGATAAAAACAGTCACCTGGGACTGTGAGACGGAATTAAAAAGATGGATAAAATCTTGTTTTAAAAGTTCGGACTGTTGCCTGGCGATGTCATTTGTACCTGTGTGGATGATAATCCTTCTTGCCTGCGGATGTGCGCTCAGGATGTCAGGTATTTTCCCGGTTATGTCCGCAACGGTGGCTCCGGGAAACGCCATGGTGAACGCCCCCCTCATGCGGACGTGCCTCAAAATCGAGTCCCCAATGACCAGGGTTGTGGGAGCGACCGCTCGGTCTTCAGGGGGACAAGCCAGCTCAGCCACCCCGCCAACCGCGCCAGGACGCCGGGTGTGATCCCTCGCCAGGTGGGGAGAACGGGAACTTGATGAGTGCCAGCGCACCGCGTCCTTGACGAGCCGCCTGCGCTGGGATGAGGAGCAGGACGGGGGAGGCGGACAGCCCCGAGTTGGACACCCACCTGCTGGAAGGCAGCTAGCCGTGAGTGGAGGGAAGGCTGTGGTGTCTGTCAGCAGGGGAACAACACAGGCCCCAGCAGAGCGGCTTTTGGGACCTCCAGAAGACAGCGGGGGGGATGTTAGACCGACCTGGTGGTGCAGGGCAGCTGCCCTGCTTCCCCCCGATGGCGAGGGACCCGCGGGCCTGGGTGGCGGTGCGCCACCGGGGAGTGGAGCTGTGGATACCGCGCCGTTCGGAGGAGCCGAGCCCGGACCCCGATCATTGCCCGGGGGGCCTGCCAGCTGCGACAGGGCCTCATAGCGATTGGAGAGTGGGATTGGAGGCGAAACAGCTCCAGGTGGGGTCCTCTTTCGGCCATGAGATACCTGAGCCCATGATCGCTGGAGGTGGGGAGTGGAGCAGAAGGACGGCCGGGGACAGGTGGGATCCCAGGGTACCGTGTCCTGGAGGGCCGCTGACAGCGATGAAATCCGGACACTCTGCTCGTGAGCTACTGTCAGAGACTGCTGTAGCAGGGCGTCCTTGCTCCTCAGCTCCTCGGAAAGTCGGCGAACATCATCCGTCAGGTCAGCAATCTTTTTGCGAGCTTTCTTTAGTTTTTGATGATCAGCCGGGGACGTGGAGGTAGCCATTTAGCTTAGCTTAGCTTAGCCTTGCTTGGCTAGGTAGCTTGTACGTCGCCGGCTGTCGCCGGCTTAGTGTCCAGTAAAAGCAAATAAAATAGCCACTGATCGCCTTAAAAACACACAGTATAGTAGCTGTGAGTATAAAAAGACTAAAAAGCAACTAAAATCTGCTAAGATCCTGGAATAAAAACCCCTTAAAACAATTAAAAGGGAACTAGACGCAGGAGACACCAGCGGGTCCACTCTCGAGCACTTCCGTCACACTTCCTGGCTTTAGAGAAGATGATACATGCCCCTGACACTGACTTGAACAGAACAGACAGGACCCCAAAAGCACAACTCAAGACAGGAAATTAGTTAATCCAAAATCTTCACAGCGCTTCACATTCCTTTTCAGAATTTACCAACCTTGTTTCATTCTTCTCCAAAAGTTAAAGCCTTTGCCTGCTTCTTTTAATAAAGTTCCCTGCCATGACAACTTCTAAAATTATTATATTTCAACAATGTTTTCTTTTCTTCTCTTATATATATATATATATATATATATATATATATATATATATATATACACCCAAGGTTGAAATGGTAGATATTTCTGTTTTAAATGGATACAGTCCTTGGGAGAACGCTGGATAATTATTTCAGAGGTCTACTTATTGTTTCCTCTGCTCAACTGCACAAGTACTAAGGAAAAGATTTAAAAAGAAACTCCCAACACAAAAGAGTTTAAAAAAAAAGCATAAGAGTGGAGGAATTGTAGCCTTGCTATCTGTTTGTGGCCTTCAAAGTACAATTGTTTACAAGTTAACTGGAAACAACGCATGAAAAGAATATTTTGACTATTGAAGTAGGCTACCTATTGTGGGAGACGACATTCAGGATAATAAATATAAATCTATGGATGGATGGATGGATCGGAAATATAAATCTAAAAAGCGTCCTTTGTAAACTGTATACATCATAGTATAGTATAATATTCAGTCAAATATTTATGTCCAACAAAGTTAAAAACAGCTCGAAGGAAAGATTGACCCTGCATGTTAACTGCAAAACATGTTCTGTGATAAATATTGCGTTATTAAAAAATACTGTAATTTTCCACAACATGTTTAAGTTGCATGCAGTCAAGTAAATTAAAGGTTGTATCAGCGATTCTGGTTGCCCTCACTTCCGTTGCGAGATCCAAAACAAACAGAGCCAGCTAGCCCCTCCCTCCCTTGTTTTGAAAATGATCATGGACGCGCCACCCACCCCTTGTCTGTGATTGGTTGGAACACTGTTTATTTTGCTTTTGAGGTGTTGGTAGTACCATTTGTTTTTGTGTGCAATCTTGGAGCCTAGGCTGTCTAGGAGACGCTGTTTTTTGACGGCCTGCTTATGGAGCGGGCAGCTAGCGGATCGTGAGGTAAAAACATCATTTATGTTTCGGCCCAGAATTGCTGATACAACCTTTAAAGTGCTTTTTATTGCCATTATACATTGTACAATGAAATTGCGATGGTCAGATGGAGGGTTAGTCCTGAGCCGCTGCGACTGAGCACGCCACCACTATGGGCCAACCTGACCTGATTCCTAACACTGGTCTGGTGCACTTTGGAGAAACAATTATGGGACAAGATCTATGAAGAACTAGTAAGTAATATAACCGTTACCATACTGGTTGTATAGAATTGTGGTGACAGATGAGTCAAACCCACAAATCATTAGAGGTGGGAGAAATAATCGATTCTTTCCACATTTTATAAAAGTCATGTAGCACATCAACTGTATCCTACAAATAGGAATTGGTTTGAAATATTTGAAGGACAAATTCTGGTTATATTTAAATCTAAATCCACAGAGAGAGAATCCTCCCATAGTGAGCTGCTGAGTTGAATCCCCCAGAAAGATGCAGTCCCTGCCTGTTAAGATGTGGACTAGAACATGGTTATTCTCTGAATGATGAGAACCATACGTTTAAGCTTTGGGTTCAAGCAGCAAAAAAGTTTGGGCATTAGTTTAAATGAATTTGCTGACAGTGCACATCCGGCTTTGTGATTATGGTACATGTGTACATTGCAATGTAGACGTTGAAGTGATATATCCTGCCGCCAGTGCTTGAATTGGAATAAAAAAGGTGCCAGTACTCTAAATCAGCAACTGCATAGCACGCGCGCTTGTGGCTCTCGTGGGTACCATGTGTTTTTGCCTGGTTTACCTAGATAAACCCTATACTAGTTGCTTAGATAAACCTTATACTAGTTGATCATTTTCACATACACATTTCTCTGTAAAAAAAAATAATTAATTAATAAAAAAAAACTTCAATCCATATCTTTAAATTTATTTTGTTCATATTTTTGGAGGAAAATATTGTTTGTCTAAATGGATACAATGTACAGTGAGATGGCAACTATGTGTGGTTTTATTGTAGCTATTTGCCTTCTGCTTGCTTGTTTGCTCTGTCTCTCAACTTGCTTGCCCTAGTCCAAGAGAGAGAGAGAGAGAGTGAGGGCCCTAGTTTCGTAGACCAGGCACAGTCAGCTTTCAGCGCACCTGCGCCGCGCCGACGGGGTGTGTCCGCCTGGACTTTGCAAGTTTCGTGCACCGCGCAGGCTCGCGCAGGCACACCTCCCGCCTCGCCCACCGGCGCAAGTGGGAAAGAGGGAGGAGAAGAAGGCGTGAGTGGGAGACGAGGAGGAGACGAGGCGTGGACTGGGATTAATACAGCCGATTCAGATCTTCACCAATCAAATGAGCTCCTCTCCTCACCTATAATGCGTCAGGGGAGGTTCAGTGCAAGTTCCGTCACTTGACAACCCGATGACAGAAGCAGCGCCGCCGCTCCCACCCTGTGCGCGCGTATCATAATAATAACAATGCCGATATTATAAAAAACAGGAGAGAGAGAGGGAGATGTTTTGGTCCGAGAGGCTGAGTTTCCGTTACGCGTGCCATCCGCCTTTGATCTGACGTCAGATGTGACGGGACAATCTATATAGATATAAATTCACGTGTTGATTCAATTAGTTGCATTAAATAGTGTTTGTTGTGATTATTTATTGTATTTAAATGTGCCTGGAACTGTGGAAACCTGCCTGTGAGGTCTCGGTGACGTGTGCGCACTTCGAGGCGTCAGCCAAACTTCCACTGCGCCAGCTGTGATTCGCATTGAATGAATGGACTTTATTTACGCCTTGCGCCTTGCGCTGAAAGTAGACCAGGTTGGAGCTGGCGAGCTTTCAGCGCAGTCTCTGCGAGGCTTTTTGCCACGAAACTTCCGCTACGCCAAGCTGAATCTGTGACGCCTCCCCCTGCTGCGCCGCCACACCCATCTTGGCGCAGGCGATCCACCAAACTGCCAAACGGACGGTGCGCAAGGCTGCGCGGGTCGAAACTTGCACTGCGCCGGCTGCGCCACCCTGCGCCGCCCTGCGCTGGTCTACGAAACTAGGGCCCTGATTGTGTCTTGGAATAAAGTTATCACAATTTATATACTCACTCTTGAATTCCTCTGTCTAGTCCTCTCCATCCAGAGAGGGTGATCGGTTTTGTTTTTCCATTTCTGCTCCCTGTACATAAATAACGCCGGAGGTAATTAACGGCCGGTCTCTAATGGAGGCCGGGGCAAGTGTCGACAGGCAGCGTTATTTCCACGCTTCCCATTCATTGTCAGGTTCGCGTTGCGAAGATTTTGGCTGAGGCTATATTAGAGGATTTACGGTATGCCCTGAAATGCATTCGACCAACGGCAAGTGTGGCGAGACGCAGCCTCCCGCAAGCTCGAAAGTCTTTTAAATGGAATCTTGTCGATCTAAAATGAAGACAGATTCATCAACTGCATAGCTTATTATAGGTATCTACCTAGATGCGTCATGAGGTGGCGGTACGCTGTAAGAAGTAACGGTACGCAGATGGGTAAAAATCAGAAGTCCCGGTACTGCGTACTGGTGAGTACCGGCCCAATTCAAGCACTGCCTGCAGCCCTGTCTAATATATGGGATTAGGTTTTACAGCGTGCCACTGTTTTGTCATGTCTCACCACTCTAAAGAGTCAGATGTTTTTCTCAGGAGTTGATGGAGCCCAAAGAAGAGAACCGATCGTCTGATCTACTTCACACTAGGAGGGTGTATTGCCAGGGTTCCCAAGGACGTGTTGGAAACATGACATGTTAAATACTAACAAACAATAGGCTCTGTGCAGCAGTAGAGCCTTCAAAGAGCCACACCCAAACAAGCACTGCACTTGTTAGTCGAAACTGGGACCAAGTTTGCCTTGATCCGTAAGAATATCTACCAAAGCCAGCAGGTCATTTCCTTCCATGCATTGGGACTGGAACAAAGATCGCCAAAGTTCATCAATATAAATATTCTTTCTTTTCTGGCAGCTAGTGCTGTAATATTAATGGGTGAATCTTACAAGTGTATGTCAGTCATAATCAGGATTTTAAATCCCGATGGCACTACGGAGCCTAGCAGTGGTCACAGTGCTCCCTGCTTTTATTTTGTATGCACAACAGATCCACAGGTTACATGTTTCAAACCAGCATCAGACTTTTGTAAAATTTCAAACGCTCCCATGCCTATGTGTACATCAAACATGTTCAGCCAGTCTGTTCCCTGGTGTCTTCATCCTAAACACAGTAACCAGGTTGGTCCACGGTGGCGCGCCTCAACCTTTTAAACAAGCCTTGCCAAAATTACCAGCAAAGCTGCACATTATAATACCGGGAGATATCTGCCAGTGGTGAGCAACACCATGTATGGCAAATTGTTGGGGCTCAAAATGTTTCCATATCAAGTGCTAGCCAATAGCCTGTAAATGATTGCAGCAAAAATCTACCAATAAAAGCCCAAACTCACGTCCCCCAGAGCGTTCACCATCATGACATGCTCCGTTTTTTAATCCTGTGGAGCATTTTCCTCAAAGGAAACATATTGCTGTCTGGGACTTGATACAGGTACGGATGGTCCTGAGGGAGATATAAGCAAAGCTTTAAAGATTCTCTCTGTAATTAATGAACGACTAATTAATGAAAATGATACTTTGATGTGCACATAACGTAGGTGTACCTAAAGATCCTGGCTACACATGAATCATATAATCTGTCTTTAGCTCTATACACACACACACGCACACACACACACACAGATGTAATTTACGGGGGGGACACAGGGGACATGTCCCCTGCACTTTTTCAAAAGGCTGTTTTGGTCCCCTGCACTTTTTACCGTCCAAAAACAATGTTACGCTATGTTAAACAGAGACACGTCAAGCACTAGGACCAAACGTCCGCTCAAGCTGAAGCCTGTTTCCCTTAGTTTAGACCGCCCACAAGCTCCTCGATTTGCTCTGCCGTTTCTTGTGTGATTGGCCGTCCCTGCTGTCACTCCATCTTGCTTGCACACCGACGGTCTGCTAGTCTGCAGTCAGGAGTCCTACAGGAGTCCGCTACTGTAAACTGCCTGGTTCACGTCAGCTAGAAGGATTGTAATATCAGAGGTTTCATTTACATTTACGTTTGAGTCGGTGTCCACGTGCGTATGTGTGTGTGTCCGTGCGTATGTGTGTTTGGTAATTAGACGCAGCCAGGATGTCTAAAAAAAGAAAAGTGGACATAAGAGACTTCTTTAGAAGTCAAAGTCTAAGTTACTCAAAGAAATGCGTTACACCCATCCTGCAACACCTTCACTGGCTCCCAATAAACAGCATATCCACTTCAAGATCCTCCTCATCATTTACAAAGCTCTCAATAATCTGATCAATAAAATGTATTATTATTATTGTTGTTATTATTACTATTGGATTAGAATTGGGTGATAATGTTTTGCTACATGATTTACAACCATGCCAAAAAAGGGAATAGTAGACTTAAAAGTAGCAATAGAAAACTAGAACAACTACTAGAAAACACAGTGAACTGAAAGAGTTTGAGTTTTATTAAAAATACTTGTGTCCCCCCCGCCTTTTGAAATTTCGTCCTTGCACACACACACACACACACACACACACACACACACACACACAAACACATAGCATGAGTTTATAGATTTGAATTAATAGAATTTACCAGAAGTCCATAGGGTTTATTAAGAGCATTCAGAGCTATATGTATAGAATCAATTCCCTTGTCATTAAGATAGTCTGGAAAAGATCTCTTTAAATCTCCTTTTCCTCTGTGCAGTGTCCCTTGATAATTATCAGAGGACTATGCCGTCTCCACCTTGTTAAATGTGGCTTGAGCCTCAACCCTAGTTGCCATAGCAACATTAAACACTGGCTGTGCTGTAGCCATGGTGATGAAAGCAGGTGGATGCTGAGGTGCGAGGGGTGATTCAGGACAGGAGCAAGAGGGAGGTTTGAGGAAGGAAATCAAGACGGTGATGTGAGGAGCAAAACTGAGCAAAGAAAAGAGGTTGGCGGGGATGTCTCGGAGAGGAGATTACAGGAAAGGACAGAACACAAGATGAAGAGAGATACATGGGAGGAAAATAATCCAAAAAGGGGCAGATATTGTGGTCAGAAGACACAAATATATTCTATATTCTTTTCTCTGTCCATTCTCTTCCCTGCAGTTAACCTGTTTTATGTGTCATTGTGTCACCCACACACTTCTCTGACTCCAGTTCTACTGTTCATTGTTGACTCATCTCCTTTTTACCGTCTACCATGTATTTATTCCATCAGTGGCAGAAGGCATCTTGCAACCAATCTGTCTTTCAAACCTCTTGGTTCCACTCAGCTGTCAAATCTTCCTGTTTTCTCTTTAGATCTTCGTGTTCTTCCCGCTTTGTCTTCTCTGTGTGGTGAGAGCTCTGTGAGGAAGAACAGAAAGAAGCTGAGACCAACAACGGGTTAAAAATGAGAGAAATCACACAGAGAGAGACTTCTGAGGTTTGAAACTAGACCTTCCCAGATGCCCTCTAAGACCCATGCTCCCCAAGTGTGCCAGTTGTTACTGATTTCATTTCAAATTATCTAAGTTCAACAAAGATCTCTGGTAAAATGTTTTGTTGAAGATTTTTTGTTAACCAAACATGACTATTTGATTGGATCTATATTGGTTGGTCAACACCTTCCATGCTAGGAGTTCCTCAATAACTAATGCAGCTTTAGGTTTGATCGCATATTTGGCAGGTCTTACTTTGAGGCTTTACAGCACCTTTAAATCAGATGTCATATACTTAGCATACTTTTTGAATTCTTTCTAAGGATGAACATGTGTCTTGTGATTGCGGCCTTTGCAGCCATTGTATTGCTGATTGATACCATTCTAGAGGTATAACAGTCCATGTAGTTGTCCCGAACACCAGAGGGTTAGTTGAGTGTGCAATTTCCCTCATTTTGTGACACCTTGTGAATGAATATAATCAGCCTGTTGCTATGTGTTAGCATGCAAACAGCTTTATGATTGGAACAGTAGTTAGACTCTGTAAGTACAGTCGGTCAGCCAACTTCTTTAACCACGGTTTTGATTTTGGATTTTCTTTAACAATGCATAGTGCCTTTCTCCTCACACTGCATGGTGAAGAAATAGAATGAATCACATGTGTGTTGCTATTTGAATAAAGATCCCTGCTTAACCTTTGCAGGCTGGGCTCTGTTTAAAAAACAAACAAATACACAGTGCCCTGTAATCAGGGAGGACCTCCATTAGTGGACGGGATCTGTTTCTCAATAAAAGACCATTATTAGTCATATATATGGTTCCTAATTGAATTGGATGACTTTTTAATCCCATGTGCACACGAACACACACACACACACAAACAAACACACACACAAAAACTCCCCATGTTTAGTCCCTCTCGGTTTGATCCGGGCTTCTGTAATGGTGAGTGTTAAGCAGGACAAAGAAAGGTGCCAATGCAGGATCAGACTACAGAAACACAGGACTGATCTTATCAAAATCTCACTGTCTCTCTCTCTCTCTCTCTCTCACACACACACACACGCACACACACACACACACACACAGTCCCTTGCCTCTCGTAACAGATAATAAACAAAGTGCAGACTATAATTGCTCTCCAGGATCTGTGGCGCCTGATGCTGTGCGGAAGTGTGTGTGTGCATACTCCTGTGTATTATGGGTTATTGGTGTTCATTAAAATTAATGATGAGGGGCTGATGTCACCAAGTAAAAGATGTGTGCGTGTGTGTGTGTGTGTGTGTGTGTGTGAGAGAGAGAGAGAGAGAGAGAGAGAGAGAGAGAGAGAGAGAGAGAGAGAGAGAGAGAGAGAGAGAGAGAGAGAGAGAGAGAGAGAGAGAGAGAGAGAGAGATATGTATAGAGAAAGAAAGGCAGCAGGAAGATAGTTTTTTACCCTCACAACGATACAGTACATGGACAGGCAGCTTTGTCGGTGTGATTTGATGCATTTGTGTTTGTGTCCATCACCATGAGATTTATAGGTCACTAAAAGGTATAAAGGGCATGCGTGTGTGATGGAGACAGAGAGAAGAGGGGGATTTGAGACACTTGAGCATAAATCACTACCTGATTCTTTCCCCAGATGGGCCCTTCTATGTGCATGTAACTCAGACAGAATGGAAGAGGAGAGACTGGGTCGACTCTATGGAAGGGAAGGGGGTAGTGTGATGATGAGGTAACAAGAAGAGTAAAGGGATGGGGCTGCAGGGAGGACTACTACCTTTGGTACATTGTTAAAGAACATTTCCTGCCTGCTACAATGAATAAGACAAAAGGAAAGTGTATAGATGCATAAAGGGGTGAGTTACACAGAGGCAATGCAAGCTTCTTCTTGCACATGCTCAACGTGCTTTAAAACACCAAAAGCATTGAGGAAAAAGTACAAAAGAAACATTAAAAAAAGTACAATAAAATACAATAAGAAGAGTAATTAACAATCCAAGAGGGCAAATAATAAAACCAAGCTGATATAGAATAAAAGTTGCAGTGTAAGAAATGATTTAATAAAAAGCAGCAGCAAACAGATGTTTCTTCAGATATACGGAGAATATAACCTGAATGCTGCATCTCCATGTTTAGTTCTGAGTCTGGGGACAGAAAGCAGACCTGAACCAGACCACCTGAAAGGTCTGGATGGTTCGAAATATTGCAGAAATAAACCATGCTCTCTCTCTCTCTCTCTCTCTCTCTCTCTATATATATATATATATATATATATATATATATATCTTCATGAACTAATTATTGAAGTTCTTTACTGATGTGTTTTGTATCATTTGTTGAGATGACGGGGCACCAATGGTGGACCTGCCAGTTCTGGTGTTCTCTGGTGAATGCCAATGGAGCTGCATAGTGCTGGTCTGTGAGACCAGGTCCTACTAGAGGATGTGAGGCCCTCGTGCCACCCTCATGGACTCTGTTTCTGACAGTCTGGCAGTTCTCCTCCTGGTCCTCCTCCACATAGGAGCAGGTACTGGTCCTGGTGCTGGGTTGAGGCCCCTCTACGGTCCTGCCCAGCTCTGGTGTAACGTCCGGTCTGCTGGTCCTCCTCCAGGCTCTTGAGACTGTGCTGGGAAACACAGCAAACCTTCTTGTGACCAGAGGCTGTGGCTCCTGAAGGAGCTGGACACATCAAAACCTCCTTGTTGGACGTTGTCCGGCTTTTAGCTCCATTCTACATGTTGGTACTTTCATTTGCACCAAAGCAGCTGAAATTGATTCCCCATCAGATTGATACCATGTTTTACAGTGAAGTGTTTCCTTCATGTTTTTTACGCGTTTCTTTTGGGCAGTGTATTTTTTAATCAGAAAGCCAGTGTAAAGGCCTCAGAACTGGACTGATGCGAACCACTTTCTTGGTCTTAGTTTCTTAGTGTTTCTAGCAGCAGTGTACTGAATCTTCTGTACTACGTCCCAGCACTCTTCAGTCTTTTCCAGATCCGGCTGACATAAATCCTTGAATGTCTGATTTATTCTTAAGGTGAGAGTAGTCTGACTTTGCAATTGTTTGTGGCGGTTGAAGTTGACGTTTTCTAGCTTGTTCTGTGGTAAACAAACAGGACTGAATTAAACTGGCGTAGAAATATCATTTATCTCAATGAATCGATATCTGAGGAAAGACTCCAAAGTGGTCTCCCCATTTTTTAGGTGCAAATCCTCAATAAGCATGTTCCCAGTTTCTTTCCTTATAGGACACACACACACACACACACACACACTGTACTGACTATACAGCAGTAAAGCACCTCTCCAACTGATTTCTGAAACACTCGACTTAACCTCTGGGACATGCTGCTCTACTGAACACACACACACACACACACACACACACACAGAAAAAGAGAGAGAGAGAGAGAGAGAGAGAGAGAGAGAGACATGCATGCACAGACCTCTGAAAGGAACAACTTAACCTCAGAGAGTTGATCCTTGCTAAAACCTACTGAAATATGAAAGACCTGGTGGGAGGAGGGGATGAGGTTGAACATGGGCAGACACAAAGAGGGGAGAGAGAGAAGAGGAAGGAGATGCAGAAGGAGTGAGTAAATATTAGATAGGGAGAGGTCATGCAAAGGTCTAGGACATGTGCTGTGTCAGTGCCGCTACATGATGGAAGAACTGTGGCAGAACAGCCTCTGCCAGGGCTGGAGAGATGAAAACATCCAACCGAAGGTCTGGACTGTGTACTGTGACGTTGCAGAAATTTCTCTAAAAGGACCCCACGTTCACAATGAGGAGGGGGGGGGGGGCAGACCTGTTTACTGTACTGTTGTCTGTATGTACCGAAACTTTCTTTGCTGCATATTTGTGAGCTGTTTTGGTCTGTGTGTGTCATTTGAAAATGTGGGGTGTGTACCAAATGAAAACACGAGTTCCATTTTGTGAACAGTTAAGAGATTTGATGGCAAAGAGTCATCTTGAAAAAGGAGTGTCAGGCTGAGCATTTTGTGTGTGAAGTTTTCAGTTTTGAAGAAAAAGCTGTAATTGTTGTTCAGGAATGAAGGTGAAACTACGAATAAAGAAGTGGTATAATAATGTACATATTCAAATCTATGGAATATGAAACTATACTGTGAAAAAAAATATTTGCTTTCCATACTTGTAAACCAAAAATATCAAGACTAACGGTGAAATGCCTCACACTATGTACAACACGCTGTTTGTTAGAGACAATATTTCACTTGATGGGGTTAGTTTCAGACAGCCAGAAAGCAGCAGAGGAGAAAAACTCATATGGAACAAGAAAAGAAAAGGTAAAACAGAATATTCATTGGGGAAAGACACGCACACATACACACAAACAGAATCAGAGTGACAGAAAGGTGTGACAGGGTCAGCCGGTGAGAGTTTTTTTTTTCCCAGAATACACTTGTGCAAGCCTCCCAGGGCCCCGATCAGGGAGTAAGATTTAGGTCAGGTTGTCGTCAGCATATAAATAGAATCAACAAAAATGTTAACATTTCAATGCAAGTACACATGCAGGCAAAATACCACAATGAAGCAAAGCCGTTTACATTTAAATGTGCAGAGTTGGGAAAAGTTGTACACTCGGTCCACTGGTGGAAATGTTCTCCTTTAATTGCCTACAGTGTTATGAAAACAGGCTGTTATGCTGGCATATTGCATTGAATTATTTGCTTGAATTCAAGTTTGTAATTGGCCTATGTAGGTCTAATCTAAAAGGTCAGGACACATTGTTGCTCTTGCAAAACTAGAAGGCATTATATATTGTATATTCACTATAATTGCCAAAAGTATTCATTTGCCCATCCAAATAATTAAAATCAGGTGTTCCAATCACTTCCATGGCCATAGGTGTATAAAAGCAGCACCTAGGCATGCAGACTGTTCCTACAAACATGTGTGAAAGAATGTGTCGCTCTCAGGAGCTCAGTGAATTCCAGCGTGGTACTGTGATAGGATGCCACCTATGCAACTAGTCCAGTCGTGAAATGTCCTCACTCCTAAATATTCCACAGTCAACTGTCAGTGGGATTAGAACAAAGTGGAAGTGATTGGGAACGACAGCAACTCAGCCAAGAAGTGGTAGACCACGTAAAATGACGGAGCGGGGTCAACAGATGCTGAGGCACATAGTGCACAGAGGTCACCACCTTTCTGCAGAGTCAATCGCTACAGACCTCCAAACTTCATGTGGCCTTCAGATAAGCTCAAGAACAGCATAGAGAGCTTCATGGAATGGGTTTCCATGGCGATCAGCTGCATCCTGGCTGCTGCCACTGGACTCGAGAGCAGTGAGACGTTCTCTGGAGGGACCAATCACGCTTCTCCATCTGGCAATCTGATGGAGGAGTCTGGGTTTGGTGGGTGACATGTTGGACAATTCCATGCTCCCAACGTTGTGGGAACAGTTTGGGGATGGCCCCTTCCTGTTCCAACATGACTGTACACCAGAGCACAAAGCAAGGTCCATAAAGACATGGACGAGAGTTTGGTGTGGATGAACTTGACTTGCACAGAGTCCTGACCTCATAGACTCAACCCGATAGAACACCTTTGGGATGAATTAGAGTGGAGACTGAGAGCCAGGCCTTACCATCCAACATCAGTGTGTGACCTCACAAATACACTTCTGAAAGAATGGTCAAAAATAAACACACTCCTAAACCTTGAAGAAAGCATTCCAGAAGAGTTGAAGCTGTTACAGCTGCAAAGGGTGGACCGACGTCATATTAAACCCTATGGATTAAAAATAGGATGTCACTTAAGTTCATATACGAGTCAAGGCAGGTGAGGGAATACTTGCTATATATGATATAGTTTTCCCTCTTGACAGCTTAATAAGGCAGGCATAGTCACTTGTCCTCATATTAACATGTTTTACTGCAAAGAAAGAGAAGCAAAACAAAGCAAAAAAGCCTGACTAAACTCACTCCCATAACCCTTCCAAATAATGCACAGCTGCAGCAATGTAAAATGCAGTAACAGAATTAATATACTTCCATAAGGGTCACAATAAAAAATCAGCATCATCCACAGCTGGCACAAAGCACACATGCACATTTGGAGACCTTTAAAAAGGGGCAAGTTAACCTTAGAGAGTTGATCCTTGCTAAAACCTACTGAAATATGAAAGACGTGTTGGGAGGGAATGGGGGGAATGGAAGGAGACACAAAGAGGCAAGCAGAGGAGTTAGTGAATATTGGATAGGGAGCGACGAGGTCACAGAAAGGTCTGGGACATGTGCTGTGTCAGGGCTGCTGCAGCAGTTAGAATGGGAGAGAACAGAATATTCTAAAATCAACATCGAAAAACGCTCTCAATCGTATGTATGTAATAGTATGTAGTAATGCAATAAAACAATTGTTGAATGACTGTTGATGGGCTTTAACTGATGATATGATCATATTGGTCATCATTCTGATATCCAAATGATATATATATATATATATATATATATATATATATATATATATATATATATATATATATATATATATATATATATATATATATATATATATATATATATATATTCTATTCCATTCTATTCCATTCTATTGTGATTTTAGCCTTTTAAACAAGTAAAGTTAAAGCAAGTATCTTATCCTCCTTGGATGATTATTTATGTTTTATGCTCATTGAATTATGGGTCTAGCACTCCATTGTGAAACATGTTGTTAAATCGCAACCTCCTTTGCAGATAGATTTCTTTGTCTGCTGTCTTGATCGCTTGATGATGTTGTTGTTCACTTTTACACTTTAGCTTCTATCTTTATCTTTTTAATGTAGGATATATTGGGTATATTCTTCAAACTTTGTCTACCAATGGTGGCTAAACCGTTTTGATTGTGGGTAATATACAGAAAAATTGAAGAAGTCACAGGTCAAACAATAGGGAAAAATGTTTTTGTTGTGAAGGCTTCTTTACAAACATAATAGATTAGAGATGAAGAGTTATCGTTTTAAAATGTAATAAATAATGTAACTTTTTTGATTATTTCATCAAAATAATGTCACTTACATTCCATTTGATCAGTTTTTTCTAACAAATGTTATTCAAAGTTCTTCAGTGCAACTTAAATTACGATTTGGTACAAAATGGATGTCATATATAAGCTTTTTATGGATACAATGTATACATTTGGATGTGACCCCTTTGTAATCACCAACATTTTCATCAGTATCTGTAATTTAAATACATATTTTATTGCCTTGCCTACAATTAAATTTAATTACATAACTGTGTTACATGTAACCAGTTACAATCCTGTCATTTTACACTGCGGGAAGGACCGATGTTTAGTTTCACAGCTTTTTCTGACATTATTCAATTCATCCCCACAAGAGCTTCCTTGCAAATCAGGCAAACATCCTTCCCCATGACTTCTGTCAAAAAGTACACATTTTCAATGTTTCCATTCACTCTCTATCTTCTGTCTTCTTGGTTCCGCCATGTTTACTTAATGACCTGAGCTAAACAGCTAGCAATGTGGGTCAAGTAGTTGTTAATAATTGCATAATGGAATTCACTGCTATTCAAAAATGTGCATTGGGCTGCAGTTGGCCTGCAGGCAGTAGTCTGGCCACCCATGTTGTTGACCCTTCTGTCTGCTCTAAAGATTGTTTTTACAAAAAATTAGTTAATGCCTATCCTGCGAGTGCAGTTAGTGACAGTGTGGGCTCAATGGTAGCTCTGACAGCTTGACAGAGTAGCAGCAGGGGGCGGGGTTTAGCGAAGGGTCAATTATCCAGGAGGGAAGGATGTAGGCCGATGTTTATAATGACTTCCATTATCCTTTCCTGTACTTCTAAGTGAAAATGACATGTTTATACACCACCATTCTGTGTTTTACATTATATCCTAATGCACAAATGTTCATAATGATCTCCTCTTTTTCCATGAAGAGGACAGTCTGAATTGTGTGTGTGTGTGTGTGTGTGCGTGTGTGTGAGAGTGAGTGAATCTGTTCTGTTTACATGAGAGTGTTTAGAAAGTCTGCTCTCTGCTAATCTATACCATATTTTGAGTGTGTGTATGTGTTTTTTCAGCCTTTAGAGAATCAATGAACCTCAGGCGTATTTTGAGGACACACACACACGCACACACACACACACACACACATGGAGAGAGAGGGAGAGAGCCTAGAGAAAATCATTATAAGCAGGTGTGTTTAGATCTAGTTTCTCTGACTGCTTCTGCACAAACTCTAACCCTCTCTCTTTCTTCTTGTCTTCTCTTTCTCTAAACTCTTTCCATGAAGTGGTTTTCTGTTTACTGCAGACTCCAAACACAAACCAGAAAGAAGCAAAGGATAAGAAACATGCATTTTCAACAAGAATTAAGTCAAAATGGAGTAATAAATCACACACTCACGGACAGCGTAGCAATAACACACTCATACATTTATAGTAGTATCTGAAATAAAGTCCTGAATGCAAACGACTCACACAAACACACACCAGGATGGGCTGAACATCTGTCATCCACTCTATTAATACACAGTGTATAATGTGTTTACAGTCCTGCTATATCTTCAGTTGACTCACATTTTGGTTCTTGTCATGTGTAATTACTTTAGTGACCCTTTTTTTCCTCAGTTGCATGCTCGTCATTTTAAGTTATGTTGTTATGATTTTCAGGTCTTTTATTCTTACTTCAATGCCTTGGTTTAAAGTGCTTTTTAAGTGTGTCTATTATCATCAGGTTTGAGCTCTAGTCAGCTGTTTGAGTGTAAACACTACAGTTTTTATTTTTTCCTATGCAGTCAATAGCTGATGCCGGAGCCTCCCTGGCATGCAGTCAGATCTTCCAAACAAGTCCTGGGCTGATGTTGTAGGATCTCCATCCTTCTCTTTGATCCAAGCAGCAATTACACTATCCTGCCCCTCTCAAACTCTTTTGCACCACTAGATGGGTTTGCTGATAATCTGGTCTCAGCTAGCCAGACCCTGTGAGCAACCAGAGGGCTGCTCATAGCCAAGGAATTGCTCATTCCCCAGTGCCAACTCTGTTGACTCTAATTATCTTATATTGATTTGTGACACTGAAGACTACCATTCTAGAGAGCTTAACGAACATTTAGAGACCTATAGGTTATCACAACCTGGGCCATACTCTGGACTTAATTATGTAAAATGGAGCGCATCTACCTTCTATGTCAGTGCTTGATGTTATCAGACATTACATTACCAAATCTTTTTTTTTAATCAATCTGGAAAAAATTTGCTCCCAAATTATGTAATGTTGTTACATCTTTATGTTGTCCTGTGAAGACCTACATACATACAAATATGTGGGGCTGCAGCTGGACGACAGGTTGGAATGGACAGCAAACATTGACTCTGTCCACAGGAAAGGACAGAGCCGTCTGTACTTCCTGAGAAGGCTGGGGTCCTTCAACATCTGTAAAAAACTGCTGCGGATGTTCTACCAGTCTGTGGTGGCCAGCGTCCTCTTCTACGCTGTGGTTTGCTGGGGAGGAAGCAGCAAGAAGAGGGACGCTGCCCGACTGGACAGACTGGTGAGGAGAGCTGGCTCATACCCCTTTTCCACCAACGCGAACCTTGTTCAAGAACTGGGCCGGTGCCCGTGCTGGTTCGCAGTTAGTCATACGTCATTACGTCACTGTATATGTCTGAGGTTTCCCCGCACATGTCTCTTCAGAAAAAGTGTTTATATTGGCAAATAATACAATAACAATAAAATACACAAAACATTTTTTAAAGTGTAGAACAGTGTGTGATCAATAGATCAGAGTGTTTGATGTTTAGTCATCTGCAGGTTGGACCTCCGTTCAGTATCGCCGATGTCCGACAGCTCTACAAACACAAACCAGAGAACAGCGGTTTAATCACAAACGTGTCCAAGACGCTGTGAACACAGATGTTAAGTCACGTTGGTAGTTGGTAACGTTTAGTGAGACAGTCAGAAAGTGGCATGCTAACGTTGTTGTTAGCAATATCACGCTAGCTGGCTAGCCAGCCGGTCAGCTTACATTACCCGAGGAAGCAAAGCCACTAGTTGCTGCACGTAATCACTAGCTTGGCAAACTAAACAGAAATGTCTCATTGGTTTGCAACGAGGTGAAACATTTTAAAAGAGAAACTTACCGGGAACAGTAACGTTATAAAACTCCGCAGCAGCGTATTTTCCCCCGTCGCCCCGAGCGTTAACCAAGCCAGGCCCGGCCCTAACCAATCTGGCGCCCTAGGCAAGATTTTAGGTGGCGCCCCCCTTGCATCGGCATTGTAATGTATATACTCACAAGAAACCGAATAGCTTTGTCTTTGACCTTTTTTTTTACTTTAAGAAAGCAAATTCACAATCAGAATAGTTAACAAGATAAAAAATTATGAATTAATAAATGAATACAAAAAATAAAAATTGAATATATGAAATACAATAATTTTTACATACATTCATATATAGTCTTAAGTATAAGATCTAACTAAACACAAAATAAAACGTGTCAACAAGTTGCATAAAATAAATAAAAAATACAATATAAATAAGGCAACAGGAGGACCACTTGATGCTGCTGCATCACTGCTAGGTTGTGCTGCTGAGGTGGAGGCAGCAGTGGTAGATGTGGTAGATGGCCCAGGGGTGGGATTTAGAAACTTCAACAGTGCATCTGAAGAGAGGAGTATGTGACACCATTGAGTATTACAGTCTAATAATAAAAACATATGATTCCAGGAATAAAATGAAATGATATAATATAAATGAAAAACCAAAGAGGTATGATGTTAACTGATATGGAAATTAGATTAGATTCAATGTATTGTCATCATTACAGTGAAATGCTGAATAGCAGAATGCAAAGTAGCAGTAATATATATGAGAATGTTATGTTATGTTATGATTATCTTTGACCGAATCACAGCGGTGCTCATATTCAAAACAGCATTCTCTCTCATGTGATATTGCTTAATTAACATTAATGATGTTAATGGTGTAATGTTGTAACAAATATTATTTCTATTAAATAGGCTTTTTTTTTTTTTTTACCATTTGTGGCACTGGCGTGGCGCCCCCCGATGGACGGCGCCCTTAGCATTTGCCTATACGGCCTATGCCACGGCCCGGCCCTGAACCCCGCCCCCAGCCCCTGACCTAGGTTTGCGAACGGTTCTAGCCCAGCAAAGAGTTGGGGCCACTCTGGAACCAGTTTTCCTGGCCGAGAGCCGGTTCTTTGTCTGTGGAAACAGGAAGAACTGGTTTGCGATTGGGCACCGGGTCCGAACCGGCCCTCAAAATGCCTCAGTGAAAAAAGGGCCCTGGACAAACTGCTGTCCATAGTGGACAACACCCACCACCCTCTGCACAACACCTTCATCAGGCAGAGAAGTGTGTTCAGTGGTAGACTGCTGTCCCAATCCTGCTCCACCAACAGACTTAAGAACTGGTGTTGTGTCGGGATGGGAGCATAACAAATGAACATTCTGTACCCAAACAATAAGTTGAACCTGAGAAACTTGTATGGTCCGATGTCAGTTGTACGTAGCAGGTAGTATCAACAATGTGGAGATCAATTAGGTATGACACTGTATGCACTGTATGACAATCTGTATGCACTGGACTTCAGCTCTCTGTACCACCTACTGCTGTAACATGTTATGTCAAATGTCACAAGTAAAAGAAAATGTTATGTCAAATGAAAAATGCAAAAGATAAGATAATATTATGAAGACGATTTTATCCTGTGGGTAATGGGGGCGGGACTAGATAAGCCTTGGCTTCTCCTGCTTTCCCTTCCGGCCATGTGTATTGTATTATTTGAACAAAGATGTGTGATGATGCTGATTTAACTGACATGCCCGAAATAAATAAATAAATAAATAAACTCTTTCGTCCCCCTGGCCATCAGACTATACAACACCACTCAGTGATGGCAGGAGGCACAATAGACAATGGACAAATCCTTTTGCACTACGTCCTAGACTCACTGTCATTGCCATGTCTGACTACCTCTAGTACATGCTGTGACTGTGACTTTCACTCATCTGTTTACAGCCTAATTTAAGTGTACACAGTCCTACTGTCACTTTATAGTTGTAATATAGTTTATAGTTGTATAAAACATTTTATTTCTAGTCACTTTCTATTTTTATATAGTTTTTGTATAGATGTTTAGCACGGGTTAATGTTATGTTAATGTTACTGCTACTGGATGCTTGAATTTCTCTATCTCTATTTATCTATCTATCCATCTATACATCCAGGGTGCGAGTTACGGGGGAGCAGGGGGAGCCATGGCTCCCCTGGTGGCCACCTGAGCTCCCCTGGAAACATGATTTGTGAAATTTGGGGGGAGCTCTAAAATATTGATATGATTGCCAAATTAATTATATTTGGCCATGGTTTTCCCTCAAAGGTGTAAAATAAGAGAAATAAAATTGTATTTTTAGTTCGTGATTCATGAAAAAAGTGTTGCCTGCTTGCACGTCGGAGGCGCTTGAAGCGTGGGGGCGCTGCCTGCAGGCCGCAGCTCCACGTGACCCCACTGCTCACACGCGCTATGTGCATTGTTGTGTTGTGTATGTGGCGTTGCATCTCCCCTAGCTGTATTGTAAATAATAGGCTATTGCCATATTGTTCATGGTTGGTGCCGCTGGCTGCTCTTATCGCGTGTTTGGCTCTGTGTACAGCTATAGCCCATGTGATGTATGATGTGATGATGATCGATCGGGGTGTTTCATGTAAATATTGTACGTAGACCTATGGTGTGCGTGCAACGGATTTTCTCTTTATAATAGGCATATGCTGTTGCTATTAATGACAGGATCAGCATTTAAACTTTGCCCCCCTCAAAAAAAAAAAAAAATGATCGCCCGCCCCCAGCCCCGGCTCCCCCGGACACCGTGGTATAACTCGCACACTGTATACATCCATCCATCCATCCAAAGCACTCAAGTAGTTTGAGATGATATTGTTCCTGTTAAAATCAAATTGTCATCTGATAAAGGTAAAAGTCCTTGGCTAAACAGATGAATTTATAAGGAGGAAGAAATGGGACTGCAGAAAGGATGAACGTAAATGTTGTTTAACACCGCTTCTACAGCATCTGAATAATTATAAAAATACATGTATACCATAGAACTAAATGAATAGGCTTCTTTTTTCTTCTATAGATACACCTTTAATCAACTCCAAAACTTACATTTCAATTGATTTTATGTGCAGTGACTTTGAGAAGTGTGAAGTGTGAGGATTTTGCAAACTTTTTGGTACAATCAAATATCATCTGTTCGGGAAATATTCCACAAACCATACATACCTCCCCTATTCTGCCTCCTTCTCAATACAATACTTTCTTCACAAAGTTTGTACCAGTCTGTGCTGATGAGATTTGAACAGTGGTCCAGTGCCTCAAATGTTCCCTTGATCCCATTGTCACCTCCCTTTTAAAAGTGTTTTTAAATGTTTACTGAATTATGTTCTAACCATTGTAAAGATACCACTGGTATTTTTCCTAGCTCGCTTGAATCCTCAATTGTTAAACCACTTATAAAGATGCCAACTTTAGATCCATCTATTATTTCTAACAACAGTACAATCTCCGACCTCCCGTTCCTCAGCACAATTATTGAAAAAATGTTCCACAAGCATTTATTCGAACACCTGGCAACCAACAAAGTGCAGGATCTCTACCAATCTGGCTTTTGTCCCAGACATAGTATGGAAACAGCCTTGGTCCAGGTTTTATTTTTTTTATTTTTTTTGCATTTGCCGCTATTGTTCATGATATTTAAATTTGAAGGCTTGAGAGGTGAGTTGGCCTGTCTGGGTCAGCACAGGAGTGATTTTTAGTGTCTGTCTGTGGGAATATTGGCTCAAAGACAAATTTGATCTCATTGCGGTGTTCCCCAGGGGTCAATTTTTGGCCCATTAAATGCATGTTACCCCTAACTATGCTGAAAACATAAAAATCTATATATTTCCATATATCCCCCCCCCCCCCCCTTTTTTTAACAGCCTAACAGTGACAAGATGGAAATCCAGGTTATTGGGTGTAGGCTCACAGACGATAAATCTCTTCTAATTTGACACAAATTGTTTCTGGAAAGTGTCACACAAGTCAGAAACCTACATTTCTATCCTAATTTTATGAAACAAAATGTGACATGCATACACATAAACTCACTGTATTGTTATTTATTATTAGAATAATGAATTGTACACAAGCAAAATGGTAAAATATTTTCAAAATTTAGAATATCAAATTAGAAAAGTAACCCTGAATGCAACAAGTTGACCAAAACCTTCCAGTAACAGTGTATTTAGTATAAAAATGTCATTCAATACGTTTCGATGTAAATGATGAGTATAATGAATCTATTAATAAACATCATAATGATAATATTGAAACACAGTGGAAGATGAAACGGTTCCGAACAGTGTAGTTTGTCACAGAAAGCGTTGCGTTGGATTTCTTTAAACATGGTGTGTTATACATTAGGTAGCTGTTAAGTCTGCACGGCCTCTGAACAAAGTGTTGTTAGCTTACATACTGGAAGCTGTCCCACCAGCTACCCGAGTATGATAGGCTACTAATGGGCATATGTTAAATGATTTTAATGTGGTAAAATACAATTGTGGTATGACATTTGGCATTTTGGTTTTGGACATTTTTGGAACAGGTGTGGTGTTGGAAATGTAGACATTTTGCTCAAAATATATCACGTTAAACTGACAAGTTTTACATTTGCATAGCGTTAGTTGTGGTGTGTATTGCACTAGTTAGATTCTACATTCAAAAGAAGGACGAAACAAAGTATTGCCCTGTATGTTGTTCCGTGTGGGTGGGATAAATGCCATTAAAACTGGCATTTTATTGGATGACCTCTTCAAACTGCATTAGAGGCTGAAAGTGCTGTGACCTTAAGCCCCCTTTAACCGCTGGAAAGCCCTTCACTGACAATCACCTTACTCTCCACAAGTGCCTAATCAGTTTAACAGTGGTTCGGCTAAAACCCGTCAAATAGCCTGTGAGGTTAATGAGCACGTTAGTGTGTGGATGTGCATGCCTTTGCACATGTTTGTGAGTGCATATCTGTATGCGTGCGCCTGATTGCATGAAAAGTGCTGTGTGGGGGCAAAGGCTGTGTGTGTCTAACATTTTAAACTAAAAAAAAAATCCCCTCTGCCTTGAAATGAAAAGCAAGACACAAGCATAGTTGTAAAAATGGGACAAAGTGTTTCAGGGGAATTTGCCATTTACAGTCAGGCACTGTGAAAGCTTCCCTTATGGGGGACCTGAAACATCAAGTCCCCCGGGACGTATATGCTGTGTTCTTCATGGAAGATTTATGGCTGTTTATGTCTGGCTTGGTATTTAAACAAAACAAATGATAAATACTTGAGCTTTGCAATAAAAGTAGGCTGGACCAACAAGATGAATAACAACTTAAATGTGCTGAACAGATGCTTATAAGGGATATAAACTTGTAAGGAGACTATAAAAATGATTGATAAAACATGCTTTCCTCCAGGTTTGTGTTTGTGAGTACCAGGACTGGTATATCACAGTCATGTGAATTGAGATTGGTGTCATAAGATGCTTCACTGTATCAATACAAATTCAGTGTACTGAAGTCACATAAACATTAATGATAAAGACTCACAGTCTTAAGAATTGTGATGGTTCCTGTATGTTCCAAGTGTTAAGGGATGCTGATGTTGGTCCATCCATCCATGGTTTAAATATTTGTTCTAAAACAGTGTCTTTTAACATTTGGTATGACTGTCCTGACCTTCGATGAACAAAATTCCAAGCAGCACCTATGTGGATTTTCACACTTTGGAAGTGCAAAGAACAAAGCAGAACCAAAAGATTTGGTGATACTAGCATGGCCTTCCAGGAGGATCTGAGGAGAGCTAAATATATCTGTGTTTTTAAGTATAAAATGAAAATCCATCCATTCAGATCGGATATTTCGTAGTGGTTGATAATTTTATGGTTTATATTTGTGCAAAATTAAACAAAAACACCGTAAAAGACCAAAGTAACGAAGAAATAAATACAACTGTAACTCTACCTGTAACATGTACCTTGAGTCTTGTGTGTGGGCAACAAAATTCCAGGCCATCCCCCCCCAATCATGCAGCCAGTAGTAGTATTTGTAGTTGTAGTATGCCAAACCTTTCTTGGTACCCTACCTTTCCCTGCACATGCTGCTTAATGGTTAGGTTTGATATGTTATATTATATATATGGAGGGTGTCATTATGCTGATTTCAATAATATCCCACTGACCCTTGCTGTTTCCTTTTCCTTGCCCCCTCTCAGCTACCACCAGGATTCCCCTCTGATCACATTATTCTCTCCAACGGTCATAGATCATAATTCTAAAGCCAGGCTTAAAACAGGGAACTCTGGGATTTCCTCCAGGTCCATATATTTCAAAATACCATGGAACATATTATGACACACATGTATCTGTACCAGCCATATGGACCTGACTATAAAGTTGTTCTTTGCATTACACAGCCATCAGCATGAAACTGAAGAATCCCTTGTAGCTTTGAAAATAACTCCAGACTCGTTTCTCATCTATTAATCTGAGACACTTGGGATTGAAGAAATCCTCTGGATATTTCCCCTCTGTGGTGCATCATGGGAAGCCATGAAGTCACCTTTCCATTCAGGCTGTGAAGCTTTCACTCCTCACTTACTATTCAGCCAACTGTTGCAGTTGCTTACTTCAAACTGGCTGCCAGAAGCAAGGAGCAGAGGGTGACGCCAAGCCACTGTGCCTCACCCACATTTTATGTTTTAGGGGGTATAATGATCATCACATGACCAAGTGGACCGACAGAAACACTGATGGTGTGTTTCATTATTTTCATAATTTGGTTGAATGAAAAGCCGATGTGTTCCCTGAATCTCAAAGGGGTCCATGGCTCTCTGTCAAGGCCCCCAGAATATCATTTTCAAAATGATAGAATTGTGCTGTAAAAAGTGCATATCTACAGATATAAAACAAGCATATTGTGTCTACTTTGGCTTTGGGCCAATAGAAACTCTGATATGATTGTTAGACATTACGTCAATCTGTCATGGATCAGTCACTTCACACTGTTCCCGCAGCTGCTTAACATGGAGCAGAGTTTAAGGGACGCTTAACCCAAACCAGCTAAAAAGAGAAAATAAAACAACAGCCATATCATGTTTGGTTGTAGGCCCTATCTTCATGGGAACTAGGAAGTATGCAAAATAAAACCATGTCTGTCTATCATGAGTGGGGACGACAGCCTGTTTCTGTAACATGTCTTGTATCTCTGCTGAGATGGGATCCATCTATTTCTGGCAGGAAAGATTGACTTCCTTGACGCCCACGAACTGAGGAGAAATGCTGTAGAACTGCAGAAAAGAATCCAGTCTCAGTGTCCCGTCCATCTGTTTTGTAGATTGCGTTGCCACTCCTTGTAAACCTGCGTTAGAAGACAAGTTAACAGCTGTGCTGTTGCGCTCCTGTTTCCTGTGAGGACATCGGTGAGGAAGATCATAGAAGTGGCTGAGATGAGGACAGTGAAAGCATCACGGGGAGCGGGGACACAGTTGGAAAAGCTGAGCCGGCGATGAGGTCCATGAACGCATCATTGCACACTACCAAGCACATACGCTATACAGAGCTCTATACTGGGCGAGGTCTGTTTTTTGATGGCATTACAGCATTGAGCAGTTGGGACTAAAACATTGTTTCTGGAAAGAGAAGTTGCTTTTGAATTTTTTTAGTATTTCTAGATTATTTGAGCACCACAGACAAAATTGCATTCACCTGTTAAATCAGGGTGGAGGCAGATATGTCAGAAGCCAATATCTCCCCATGGCAGCACATCAAACTTAAACTACTGCATGCCACCACATGCAAACGAGAAAATATGCTATTACAAGACACAAGTACAGAAGAGTCGCTCTTTCAATCAGTGGTTACTCCGGGGAAATATGAATGTAAATACAAATCGACTTTTGGTTGTTATAACATCACACCACAAAATAATAAATTCACAACAAATATTGTCATTTGCCACGCCCTTGAAAAGCCCCCTTAACAGAAAAAGGTTCATCTTGAAGTGTAATGATACCATGTGAGCTTTGACAATATTGTATTCAGAACTGTAGCAAGCTTTATGAACAAGTCTACTTCTGCTTGATAGCGTTTCTGATTGATGTCAAAGTGAAACTTGCCATTTATTTTGAAACGGTCTCACATGTTTTTAGAATCCTGGATGGAGTTAATAGTGTTGTGTTTTTGTCTATGGGACCCGGACTGAGAGACCAGAGGCAGAAGGCAGGTTTAAGATGTTTATTATAACCAGAAATGAATGGTGCAGCAGGCTGGTGCGGGTGACGTGTCCGTTCGAGCTGGTTAGCAGAGGACTGCTGAGGTGACGAGCAAGCAGGTGGACTGGCAGGCAGGGATGAGTCCAGCGGAAGAACGCTGGAGTCCTTCTGGAGAGCAAAGTCACAAAAAAGACGTTAGTAAAGATTACGACTAGGCAGGAGAAAGCACTGTTTGCGGAGACGAAGATCAGAGCTTCACACATCACCGTAGGGACGAAATAATCTGGCGTCGGAGGACGCCAGGTTTAAATAGTCTGCTGGTGATTTGATGATTGGCATCAGGTGTGCCCGCTTGGTCCTCTGCTGCCGGCACGCCAACGGCCACACCCCCCAGAGTGGCTGGAGAGTGAGAGGGAAAAGGAGGGGAAAGACAGACAAGGGAAAACACAACACAGAAACACAAAAATCCCTCCCACTGTCCTGGCAGAACCGTGACAGTACCCCAACCCCCCCCCCGCCCCCCAACGGGTGCCACCCTGCCAGGCTTCCTCAGGAACTGCCGGTAAAAGTCAGAGAGCAGGGTTTTGTCTTCTATGAGGGAGCAGGAAATCCAGGAGCGCTCCTCCGGCCCATAACCCTCCCAGTCCACCAGATATTGGAACCCCCGGCCCCGGCGACGAACATCCAAAAGGCGGCGGACGGTGTAGATGGGGTGGTCGTCCAGAAGCCAGGGGGATGGTGGGGGTTCGGCCGGAGGGCTCAATGGGCTGGAAGAGACGGGCTTGAACAGAGACACATGAAAAGAGGGATGGACCTTGAGGGAGGCTGGAAGCTTAAGCCGAGCTACCGCAGGGTTGATCATTCTCTCGATCTCAAAAGGACCAATGTACCTGGGCGCCAGCTTGCGGGAGTCCATCTGAAGGGGCAGGTCCTTGGACAAAAGCCACACCCTCTGGCCCGGTGCATAGTCCAGGGCCGCCTGCCACACCTGCCGGCACCGCCTAATGTAGTCCCGGACGGACGGAACGGCCACCTCACTCTCCTGTTCGGGGAACAAAGGGGGTTGGAAACCGTTAGCGGTCATAAATGGTGACATACCCGTGGCAGAGCTGACGAGGGAGTTGTGGGCGTATTCCACCCATGGGAGATGAGTGGACCAGGAGGCAGGATGACTGGTGGAGACGCAGCGCAGGGCAGCCTCCAGGTCTGGGTTAGCCCGCTCCGTCTGTCCGTTAGATTGGGGATGGTATCCGGATGAGAGGCTGACCGATGCCCCGATCGCCGAGCAGAACGCCCTCCAGACCTGAGAGATGAATTGTGGGCCGCGGTCCGACACGATGTCCAGGGGGAGACCATGAAGCCTGAAGACATTGTGTACCAGGTGGTTGGCCGTCTCCAAGGCTGAGGGGAGCTTGGGTAGGGGGACATAGTGGACAGCCTTTGAGAACCGGTCCACAATGGTGAGGATAATGTCCTTCCGAGGGTGGCAGTCCCGTGACGAAGTCCACGGCGATGTGCGACCAGGGTCGATGGGGAATGGGCAGAGGTCTTAACAGACCGGCTGGAGCACGGTGGGACGCTTTGCTGCGGGAACAGACGGAGCAGGCCGAGACGAACTCCTTGGTGTCAGCGTATAGTGAGGGCCACCAGAACCGCTGACGAACGAGGGCGAGGGTTCTCTGGAAACCCGGATGACAAGCCAACCTCGATGAATGCCCCCATTGAAGGACCATAGACCTGGAGGGGTCCGGAACAAACATCTGGTCGGGTGGACAGCCGTCCGGTGGAGGATGGGTGCGCTGTGCCTCCTTGACCGTGCGTTCGACCTCCCATCTGGCGGCAGCAACCACACACTCGGGGGAAATTATGTGCTCATCAGTGTCTGGCTCATCCATAGGACAGAACTGGCGGGAGAGAGCGTCGGGCTTGGTGTTTCTCGAGCCAGGTCGGTAGGCGAGGGTGACGGCGGCGAGGTCTACCGGTGCAGGAGGAGCTGGGGACACAGGAGCACCGGAGGGGACAGCCGAGTGGAGACAGTTGGAGTGGCAGAGTATGCTCCAGCTGCTAATCCGTGCCAAAGACCAGTCGATGTGTGGGTTGTGAAGTTTGAGCCAGGGAAGACCGAGGACCACGGGAGACTGGGGTGAGGGGATGATGAACAGTTGGATTCTCTCGCTGTGGTTGCCAGACAGGAGGAGTGTGAGGGGGGCGGTACGGTGAGTGACCCTGGCTAAGACCCGGCCATCCAGGGCGAAAACCTCCTTTGGAACCGGAAGAGGGAGTGTGGGGATGTGAGCCCGGTCTACCATGCCCGCGTCGATGAAGTTCTCGTCAGAGCCCGAGTCCATCAGTACCGACAGGGATAGGGGCTGCTGAGACCATGTAAGGGTTCCTTGGAGTTGGATGCGGGAAAGGGAGGTGGCCGCGGAGGCAGTTCGGCTCATCAGCGCTCCCCTGTCGCATGATGAGCCTGGGCCTTTTGGCCGAAGGGGACAAAGGGGAAGAGCGTGACCGGACTCGCCACAGTACAGACAGAGTCCCTCCTTTAACCCTCGCCGGCGTTCCGCTGGGGGAAGGTGTATCCGGCCCAGCTGCATTGGTTCCTCTGGAACCTGAACGGGGGGAGAAGACGTGGCGGTGGAGCGGGGAGGTGTCGCGGAGGGTCCTTGGAGCTGATGGTAAGCAGGAAGGGACCTAAGGGACCTCTCCCTACGTCTCCCCCTAAGCCTGTTATCCAGCCTAATGGCTAGGGAGATTAGCTCCTCCAGGGAGGAAGTTTCATCACGGGCGGCTAGCTCGTCCTGGATGTTATCCGCTAACCCCCTTAAAAACACTCCCTGAAGTGCGGCTTCGTCCCACCCTGTCTCCGCGGCCAAGATCCTAAAATCGATGGCATAATTAGCGACTGAACTAGACCCCTGACTCAAAACTAAAAGTCGGCTAGCCGTCTCCCTGCCCTGAACAGGTTGATCGAAAATCTTAACAAGTTCTGCAGAAAACAGAAAAAAAGAACTACGGAAAGGGGCCTGGGACTTGGAGGTAGCTACCGCCCACTGGGACGCTCTACCCTCTAACAAGCTGAGAACAAAAGCAATCTTAGCACGATCGCAGGAATAAGTACTAGGTTGTTGGTCAAAAACTAGTGAGCACTGGTGGAGGAATCTACTGCACTGGCTAACTCACCCGAATATCTAGCTGGGATGGGGATGAACGGCTCACGGGAAGAGGGAGAGCTATTTCCTGGAGCCGCGGGCGGTGGTGATGGATTTGCCGGTGGTGGGTTAGGTCCAGTGGTGGTGTTTGTCAGCGGGTTGCAGACTTGGTTGAGGCGGGTGCCCAGCTGGGTGATGTGGGCGGTGAGTCCTCGAAGCGCCTCCATGACCTCGTGGATCGCCTGCTCATGGTGACCCACCATGACTCCTAGAGCCGACAAGGCGTGGCGGAGGTGCTCTGTCTCAGCCGGGTCCATTTGGCCAGATTATTCTGTTGTGTTTTTGTCTATGGGACCCGGACTGAGAGACCAGAGGCAGAAGGCAGGTTTAAGATGTTTATTATAACCAGAAATGAATGGTGCAGCAGGCTGGTGTGGGTGACGTGTCCGTTCGAGCTGGTTAGCAGAGGACTGCTGAGGTGACAAGCAAGCAGGTGGACTGGCAGGCAGGGATGAGTCCAATGGGAGAACGCTGGAGTCCTTCTGGAGAGCGAAGTCACAAAAAAGACGTTAGTAAAGATTACGACTAGGCAGGAGAAAGCACTGTTTGCGGAGACGAAGATCAGAGCTTCACACATCACCGTAGGGACAAAATAATCTGGCGTCGGAGTGATGAGGACGCCAGGTTTAAATAGTCTGCTGGTGATTTGATGATTGGCATCAGGTGTGCCCGCTTGGTCCTCTGCTGCCGGCACGCCCACCGGCTACACCCCCCAGAGTGGCTGGAGAGTGAGAGGGAAAAGGAGGGGAAAGACAGACAAGGGAAAACACACAACACAGAAACACAAAAATCCCTCCCACTGTCCTGGCAGAACCGTGACAAATAGTATCATATTCACTCTTCTTTGAGTTTTTTTCTTGAGACTTCTGAAAACTTTATGTTCCATTTAAATTAGCTTATTTGCAATGTGTTTTATCAATTCAATTTGATGTTACACAAAAAGGAATGCCTTTAAGACATCAAGTAACAAAGCATGTTTCTGTGCCGTCAACCCTGCAGTTTTCCCCGAAAACATCTCCAACTGAATTTGTGTTGCATCAGTGCATTTTTTTGTACTTGCAAATGTTTTGCATAGATGTGTGGGTTCTTGCTAGTTGGGTTAGCTTGTGTGTCTGTGACATGACCAATTTGCTGTAGAATTCATCTAGCTATTAAAGTGAAATGGAGTAAGTGTGATGTTGGTCATAAATAGTCCTTGTTATCCTGACTAATAGGCAGCGTGTGTGCGTGTGTGTGTGTGTGTATGTGTGTGCGTGTGTGTAGTTGTGTAACTGTGTGTATAGGAGTGAGAGAAAGGGAGAGGGAGAGTTATTGTAGGTAATAAGGTTACTTTTCAATTGCTACCAGGTGTGTGAGTGAGACAGAGACGTGGGAGAATTAGAGACTCCCAGCTCGCATTCTGCTCCATTTGTTTCAATCTGCTCTGCTTTCCTTCCCTCCTGATTTATTTGTCTTTCCCTTGCACTTTTCTTCCTTTCATTTCTTCCTTCTTTTCTTTATCCCCTTCATTTTGTTCCAATTTCCAGCCCTTTCACATTCCAATACCTCTGTCCAACCTCCAAGAGAAGGATCATTTACTCAAGGATGGGTTTGTTTAAGTTACACTGATCCATACAACATCTGGAGGAGGGAGGGGGGCAGTTTTACGTGTTATGAGCTGTTTATTAACCAGGACAGTTAATGATGATGACTGTTTGATAATAATCTGTATGTACAAGAGAATGAGTTAGACTTAAACACGGTTTCATTGATGTGTCTCCCGGCAGAGCAAGCAAAGACCACCATGCATTAACATGAGTTAGCCCCAAATCCCTAATGAGTTGATAGGGGAGAGCTAACAGCTAATATGTATTCCTCTGACCAAGTATGAGGAGGACGTTAGATATGGGGATGTTTGGTTTGAGTTAAGAAGGGAGTGGGAGGATGTCATGACTTCAGTGTCTTTGGGACTGTCTTTCATTCACTCTTTAGTTTTTCTCCCATTCTGTGATTGTTTCCACAACCTCAGATTTAGTACAAGAACAGTGTATTAAGTGGATAAATGTTAAAACTGCTCAAATCCTGTTTCATAGAGTTGGCCTGTCCAAAACAAATGAAGGGACATGAATATGATTTAATTATTTCCTTCATACATCAAATCATACACTGGCTCCTTATAATTGATAGTAATATAAAAAGAAATAACTGCACACAGTAAGTTTAGAAGAATATAAACCACTCTCATTCTTTATATCCCTCAAAGGATATTACTGTAGAGAAGACTGAACACTGGGGAGGTTTTAGATGGCTGACGTTACAGCTAAACATCTGAAAAATGCCTTTTGTTTTTGATATGGTCAAAACAAATTTAAAATCATGTAGGTACACAAACATTTTGCAGCTGTAGTTTTCTCTTCGGTAACAAATAAGTCGCTGTCCAATTTTGTTAAATTTTGAATGTTTCGAATACCAATTTGTTCTAGAATATGGATAGTAAACTCCAGGAACATGGTTATTTTTTCAGGAAGGAACAAACTCCTCCACTTGGTCAGTGCATCTTTGCTTGATACACGGAAAGCTTTCAAGTAACTTGAATGTAAATCTTTATTAGACGGTCAGCTTAATGCAAAGAACGAAAAAGTCCACTAAGAGTGTGTTGGAGTGCTAGGTCAAACAAACACAGGATTTTCACCCAGGAGATCACTGTTCATGTCACGTGTGAAACTGTCAGTGTTGATTTATTAGTCAGTTAAGTTGACTTCAATCACAGTCTTTTTTTAACCATAACTAGGTCTGTTGCCTAAACTTCCTGTAAAGGTGGAGGTTTTTCTTCTTTTAAAAAAAAAAAAAAAAAAAACAAAATGCATGTAACATGCTTATATTAACACACCCTCAAGACATCCAACACTGAGCTTGAAGCTCACGACCACTGGCCAAGTGTCACTATTTTACAAGTTGGGAGAAAGACTATGTTGTTCACAGAAGCTGCTGGAACAGAGGCTAGCTTGGTTGTGACATCAGGATTCTGGCCCTCTATCAGTCTGACTGTCAAGTCTAAGGGCACACTCACACTGGGGCCAGTTGGTCCGTAGGCTACTGTGCCAGGGCCCGATTGTCCCCCCTCCCCTCCCACACTGCTCCAAGCCCAACTGGTCCTCGGCCCGGTTCCCTCTTCTACATACGTCATCATGTCATAATACGACACACGGCTTCACGTAGTTTCCAGGAAGTGCCGTCTCAAAGTCATCACAAGAGAGAACAACACAGAGATCATGACTGAAACTTTACTGACTTTACTCTGCATCAGAGCTAGTGAGCGGCATGCGAATCAGCGTTTTTATTATAAAAGGACAGAGTCGTACTACGTGACGGACCAGTTCTGCTCCGGTAGTGCTCACACCGAGGCAAGGAACGGATGTCCTAGTGTGAGTGCACCTAAGATTCTCTGACTCCAATCCACTGCTGACAATTGTCCCCAATTTGCTGAAAACGGCAGAGCCAAGCTCTTTAAGTGCTTTTGATGACTATTAAACACAAGAACCTTTGTACGGTGAGCTGAATGATCGGAGACCTATGACTTCAGGCTAGATCAATATTTATACTATAAATACTGTATATTAATAATTTTATATTTGTTGTGTTGTGTTCCTTTATCATTTTCCATCTCTGCCCTGTGTCTTCTCGCTATCCAACAGTCATTATTTTCTGATCTGCCCCCTCTATGGGTAAGGTTTGGTTAAGTTTAGGCACCTAAAACTACTTGATGAAGAGTAACTAAACCCCCCAAACCACATTTTCTGCTGAAAACCAAAGTGTTTGTGACCATGTGACATTTAAAGGGATAGTTCGGAATTTTGGACATAAGACCTATTTTCCAACTCAGCAGGTGTGTTCGAGACGTCTGGACACGTCTGGACAACGTCAAGACATTTCATTCAGTTCTTCTAGTTGCCGAGTTTGCTTGTGCTATGGCTAGCACAAGTCAATGGTTCTAATTAGCATGGCATTAAAAACCGTCTTGCCCACTCCACAGTGCACCCGAGGCAAATCAATTGTAACGGCAATTGAGGTCTCGAACACACCGGCTGAGTTGGAAAATAGGTCTTATGGCCAAAATTCCGAACTATCCCTTTAAGTGGGGAATATCACATCCATCTATTCATCCATCCATCATTTGTAACCGCTTATCAGGGGAACATATTATAATTCTATTGTGTTGTAAGGCTAAATGTACATGCAACTGCCCTCTACTGGTTGAAACATGGCTATTGCAATTTAAGTTTGCTATTTTGCTGATTCTGACTGCCCTTTTGATTAGCCTGTGAAGCGCTTAAGCTGATTGCTAACATGCATGCACATATCTCAACCTTGCATATTAACTTTAATTTGCAGATGTTTATGAGTTATAAGAGTTTAGAGCTTTACAGCACGTGCCTAACCATAATAATTACCATAGCCATCATGCAAGCAATTAGCATCAGAGATACATAGCGAGTGTAGACCAAATGTAAAGCAAAGTAATTAGGGATGCAAATTAACGAGTAATTCATTAATCGATAGTTGTTTCATCTTATCGATCGATGATCGATTAATTGATCAGCGGCAATTCTTCTGAGAAGCTGAATTTCCCTCTGAATAGGTTCTGTATACGTAACATCAAATGCTATCTTCCTTATGACATAAAAAAAAATGCAAATCATATTTTGAATAATTTCATTTTAATGCATCCATCTGGGGAATTTTGAGAACCAAAATTTGACATATCGTTTCCTGACCAATTTCTTACAAACTGCTGGTTCTGATCCAAATGTTGACATACTTAATGGGGTTGAGGAGTTTAAGCATTCAAGAAAAGATGAAAACAAAAATGACTAAAACACAGTGCTGAGCCTATACTATTAGTTTATTATGACTATTATTATTATAATGATCATTATTAATATAAGTGGGTGACTATTCCTCAGCCTTCCTTGGTGTTTTTGTTTTGACTAAAGCCCTTTTCATACGTCGCCACTCACCCATCTCTGAGCGACAACTGTCAATGAATGTGAATGTCTTCTAGCTGAATGTGGACAGGCGATGCGATGTGGGCGGGGACGGAGAGAAAATCTGTTTAACTTTCTGCGATGCGAGTGAAGCGAGTACCAAGCGAGTACCAATCGGAACGTAGAATAGAGATGATTGACAGTGACGTCAACGGAGTTCCACAGAGAGTTGTCGCTTGAACTCGCCCCCAGCGGCAGTGTTTTTTTTGCCAGCGAGTAGAATTCAGCGAGAAAGCGAGTAACAACGTATGTGAACGGGGCTATATGCGCCGTCAAACTCGCCAGCTGAGGGGGGGTCGGCACGGGGGACGCCTTGCCACGGCGACGGGGGAAAACAGAACGTTGATGAACCAAACCAGCCGCGAGGATTTCCCCTTATAATAAGCGCTGCTGCCCTCCTGTTTAGGCCTATCATTAGAGCCGCTAGTTAAGTCCATTTGCCTTGATGAAATAATTTTGGGCGAACATTGAGACTATGGCGGCTAAAATTAGACTATGGGGATGCGCCTAAGTCTCGTAAAATGTGTGGGAAACACTGCTGCCAGTGTCCCGCTTACGGGGCGTACCCACCAAACGCGATGAAACTTCATCGCGCGACAAGATTACATGTAAAGTCAATGCAAAGACGCGATTAGACGCTTCATCGCGCCGGGCGACGCGATGGACGCGATAGCGCGGCGCGATGGACGCGATGGACGCGAAAAATCGCTTCATCGCGCCATCGCGCCATCGCTCGAGTTGAAATAATTGAACTTTTGCGGAGAATTCGCGTGAAGACGCGCCGCGACAGCCTATCAGCGTTGAGATCGTCACCGACGTGCTGATGTACGGACGTCCTGGTGTTCCCTCGCTTTTTGCCACAATATTTATATATTATATTATATATTGCCCATAATCAAAGTTGGGGGGCGCACGCGCGCACACACACACACACACACACACACACACACACACACACACACACACACACACACACATACATACATATCAATCCCAGCTCTTTCACACACAGAGATCTTTTTTTTTTTTGCGATTGTTTATCACTGGGGCTTATGGCCGGCTATGAAGCACCAGTTCTGGGCAGAGCAGCAGCTAAACCTCCCGGTCCTGTACCCTGGTTAGCAGGTCTTCAAACTGGGCAACAGTCAGCCTGAAGTACCGCTGGAACCGGCCGTCGTCCAGGCGCAGCTCCTGCAGGAGACGGTGGAACTCGCCGAGCTCACGCCGCCTCCGTAGGGTAGCATGCACCCAGAACCGACGTCGGCGCCTAGCCCGCAGACGAAGCTGGGAACTTCTCCAGAGTAGATACAGTGCAGCGATGGTGGTTATCTCAGCCATGATCGACGAGAGAATTAAATGGCGGAAGAAATGTTGTTGTTTGGGCGAGCTCGTCGCGCGACTCGATGCCGCGATGAGGCGTTTTTTGGCATTTTGGACCGGCGTCAAAACTGGAGCGTCTAGCGCGACGCGATTTCATTTGTTCGCTTGTGTTCGCGCATGTGCGTCAAGTAGGTCTAGCGTCAAGCGCGCCCTCACATGGACTGGCGGGGAATTATGGGTTCAAAACGCAATTAATTGCAATTAATTTATTTTAATCAAGTCATTTCTTATCGACAATTAATCAATAATAGATTAATTGTTTGCATCCCTAAAAGTAATGTAAGCCAAGCTGTTCATGTTGTGCTGTTTATGTTCTGCAACTGCATGAAATCAGAAAGGCATTGGCACACTAGCTAGCGAACTAGCCAGTATCTAAATTAGTTAAAATAATTACTAATTGTTTCATTAGAGAAAACACGTTGTTGTGATTGTAATCCTGGTTGTACTACACCAACTACTATATAAACCAACTGGATGTTGTTGTTTTCCCAGATGAGACAGTCTTTACTGTTACTCTCTGTCCCATGTTCTTACTGAAATACCGTTTTATTTAAAGCTCTTGACCTTTTGTTAGACAGCAGGCTTCTTTCCCCTCTGCTCTCTACTTGTAGTCTTCTGTAAAATGACAGACAATAACAAGACAGACAGTGAACTCTTTTTTACAACATATCCATACAACATATAGAATACATGCAGGTTATATGCTCCCAATTATAACAGTTATTATTAGCTCAAAATGTGATTACAGGAGCAGCACTTGACTTTCAAATCACCATTTTTCGTATTCCTTCTTTGTGATGTTACTGTCACTTGTCGCTTTCATGTGTTTGTTCACCAAAATGATTGGTTAGCCATCACCAGTTTTGCAGTCGAGATCTGGAAGTCCCACAGGATTTAAGCTTGGTCAATCAGGACTTCTAGCCCATACTGATGTTCCTAGACACTATGCCACCCACTTGGTTATAATTAATTGTACGCCTTACCTGCCTGCATCTTACACACACATGCTATGTACTGGACTGTCTATGTGGCATCTTTGCACAGCATGCACCTGTGGTCCTGTCTGGTGTGGTAGACCCCGGACTGCACCTGGGGTCCTGTTTGGTGTGGTAGACCCCGGTCTGCATCTGGGGTCCTGTCTGGTGTGGTAGACCCCGACCTGCACCTGGGGTCCTGTCTGGTGTGGTAGACCCCGACCTGCACCTGGGGTCCTGTCTGGTGTGGTAGACACTGGTCTGCACCTGGGGTCCTGTCTGGTGTGGTAGACCCCGACCTGCACCTGGGGTCCTGTCTGGTGTGGTAGACACCGGTCTGCACCTGGGGTCCTGTCTGGTGTGGTAGACCCCGACCTACACCTGAGGTCCTGTCTGGTGTGGTAGACCCCGACCTACACCTGAGGTCCTGTCTGGTGTGGTAGACCCCGACCTACACCTGAGGTCCTGTCTGGTGTGGTAGACCCCGGCCTCACCAGTAGTGCCTCTGTGCTGTCCTTCAGACCAGCCTTCTCTAGACACAGGTATGATTTCTTCACAGCAGCCACTTCTTCTGTCTGTGGTACATGCCATGCAGGGGCTTGTCCTTCCATAATGGTTCTTCCTCTTCTTCCTCCTTTTCATCATCGGGTTTCTGCTGTCTGAGTTATTCACTTAGCAAGTCATTACTTGGGGCCATCTTCCTGATGTACTCCTGGATCTTGTTTCATCTTGGATAGTGGCTCTGACACTCACTAGTCCTCTGCCTCTGTACATCCCCTTAGTATACAATCTCAGAGTGCTGGATTTGGGGTAAACCCTCAAAATTCAGCAAATGTTGAGGAGCTTTCATGTCTTGATTTCAGCGGCATCTCTCTCTTCCTTTTGGCCAGATTATTATACCAGCGGGGTATCTGATGACTGGCAGTGCATACTGTATGTTGATGGCTCTGATATTGTTCTTACCATTCAGCTAACTGTTTAGGACTTTCCTTCTGGTCCCTTGCTTGGTTTCCATTTGCTAACAGGACTTCAAGGTATTTGTTGCTGTCCTGGACATCTTTTATGTTAATGTAATTCAACCTCTTCAGTTGTGATCATCTTGTCTCTCGTGAATAATATCCATCCACACTTATCAAGCTCAAATAACATTCCGATGTTGTTGCTGTAGATCCTAGTGATGTGGATCACTGAGTTGATGTCATGCTCATTCCTAGCATACAGCTTTTTATCCATGTAGAGGAGGTGGCTCCACTTTGGAACCGATTTCTGTAGCCACTCTTAGTTATGATCTGGCTGATGCTGTTCAGGCCTATGCAGAACAGCAGCAGGGACAAAGTATATCCTTGGTATATGATGGTAACAATTTGAGTTGGCATCTGGCTTTGATTTGGCCACTGGAGTAGTCTTCCACAGTCCCATTGACTTATTGACGAAGGCTCTTAATATCCTGTTGATGTTGTACAGTTGTTGGTCTATCTGATCTTAGAGTGGTCAATGACTGCATTGTCAAGTAGTATTAGCATTAGCCAACAGGAGCTTCCATGTTGTGCAGAGGCAGGTTATTGGCCGGTAGTTGGAAGAAATTGCTCCCTTCTGGTGGTCCCAGACAGTATCTGGAAAAAGACAGAGTCATGCACACGATTGAGATGAACAAGATGAAAGGAGGGAAGAGAGGGTGAATGGAAAGGCATGAGCAGAAGGAGAGATGAGTTTGGGAGGTAAATAATGGGGGGTGGTTTGAGAAAACGCGACAGGTTTGGTTCACCTGGTTTCAGGAGACTTGATAGGTTGTGAGACGTGACCCTGCTCTAGGTTAACCTAAGTCAACTTAATTCATTAAAAAGTTAAGAGCAAAGACGTCATAAAGACAAGCATGTTTGTCAAAAGCTCCTGTATTTGTAGGGTATGAAGGCCGATCAGAAGTAACATTTCGGGCTAAGATGATATATCACTTATTAAATAACTTCTAGAAACTGTTTGCCAAAGGTACACAATGCAGCCACCGTGACTGAAAATAAATTAAGCAGCAACATATCAAGGTTTTAGAGAGTCCTTGCAGTGAAGAAAGGTGATTTGTTATTCCACATCGTCTCATAAATATTCCAAAATGTAAACAGGCTCACACAAATTAATTTGGTTTGAGAACTATATCAAGAGATAATGAGTTGAAATTTGTCCTCGGAGTAATGTCACAAGAAAGACAACGAGTCTTTGTTGCATGAAGCTAGATGAAATGATAAGAAGGTCTGGCCTGAATCTTAACTGATATAGCCCATATTGAAACAAGCTGATTTTTAAATTTAACATATTGCACAGGGATTTTCACGCCCATAACCCATTGAAGAAATACTGTATCATTAGTGACATCTTCAATAGAATCAGTTAAACTTTAGGGCACAGATGATTAACTGAGTGTCACTTTCAGCCTTTTTTTGTCCATTCAGCTGATCTGATCTGATTTTTGTATGTAGGTTTTGTATGTAGGTTCCTACTGCTAGTGGTCTATGAATGGATGAATCAAGTTAAAACCACAATTCTTCTAATTCAAGAAGGGTAGAAATGAGCAAGAAAAGGCCTAGTTCAGCTTGACCCGGATAGTTACCAGTAGGGATGTGTCCATCCATCCATCGTCTACCGGTTATCCTATATTCAGGGTCACAGCGGGCTACACCCTGGACTGGATGCCAGTCTATCACAGGGTCAACATGTAGAGACAGACAACCATTCACACTCATTCACACATTTATATTTCTCTTACACTTATTCAAATTAAGTGCTCACCTGACAACAATAGAGGATCACAAACACCTGACAGCATGGGCCCTTTAAAGTCCTTTTTCATTTCTTAAGGTTACCATGTTTTAATCATGACACAACATAGCATTTTTCCACCCTATAGGCAATGTGCAATGCAACAATAATAATAAATCTCCCATAATCAGGGCTTTGTGCTTTTATATTAATGTATCCTTATGAATGCATCCACATCTGAGTTGAAATCATAAACAACTCTCCATCAGTCTTCTTCAACATCCGCAGCAAACACATTCTGTGAAGAAGTACGAGCCAATCAGGGCAGGTCTTTTGGACCGTGGGTGGGGAAACAAATCGATATAACCACTTCAAAGAACTGCTAGTGCAAAAGCGTATTGCCGTGAAGGAGATCCATATGGCATGTAATGATAGGGCACTTAAATACTTCCCAAAAAAGTATTGCTTATTATTATACTTATTGGTAACGTGCCATTGGTTGATCTCTTGTAGTTGTTTTTAGGGTTACCATACATTTGTTGAACCTAACACATGTTTTATGTGTCTCTTAATAAATGTACAGTTCCAGATATCAATGCCAGCCCAGTCTTTAGGTGTTTGTGGATCCCTGCTGCTAGTAGACTCTTGGTCCAGACACACATAGCACACACAAATGAGGACCGTGTTTTTCTTTTGGAAACACAACTTCCCTGTTGAGAGCCGCGTTGGTATTGCTTATCAACCAGCACAGAGGCTGCCTCAGCTCCTTCTGTACCGACGGGGGGTCTGTGTGTGTACACGCCCACACAACCACCGCCAGCACCGGCCAACACGGCCTCCGTCTGTGCTTGCAGGTGGTCCCACAATCACAAACGCACTGAACACAGTGAACACAAACACTCCTTTGTGTATATGGATGGTACCACCTCACCTCATCTCACCCGCATCCTGTGACCATCCCTCTTTCTCTGGTTGTCTGTTATTCATCCATATGTCTCTGCTTCACAGGGAAATATTTCACTCTTTTAGCCATTACTTCACAATATGATACATCTACAATAATATAATGGGTGCCAAGAAGTTGTAGATTATTCTGCCGCACTGATTAAAAAATAATGTCTTTTAACTGGAAGGCAATAATGGATTTTGTCCTTGGTGTGTTGTGATTGTCTCATGGCTTGGAAATACTGAACACCTACTGGGGTGGCGGCAGGACACAAACCTTTCTTTTTCAATATTTGAAAAGGAGTGATGGCGAGCATTGTGTCTATTTAATTTCATGTTCTTGCCTTAAAAGGTAAACCACCAATGAATCACAATATCAGAATACTTACTGTGGTCATTTCTTCCTTAGAATGAATCTCAAATTAATGTTTTAAATTCAGGATTGTTCATGTTTAATTGGGAAAAGATTTTAGGTACAAGGCTCATCTCCTCCCATTGTCTAAGTTACATATTCAGAATAGGATACGGAGTCAGACCCAAACAGCCCATTGGAAAATTCAAACCCTTTATACGTAAATACATTTTAAATGTTCAGACATCTAGCAGCTGTAAGAACTTTGACTGTGAGCAAAGAAAGAATAGTGTTAGTGATTAGATGACTCAACCAAACACTGGACCTCAACACAGGAGACCACTGTTTGTTTCCTGTTCAGTCAATCTTCATTTTAACCACGACATTCGTGCTTCCGTGACCTTGATAAACATGTTCTTATTATTAAATCTAAACCTTGGCCATGATCTTTCCCTCAACCTGAGTAATGTTTATGCCAAAATGGAACCAAACCTTAACCATAGTGATGTCAGGTTGTTAGACAGGTTGTGTAGCACCGTTTAAAGGACTTTGTGTGAAAAAAGACACAGAATAGACATGACATGATGTCATCCGCTACTCTAGTCACCACATTTTGCTTTATTTATTGCAATTCTACAACACAGGGTTTCACAACAAAAATATTTTGATATTAATAATAATCATAATAATACACAGGTTTGTCCAGTTGCTTAAAGATGCATTCACAATAGCAAGCGAGTTGGGGTGTGTGTGTGTGTGTGTGTGTGTGGACCTGGAAGGATTAAACACACACTGGTTTGTATTGATTGGACTCTAAACCAAGGCTGTGCGTTTCCAACCACAATCAAATGTCGAGGGACTGACAGTAGAGAGTTATTAGTACTGAAGACAAATTCATCACTTTTCATGCCACAATTTAAATCTCTCGACCTTCTGTGAAAAAATTATGTTTTAAGGTAGACAGGAGAAATTCTGGTACGTTTTCTGAATCAGTGTTCTCTTGAAATATAATAAGTGCAAAAGTCTAATTTATTTTATGCTTAACATGATACCTTCTATGATCAAGAATTAAAAAAACAGATTTACAATTAATTTGTTCTTTGTGCTATATTTTTAATAATTTTCAGAGATGATAATGGATACACTTGAACTGTTGCCCTCTGCCGTTTTTTTTATGCTAGCTTTTAGTATTCACAGATTTTAAACACATTGTAAGCACTATTGTAAGCACTTGACTTATATTGTATAATATGTAAAATAATGATGGTACAAAAAACCTCCTGTGAAGTGATGTAAAGTAGTTAACTAAATGCAAGAAATGACGTATAAACTGTTAATTATATTACGTGAAAGCAGCCTTATATATTAATGCGAAACTAATACAAAGATTGTTGTGATGTTTTCCATACAAACAACAATTCCAACCACATTACTGCTACCTGTGCTGTGTGTGTGTGTGTGTGTGTGTGTGTGTGTGTGTGTGTGTGTGTGTGTGTGTGTGTGTACTTGATTAAACAGATTGAGCTCGTTTTAGTTTTTGGGAAATCTGCTGTCTTGTCTGGTCAATAAAAGCACCATATTTTTTATTTGAACATTTATAACTAAACTTTGTTTTTCATTTACTGTTTTCTTGCCAGTAGAAAAAGATATACAGCAGTTAACAGCAATACATTCATCTTATTCAAGGTCCACAGGTGGACACTCAAATGTGAATTGTCTTGCTATGAATAACTTGGCAATCAAGTGGAGTGAAATAAGCAATATTGTTAATCACAATGACTCTGAAGGAGGCTTCACCTGCCTCTCCTCCATTTAGAGCAAAATGGCTGCCTAGTGAGAGACAAGGGAGAGACAAGCCGGCATGGAATAGGGTTGGACGGGAGGACATTTCATTCAGTGACGGGGACACAATGCGCCGCCTGCAGAGTGAGTGGAAAGCTGGGGATAAGACCTGCCCAGAGACGGGCTGCAGAATTAGGGGGGTTTGCCTCTGTGACCCAAAATGGCCGACAGCAGAGAGGCTCCAGCATGAAATGACATTTGTCAGAGAGACACTGGCTGGCTGTGTCAGCGGTGTAACTCCTAAAGTGTAAAAATTATGCAGAAAAAACTAAATTCCGTAGACAAGTACATAACATGTTTCAGGACTTTGTCATGTGACATGACCCGGCGACGCTGCCGTCACATGGTTGGTGATAAACCTCAGAAGAGCTTCAGTTCAAAGGCTGAGGACCTATTCATATTCACACTGTCACAGACACTCTCATCTCTTTGTGCTCACTGAACACATTCATCCAGGTTTCAGCGCAAAAAAGGAATTGTAATATCACTTATATATATATATATATATATATATAATATTTTCAACATCAATAATCTCATATTCAATAATAATTCAATAATCACGCTCTGCCTTCCATACCGCTTGACTTCTTCCAGGGGAAAACTCCATTTGTAAAAGGTGTATGGAATCACAAGCAATTTAGTCAAATACATCAATCTGCTAAGATACCAAATATGAATATTTTTGTCCTGCCTGTTCTCACAGAAATATGATTATTTGTTCAACCAATTTCTTTGCACATTTTTTGTGCATTGTGTTGACAAAACTCCGAACAATGTGGACTCATGAAAGAAAGGGAAACCCCAAACAAAGCCATGACCTAAATCAACCAACATAGTTCACCCTGAACTAAACACTTTGTCTGAACATGAAGCTAAATAAAATTGCACTTGCATTTGATTTGTTTTTTAATTACAAGAAATGACTATATTGTATGAATAGTGTGGGTCATTGTGTGTGTGATATGACAGGAACACTGGGGTTTTCTACAGTATTGTTCAACTACAATGTGATGCCATGAAATGGCTAAATAAGAAAATATGATATGGAGCAAAACATCACAATATGCTAATATATAATATGCATATGCAATATCATATGCTGATGAATAAGCGTCCAGCTGTCGTAGTCGTAGTAGTACATACCTCTGTGGTGGTACGTGAACTGGCTGCCCCGGGGACGACACTCTGCCATGGAACCGAATCAGACAGAGAGACAGTGGTCGTCCATGGGGGGTCCAGCAGAGCTGGGTCTCCCTGTGGAGTCTGCCGGCTGCCTACTGAGTTTCCCATGACCGTTCATTTTGTAGTGGCTTGAAGGCGGAGGCACAATACATGTAGCAAAGCACACGGAGCGACGACGGTACAGTGAAGCACCGCTGTCAGCCTACCTTCTCTTGTCTCCACTCATAACCTGTGGATGCAAAGCTTTTCTTCTTACCCTGCGGTCCAGTTTCACTCCTCACTTTCCAAAGAAATGATTTTTCTAAGCAATTTAAGTGGCAGAAGAGATGAAGGCATGTGTTGTTTAGACCAATCCAGTTGGGTTTTTGCATCTGGGGAATGTGATTTAGTTATCGTAAAGGCCTGGAGGAAACATTTTTAATATGCTTCGCTTTCTCTTGGCTTTTAATAAACACAACAGTTGCAGACGTCTGATTGTTTTAAGGGCTCATCATTTTGTACATTTTGTCCTTTCTGATCCTTTCAACGGAAATGTGTTCTAAACTCTTTCTTTATCCACCATTTTCTCTTTCAGATGTTGGTGTTTGCACCAAGAGCTAAAACGACACGGACATCGGACAAAGACACGCTGCCCGTCTTCTCAAGGTCATCACGTACCAGTAAGATTTGGCTTTTTGTTGAGCTTTGAATTTCCTTTTTTAGCCAAAAATATTAATATTTCAGATTCAGACAATGATCCTCAATTAATTACATTAGGAGTTGAACTGGAATGAAAACACATTGTAGCAGTGACTCTGGAGTCCAGTCAGAGATCTGTGTCGAAGCTACAACAAGGCTGTGATTCTATTCATTGAGATAAGATGAGCACAACATTAGTGGAACGTACACTGAAATGGACGAGCCTCCGCATAGCACCAAGGGAAGCCTTTAAGGCCAGGACTCCTGACTGTGTGGTGAGGAACCTGAGGTGGATGGTTGTGACGGTGCTTCGCAGCGTTGGCCTGTATCTCTGCTTCTCTGAATCCAGATGTATTCGTTCCTCTTTACTTTGAAGGCATCACTTATATTGAGCCCAAGTTTCTTATTTCTTAAAACATTTGGCCTTGATTAATAATGTGTGTTAAAACCATGAATTACTGCATCTACTGTGGGAAGATTGGTGCTCGTCAAGACATCAGGATTAGACTTGGTGCTGTGATGGACATTACACGAGCGCTTTGCTGGGAATGATGTCAGTAGACAGTAGACGGGGCGTGCATGTTCATTGGCTGTCAAATGTTGCCATGGGAAAGTCTTTGTGTGCTCGGGATTAAGACATTTCGACATAGGTTTGCCTTTTATGAGCTCATACAACAACACAACTCGATTGGGAACTACACTAGTACGATAACCAATTAACACTCTGCCTGCAGAGGCAAGTCAGCCAATCAGCTTCATGGCAGTTTGGATAGCTAACCCAATCACCATGCAGAGTTTTCTGCAGCCACATGAGTAAAGTCCATAAACAGATTACGGTTGGCTTGATTGGGTTTCAGCTGACTGGCAGTTGTGTTGAACAGGCAGAGGCATGCTGGTAAACATGGCGGCGCAGGGAGCAGTGGGAAACGCCTCACATTCTTCTGACAACATGACAGTTACAGACAGCGAGAGATTAGAGGTCGGCCCCCCGTGGAAGATCACATGAGGGGCCAATCATTCAAGTAGGCAGGCGTAAATTCTGAGAAGTTGTCATTTCAGAATGCTTAATCTTTCAAGTCAACTTATTTTAAGTGGGTGAGTTGTTTATGTGCCAATAAAATGTATTCCCTTCATAAATCAACTTTATTTCTAATTTTAATAAATCCAATGTGCCAGAATACATTTATATAACAAATGACTGCAAAGATGGGTGTGCTGATAGCCCAGTGGTAGAGTTAGGGCCCCATGTACGAAGGCTGAAGTCACTGCCGTCCCTTTCTGCGTGTCGTCCCCCTCTCTCTTCCCCGTTCACTCTCACACTGTCCTTTCTCAATGAAAGGCAAAAAGGCCAAAACAAGTTGCTTAAAAAATAAATGATTGCAAAGATGAAAACAAATTGAGACCAAAAGAGTTTTTTTTTATGTGAATTACAAACAAGAATTTCAGTTAACTGATATGATCATGTTTAAAATGTAACATTATCAGTGAAAAATGATCTAATTTTTCACAAGAAAAAAAAATTCAAGAACACTGAAAACGAAAAGCTACACAATATTCAATATTCATGATATTTATTTCAACTATTTTCCCACAATGCTTTTGTTCTAAAACAGACTGGGGGGCTTCATTCAGTGTTGCAACATCTTCACTTACTTTGGACTGTGGAGGCCATGGCTAACATAAAGTACCTCTTTTTAGTATCAGCTATGTTTCCCCCCCGCCCGCATGCATGCCAGTGATAACATTTCAAGCACCATGCAGACCTGACCACCCGACATGAATGAACATCTGAGACGTGCTCTGCAACATGCTCCGTAAACTAACACAAAAGTCAGAATATTAGCCCAGCTGTGCTGCTGACAAACAAGCGGGTCAACGGCAAATTTCTACCTCACACATTTCTACAGATGGAAAGTTAGTGTGTACAAATACACCTGTGTGGAAGATTTACACATAAAAGTATGAAGATACGATTACATACATGAATAAATTCTACAAAACTAAAAGCACGTTCTTGAGTTTCCCAAGAAAATAAAAAACACTGTGATAACACTTTAATAACACATAGCAGTGATTTATTTGGAGTTCTCTTGCAAGAGTTCTCCTTTACTTCCTGTGCAGTTATTCATAAATGCCTACATGTGTGACTGATTGTATCTGTATATATAATATATATATATATATATATATATATATATATATATATATATATATATATATATAATATATATATATATATATATATATATATATCATATAATGTTATCAGCATAACTAATCTTTTGGATAAAATGAGTCAATTTTAACTTTATAGTGACATGAAGAGGAGATACATGCAAATCCACGCTCTGCCTTCCATACCGCTTGACTTCTTCCAGGGGAAAACTCCATTTGTAAAAGGTGTATGGAATCTAGATCAATGATAAGAAGTGAGAGAAGGAGAGACGACGTTTCTGACATTCATCCCAACAACAACCAACGGTGCTACGTATCCACGCTATCCTATTTTTGACTTTGCGCCCCTAGAACGGCATCACATGTGTGAATTTGTGAGTTTCGGTGCACGCTTGCACGTATTTTTGACGTGGCGTTACGTTTTCTTGTGCGGCCTGGAAAAGCTGTGAACAAAGACCTATTCTAGGTGTGTTTAGCTTGTGTTGGGGGAAATATGTATATATTTCTGTGTGTGTGTGTGTGTGTGTGTGTGTGTGTGTGTGTGTGTGCGCGTGTGTGTGTGTGTGTGTGAGCGTGCATGTGTTTCAGAACCCCCTCTGGTGCTTATTTGCCATCTCTATGACAGAGCATACAGCTGCATCTCAAGACAAACTAGGCCAACAGCAGCTCTGTGGAGATGGAGCTGCTGACATTTGGCACCTGTTATCCAAACCTCTGAAGACTTTGTTATATCAGAGACTCTCAGGTGCGAAGAATTCTCAGTGTTCCTTCTCTCCTGACCTGAGTTTCTTTCTCGTCGACTGATTTCCTCTCTCCCGTGTCCAAAAAAGCGCCAAATGCAAGCTATGTAAGATCTCCTTTTTCTTTTAGACAGGTATATTTGGCAATGAGAGGCAACTGTGTGGAACATAAACAATACTGGAATTACCAACTCTAATACTGCCTTGTGTTTTGTACCGTGGCAGGAAGCCCTGCTACGTCCTCAGAATCAGACATTCATTCAAGCACATGTTAAATAGCACTAAAGTAGCATCAACGCTACCGTGTTTTTCAATTGTATGTTTCCGATAGAACAAGCAACTGAATGGGATCCACAGCTCGCTCATTAACAACACTCCACTGCACGCTGGTGGGTGGAGCTTATTCTTCATCTGAATGAACAGATCTACAGATGTTCAAACCGCTCTATTCAGCCGACCTGATAACACATTCCCTCTAAGGTGCTTTGCTTGCTCAATTCAATACATTTTGTTTATCGTGTCATATCACCACAAAAGTGATCCCAGGAGCCTTTTCTCGTAGAGCAGGGGCCCGTTTCACAAAGCAGGTTCAACAAACTCTGAACCTAACCCTGAACTCTGAGTTGAACAACTCTGAGATGGGAAACTCTGAGTTTTCGGTTTCAGAACAGCGGTTTTGAATTAGTTCACTCAACTCTGAGTATGTAAACTCTGAGTTACGCGCGTGCCTGCCGACTCTACAAAGCCATCATCAATGGAGCTCCGATACTACGATTCACCATGGCAACGGGGAGAGCGTCATTAGATATTACCGAGTGTTTATGTAGAAAACGAGCTCATCCTGAGAAAGCGGAGCAACGTAACTGCAGCAACAGTAGCGATAGTTGGCGTGGCAGACATTTACTGCCCGATCTAATGTGTATAACTGAATTAAACAGTCTATTGATCTAAAGGTAAAAACTGTTTATTTTCTGAGTTGCATAGCGTCACGGTGGTGTAATGGTTAGCAACGCCGCCCACAGTGCTGGCGACAGCGGTTCAATCCCCGTAAATCACAAAGTAGCGCAACACATAAATTATTATTTTTATTGGGTGTAATCCCCCCAGGCACAGAAAGAAAGTGGCTTCAGTTGAAAATTAAGCATAAGAATATTGCGCAAATACGTTGACTAAGGCATATGATTTTAATCATATTTCACATATTAAACAGTAAATATAAGCAGGTATTTCAACACAGGAATGTACTTAAACATTTCATAAATCTCCCGTTCGCAAAAACACTACCTCCGCAAAGATTCGGGTTGCGGATTATGTCCGCGATATGAAATGTTGAAAATGTCGGAGAATATTGTTTAGATAATATCTAATGTGATTGAAAGGAAAGGTAATCAAAATCCTCTCCCGACGCAAAGCTGCTAGAATCACTTTTATTTCCATATCGATTAGGTTGGCGATGAAAGGACGGCACATTTTTTTCAGAGTTGGTTCAGATTCCGGAAAAAGGCGGAGACATGTAGGGAGAAACTCAAGGTTTGTTGAAGCAAACCTGCTAGCGAGCAGGTTAGTTTCACGGAGCATGTTACCCGGGTAACTGACCCAGATTTATGCTGAACTAGCTTTGTGAAACCGAAAAACCAGAGTTTCCCTCATCTCAGGGTTAACTAACTCAAGGTTTTCACTAAACCTGCTTTGTGAAACGGACCCCAGGTCTAGAACACGCTCAGGATTTTCCGGATCCCAACATCACAACGTGTTACAGTGCGAGGGCGGAGAGGAAGAACTGCCCCGTTGCTCAGTTTCCTCGATCATACTCAACATGTGTGGCTGACGACAGTGTCCCACACCTCTACATGGAAGCACACACACTTGCAGCCTCTCAACACATGTAATTGCAGGTTAACAGCACGTTCCTATTCAGCGTGGTGGATGGGCATCGACATTCAGGAAGAGCAGATTTGATCACATTCACAAACTCTGGTTTTACACCATTAGCTGTGTGTGCATTGGGCATCGTTGCTCTGCGGCATTCCACACTGTAGAAGGAGTGAGGTCATCCTGCTTTGGAGGTCATGTCATGGTTTTCATGTCAACTCCCTTTAAACTCAGCCTAGACTTTGGCTCATTTACAACTACAAGGAAAAGCATTCCCTGATTCAAATGGTCCAAATGGTGTTTTCTTCTTGTTTTTTTGGTTCCTTAATTACCACAGTGGTCAGCCAAATAAACAACCAACCAGTCAATATTTTTCTCTTTTTTTCTCTTCATGATGGACAAAGGTCCATCATCGTCATAATAACTGGCTTACACATTACCACATTATTACTTTAATTATACTGTTGGCAGTAACCATGTGGCTCCAGCCCTGTTGCAATGCAATGTTGGGTCATCCATCCATCCATCCATCCATCCATTTTCTACCACTTATCCTGTATTTTAGGGTCACGGGGGGGCTGGAGCCAATCCCAGCTGTCATTGGGCGAAGGCAGGGTACACCCTGGACAGGACGCCAGTCTATCACAGGGCTGACATGTAGAGACAGACAACCATTCACGCTCACATTCACACCTACGGGCAATTTAGAGTCACCAATTAACCTATCCCCATCCTGCATGTCTTTGGACTGTGGGAGGAAGCCGGAGAACCCGGAGAGAACCCACGCTTACACAGGGAGAACATGCAAACTCCACGCAGAAGGAACCCGGGCCGACCCGGGAATCGAACCCAGGACCCTCTTGCTGTGAGGCGAGAGTGCTGTTGGGTCATATCACAACAAATAAATAAACTACAAATACAGTCAGTAACTAATGCCAGGTGTGCTGCTAGATGATCAAGTTGTTATCATTCTCTCATCTCTCAAATCTCTCAAATCTAATATTCGTGCCAAAGGGCAGAGATATGGGGCCCTAGTTTCGTGGCGCAGCGCAGGGCGGCGCAGGGCGGCGCAGGGTGGCGGAGCCGGCGCAATGCAAGTTTCGACCCGTGCAGCCTTGCAAACCGTCAGTTTGGCAGTTTGGTGGATCGCCTGCGCCAAGATGGGTGTGGCGGCGCAGCAGGGGGAGGAGTCACAGATTCAGCTTGGCGTAGCGGAAGTTTTGTGGCAAAAAGCCTCGCCGAGACTGCGCTGAAAGCTCGCCAGCTCCAACCTGGTCTACTTTCGGCGCAAGGCGTGAATAAAGTCCATTCATTCAATGCAAATCACAGCTGGCGAAGTGGAAGTTTGGCTGACGGCGCGCAGTGCGCACACATCACCGAGACCTCACAGGCAGGTTTCCACAGTTCCAGGCACATTTAAATGCAATAAATAATCACAACAAACACTATTTAATGCAACTAATTGAATCAACACGTGAATTTATATCTATATAGATTGTCCCGTCACATCTGACGTCAGATCAAAGGCGGATGGCACGCGTAACGGAAACTCAGCCTCTCAGACCAAAACATCTCCCTCTCTCTCTCCTGTTTTTTATAATATCGGCATTGTTATTATTATGATACGCGCGCACAGCAGTGTGATGCGCGTGGTGGGAGCGGCGGCGCTGCTTCTGTCATCGGGTTGTCAAGTGACGGATCTTGCACTGAACCTCCCCTAACGCATTAAAGGAGAGGAGCTCATTTGATTGGTGAAGATCTGAATCGGCTGTATTAATCCCAGTCCACGCCTCGTCTCCTCCTCGTCTCCTCCTCGTCTCCCACTCACGCCTTCTTCTCCTCCCTCTTTCCCACTTGCGCCGGTGGGCGAGACGGGAGGTGTGCCTGCGCGAGCCTTGCAAAGTCCAGGCGGACACACCCAGTCGGCGCGGCGCAGGTGCGCTAAAAGCTGACTGCGCCTGGTCTACGAAACTAGGGCCCATGAAGTGACAATGGTGAGTTCAACTGTCTTTGGATGGAGCACACGCTCTTTATTGCCCTCATTTCCAATAGTGAAAACAGGGTTTGGAAAACAGAATTGATATGTGGCATCTCAATTAGTCAACAGGCCACTGTTTAGTGGTGTAGCCCTACTTTGTAGTTCAGTCTTAGAGGAATTGTGGGTTTTTTCAAGTCAAAATGAGCCTGATGCACCTTTTAAGTTCTGTATTTTGCATCTCAAACCAAACTAGGACAAACCAAAGCTTTGGAGATGTAGCGGTGACATTTGGCACTCACAGCAAATCTCCACAGAATTCCTCTCAGAAAGTCTATTCTTGTCTTTGTTTCCTTATGTTTGTTTCATCCCAGTTTCTTTCTGTCTCACTTGCTTACTTTGTTCCTTACTGGCAGTCCTCTGAAGAATTGAACTCATGAAGGATTCTGTGTCCATCCTCCCTTTCTTTGTCTGGATATTTTAGCTTTAATTCTTTCTGTTTCCCTTTATATGCATTCAGGCCTGTTGTTGTGGTCAGTTTAATGGTTCACTGGATGTAGACTGTGTGTATAACCATGCCATCAGCCAATTTTTTTCAGCCGACATTCTCCTCTGCCGCTATCTACATTCAAAGGCCCTGTTGCTGCATTCTGTTCTTAGTGCCGGCCCGGTATGGTTTTTATCGGATTAAAGGAATATGAACAAGCCACAGAGTTTTCGTCTGTGTCCATTCAAAGCTTTGGTTCACAGCAAGATATGCTAGATCAGTACATTTCCTACGGATAAATTCTATTTCATCTGTATTTAAGAAAAAGTTCCCCAAACATGGTTTGTGGTGAAGGGACTTTGTGATGTTTGTCCTTATTTGGATTGAGGTTTATAGGACAGAAGGTGACATGCGCTACATATTGTAAAGCCCCTTGAGACAAATTAAGAGGGGTAGTATTGGGCTTCTCTTTCATTATTTGACTGCTTTGAAGGTCACCATATTTTTATCCAAACCAGCGACGCAGCTCTGGGGATGTTCATGTTTGAGTGAAATATCTCAAAAACTATTGGATGGATTGCCATGAAATGGGGTATAGACCATCAGCAATTAGCAAATGCATGCTTTAACCATGGTTTGAATGACGGGCTCAGCTAAGCTCGGCTCCTCTTAAAAGGAAACCAGCGCCCTTGAGATCTTCCCGTCAGACGTTTAGGGGGAGCTGTAATAAATGTCTTTCACAGGTTTCATTTTATTCTCTGTTAATTAATATCCCCAAAATAAGAAACATAATAGTTTAAATAAGTCAATGTTGTCATTCCATTCCATCTTCTGAACATCTGTCTCCACTGATCAACACAGTTCTGTTTATACCTGCTGCAGCCATCCATGCGCGGCGGCGCTGCACTTGAATTCTAGGTTTACGTAGCCACCTGAGGCCCGTTTCACAAAGCAGGTTCAACGAACTCTGAACCTAACACTGAACTCTGAGTTGAACAACTCTGAGATGGGAAACTCTGAGTTTTCGGTTTCAGAACAGCGGTTTTGAATTAGTTCACTCAACTCTGAGTATGAAAACTCTGAGTTACGCACGTGCCTGCCGACTCTACAAAGCCATCATCAATGGATCTCTGATACTACGATTCACCATGGCAACGGGGAGAGCGTCATTAGATATTACCGAGTGTTTATGTAGAAAACAAGCTCATCCTGAGAAAGCGGAGCACCGTAACTGCAGCAAAGTAGCGATAGTTGGCGTGGCAGACATTTACTGCCCGATCTAATGTGTATAACCGAATGAAACAGTCTATTGATCTAAAGGTAATAAGTCTTTATTTTCAGCTTTGCAGAGCGGCACTATGGTGTAACGGTTAGCAACGCTGCCTATGGTGCAGGCGACAGCAGTTCAACTGCCGTAGTTCACAAAGCAGCGCACTGAATGAATTATTATTTTTATTGGGTGTAATCCCCCCAGGCACAGAAAGAAAGTGGCTTCAGTTGAAAATTAAGCATAAGAAAACTGTGCAAATACGTTGACTAAGGCATATGATTTTAATCATATTTCACATATTAAACAGTAAATATAAGCAGGTATTTCAACACAGGAATGTACTTAAACATTTCATAAATCTCTCGTTGGCAAAAACACTACCTCCGCAAAGAATCTGGTTGCGGATTATGTCCGCGATATGAAATGTTGAAAATGTCGGAGAATATTGTTTAGATAATATCTAATGTGATTGGAAGGAAAGGTAATCAAAATCCTCTCCCGACGCAAAGCTGCTAGAATCACTTTTATTTACATATCGATTAGGTTGACGATGAAAGGACGGCACTTTTTTTTCAGAGTTGGTTAAGATTCCGGAAAAAGGCGGAGACATGTAGGGAGAAACTTAGGGTTTGTTGAAACTAACCTGCTAGCGAGCAGGTTAGTTTCACGGAGTATGTTACCCGGGTAACTGACTCAGATTTATGCTGAACTGGCTTTGTGAAACCGAAAAACCAGAGTTTCTCTCATCTCAGGGTTAACTAACTCAAGGTTTTCACTAAACCTGCTTTGTGAAACGGACCCCTGGACTCATCATAGTTGAAAGGGGTTGGGTTACGTAGCCTACTTGCTTTTTGTGGTTGTAAACAGACCATTTGACATGTCACTGAGATGGAACTAAGTTGTTGAACATTCTACAGGAAACACTGAACCCGTTATACATGTTAGCATTGTTACTTTGAGCATGTTAGCATGCAAAATCCTCCCAGCAGCACAACTCTGCAGTGTTTAGGTTTCATTCGTACATTCGGCTGTGCACATACCTTGACAGGACAATCAATGAAAAATCAATAACCACAGTGACGGAAAAAAGTTTAACTTAATGCTAGCGTCCTCCTGGCAAAACTGGCTGTAAAATAAGACATTCGTGACCTAAAGGCCTTTCCTGTAGCACCATCCTCTGGATACAATTTATATTCTGAGCCAAACTCCTGGTAAAGCTTTACAGATAGCAAAATACTTGGAGTAAATATTCTCCTAGGGTCATAGGAGGCTGAACCAAAGGGGGGGCTAGAACTTGGATAGGCTTTTACAGGTCTAACACAACCTGACAGGGAACCACAATTACACCTGCAGCTAAATCGCCTGACCGACTCTGTGTTCAGTTTGTATTTGATTCTTTGTGTATCTTCTTGCGAAAATGCTCTCTCTCTCGCTGTGTCTGTGTGTGTGTGTGTGTGTCTGAAGCGGAGAGCAAGAGTATTCATAGGCATTCATTTCTCATTAGCTTCCGTGAATATAATGGTGTTTGTAGCAGCTCTGCCTTATTATGCAGTAAACAGGCGTGTCCGACAGCAGAACCTTTGCACAGAAAGAGCAGAGCGTGTAATAATGGGTGAGGCTTTTGGAAAATGCACGCCACCACACCAAGACACACACACACACACACACAAACACACACACACACACAGGGGTAGTGTGCGTAGTGTGATAACTTCATCTCAGCGTGGGGGCGAGTTGTGGGAGAGTGAAGTGCCCGGGGAGAAGAGGATTATTGGTAGGGAGCGGGGCGCGGCGTTGAGACCGCACGCTGAGAGAGAGGACGCTTGACCCAGACGGAGGGAGAGAGATGCTCACACACACACACACACACACACACACACACACACACACAAAGATGCATAGCTTTACTTGTTGTGGGATACACACACACACACTTGCTTCACTCTCTAAACACACATTCAAATAAGTACAGACACTCCCCGACTCTCTCTCTCTTTTTACCAGTTCCACAATGACTGTATCAGGAAGGAGAGCAGAGTGCTCACTTGACCCTTACAAGGCGACAGATGTGTCTTTCCTTTGCGTCCACACCATCCTCTCCATTTCCCTTCATCTCTTCTCCGCTCTCTTGTTCTGCCATCCCATTTGACTGCTGGTTACCATGGCAAATGCCACGCAAAGAGAGCACGAGCTGCGCGATTATAGATCTGTCTGTCTCACAAATACGCATGCAGCGGCGGCGTCACACTTGGTGCACTCTGACCTTTTGTCACAGAGAGATTTAACAAAGTGTGAAAGAAGAAGAAAAAGGCTGAAGTTGAAAAAGGAGGGAAAGAACAGCAATTAAAAGATAATTATCTGCTGGAAAAGGGCCACAACTTTCACAAGGTCTTTATTGCAGTTGGAAGGACGAAGAGGGAGAATGAGCAGATTCCCTGCAGTGTAAATGTCAAACCCTTCCTTCGACCTTCTGCTACTTTCTTGTAGTTCTGCTGCTATAGATTCTAATTTAGATTGATTGCTTACAGTCAAACTTGAACAGCAAATCGCCAAAAAAAGTGTGTCCAGAATGATGTCAAATCCATGAAATCAAATACCAAAGTTGCCTTTTCAAACAAATGATACAGTTCATAATTCTGTCCCGTACACATTCTCTAAAGCCTTTCTATGGGTGTCCTATTCTCAGGCGGCACTTCCATCCAGGCTGAGTAGCTCCTACAACGAGCTCCACCAATTCAAAACCTCAAGCTTCTTCCCTTCAGCCTGAACAGAACCTGCTCCAGCCTATAATAACTCCAATAAACAAGTATTTCTGACATCAGATTTTCCATCTGTTACAATGTCATATGTGTATCTCCCGTTCTCTCTCTCATTCTCCCATCTCTCGATCTCTGTTGAGTCAGTAAAAGAAAAGTCTGATGACTATCCTTTATTTTTCTCATCACTCATACTAATCAGTATTGTGTGTGTATCCAAAGCCTGGTATATCTTCCCATCTATGCCATAGAGCTTCATCTCCACTGTAGTTTATTTTTATACGACCAGAAACACTCGAGCACCAAATCTCTTGCAGAAAAACAGCAACAAAACTGCACTATTTACTCTTAAAATGTGTGATCAGTTTTGTTGGCAATAATAATATGATATAATATGAATTCCAGTCTCCTCTTTCTCTTTTGTCTCTCACCTGACTGGTTCCTTTATATGTAACTTTTTGTGTGATGTATTATTTGTTAACACAGTGATAGTGAATGGATGAAGCTGGTGTTTGGCTCCTCTGGTGTTACTACCGGCTCCTTCCTGGGCCCTCCTCATATATTGATCCATGTGCCTCCTCTTCTTACCTGCAAAGACTCCTGACAGGAGCTTTCATGTTGTGCAGCAGCAGGTTGTTGACCAGCAGTTGGGAGGAGTTGCTCCTTTCTGGGGGTCCTTCATGATCAGCACTGTCCAGACTTGGGTAAACCACTCTGGGTGGGTCCCATCCATCAGCAGCTGGTTCTTTTGAGTTGTGTTCATGGATTGCAGTTAGTATGTACACACACACACTCACACTAAAGATGATCACAGCATTAGACAGTGACAATCCATATAACTGAGTTTTGTATGATGGCTCGTAAGAATTTTGGCACCAGGCTCAGCTTCTTGTGTGTACATACTTCATATTAGATTGTGCTTTAGATCTGTGTGTGTGAGGTGGGTTTAGTGTTATATTTGTGAAGAATATTTTCTGTTTCAAATCATCATAGTGAGGACATGTCTGCATTGTGTGGATCAGAGTATTTTTGTGCTGTAAAACCACCCTCATAACTTTCCTCCCAACTTTCCGTAAATTTCCGTTGAATTTGTTTTCCCTGCAACGGTTTAAGGTTTGGACTCTGTTGAGTAGCAATGTTTCTCATGTGTGTTGGACATTGTTGAGACAGTTGCATGGGAAGACGAGGTCATAACTATCAATGAGACTCCAAAACTCTGTACTTTTACCTTGCTAGCAGTGTCCTTACAAATACAATGCTGCATTCTAACATTACAATGGAGCATAACATGCCATATCCTGAATGTTTGAACTTTTGTAGCAGTAACGTTAGCTAACAGTGTTTGATTTTCGTAATTTAAGACTCCATTTAGTATTGTTAGTAAAGGGTCTGAAGCATAGTGTGATAAACGGATGCGTGGTGGCAATTCATAATCTGCAAACTTGTCACTTACTTTGAATCAATTTGTCATCATTTCTAGGCATGTACACGAGAGAAACATCATGTCATACCAGCTAGTTTATTACTGGAAATGTCCTGCATAATGATCTGTTGAAAAGAATGTGAACCCTGGGACATTTTTGCTCGTCATCACTATTTCAATTTCTGTGAGGGTTGACATGATGATGATTTAGGTCAGGGGCTTGGAAATGAACAGAACTCACAGATACAGAAAGGCAAACATGGGTTTGTTTTCTGTTAGTGTGGGTTACTGCCACCGGGTGGGACGCAGAAACATCTGACCTTCAATGGGGCACTTCATATGATCGTTGCACTCACTGCCGATCAGTTGTCATTGTAAATCCATTGTGACACACTGATTAAGACGTTTTGTAACTGCTCCTATGACACTGACGGCACTATGGCAGCTCAGTCAAATCTGTCCTATTGATGCTCGCACTCACACTTTGGCCATTTGATCCGTACCTCGGCACGATCTAATTCAGTTAATATAGATCTCTTTTCAACAGATCTCTTGCTATGCCTCCATTTACCAAGGTGCCAAGGTTTTGCAGCAGTGGTTTTTTTTCAGCAGAGGCTCACAGAAGAAGTATACTTTGTTACAGTTTTTCTTTTGTGTTTTTGGGCATTAGGCTCAAATTTGAACTTTAATAGTGGAGTTTCACAAAAAAAACTACAGGAAGAGTAATGAAACGTATACAACAGAGGATTCCTTTACACAATCATTTGGCCAATAGCCAGGATATCCCAACCTTAACCCTTACCCTGAGTTTTTATGTCGCATTTTTTTCCTTTCTTCGATTGTTCCCAATTAGGGAAGAAGGCACATGGGGCCACCTAAAGAAATGCTGCACCCGACTCCTTTCAGAGCACTCTGACTTCTTTTGTGCAGTTGCTCAGAGCACCTCAAGTTCAAAGTCTCTAACAGAAAAATGCTAAGAGTAGATCATATTTAAATCCATACCTGCATTTTTGGTATTGGCTACTTGGGTCTTTGTTGAATCAATGCAACAAATATAACATCATCATGTGCTACAAGTGGCACTAAAGGAAAATGCAAATGTAGCCATATCAATATATATATATATGTGGTATGTCTACATTTGCATTTTCCTTATACATATATACAGTATATATCACACTAAAGCCAAATTCAAGGTGTTATGGTGCATATTTCACTATAACGTGTATTTTAGGGCAATTAAAATGAGCTGTGGAAATCTCCATCTTGCCATCTCATTATGCAAAAAAAACCTGTCATTTTTGTCCCTCAAAAAAAGAAGGCAATATTGCATTGTTTTTGGGACAATGACAGAGGGTCAATTTGATATGAAATGAAAGAACATTCCTTCAATTTATTCCTTTATATGTCATTATTTTTTGCATATTCATGTCTTTATGTGTCTTTATTTATCTGACCTTCTGGTGGTAATGTCATTGCTTAACGGATGAGGCAATACCAGTCTTGACGTTAAACCTTACGGCCACAGTTCCCCTTTAACAGTAGCTACCTCCACCAAGAATGCCAAAAGAGTCCCTCTTCTTCATAGTCCTAAAGGTCATTCAAACAACAATCAGAGCTTTTGATGCAAACAGCCGATCAATCCAAACAGAAAAGAAACTCAATGAAGCAGACGTGCACAGTGTGAAACCAAAACTCTATTAAAAGTAACTGTAGCACTCTTCACTTGAGTTAGACCCACAGAGCAGCAGGGAACAACTCAATTTTAACTTTTTTACTGTTTGGGGGACATAAATTAATATCTCCCAGACTGGGCTGACCAAGAGACTCTGCAGACCCTCAAAGACACTCAGATCCCCAAACAAACAGTGACGGTCTCCAATGAGGCGAAATGAAGCCTTGAGTATGTTTATTTGCACACTAGTATTCAGGATGTGTGTGATTGTGGGTTTCATCATGTTCAGGGTTAATGATGTGTCTGTACACTTTATTCTGGTTTCTGTGCAGGTCTGTCTCTGAGTCCTTCACAATCTCTGCCGATCTATCTCATTTCTATACTGACGGAGTTCCATGGCAGTGAACCTTTTTCAGGTTTATGGTTGCCTAACCCTCATCAGCAGGGCGTACCAACTATATTGTTCAGGGGCCACGTTTTCAGAAAGCTTAGGGACCAGGGGCTGGGCATTTTCCCCGACCCACTCGACCCCTTTCTGGCTTTACTAATTAACACCAGTCTGTCTTTTTTGTTAATTTGTGTTTATTGGGTACATTTCTGCCATACACTCCAGATATTACACATATTTGTCTTCAAGTCATACAATAATAAAGATATATGCTCCTCAACCCGGGCCCCTGGTTATTTTTTTTAGGAAAGGTGAGGAAATATGAGGGACACAAATTTCCTCCAATTCAAAACAACAAATACTACTCTTGATTAGTTAGATTGCAGGTGGTACGAAACAATAGGTATGTATCAACAATGGTATAAAGAGAGAGAAACATAGGAACGTAACCATAGTAACTCACTCCTGCATGCGTGTGCATACAGAGGAGACCACATGCATGGGAATGCAATATACTAGATTAGTGTAAATATCACACTTTCAACCTGATGCTGTAAATAACTTGCTGCTGCTCCGCCTCCGTCTGTGCCATACTGTTCCATCTATGATCCGTGTGGTGGATCATAGATGTAGAGAACATCCCTGACCATCACTTTTGACAGTAAAAATGTCAAACCATGGCAGTAGATTACATCAGTTTCACAAATCAACATTAATGCTGTATATCACTTTCCCAGAACCTATCCTATGTCTCTAAATAATTTTCAAGTTGGCATGCTGGTGTGAGCACAAGGCAGCGGGAGGGCCCAAACACAGACAGTTCAGTGACAGTCCATTATTCCAGCTGTGAATAATTTATTTGGGATGCTTAATTTGTTAAGCGACAAGTAGAGTTTGTAATATACTTAGATAAAAAAAAAATAGTCGACTCCTTACAAGGTTTTTTTTTTTTTATACAACAGTGTGGTAGCAGCACCAAGATAGCCATGTCCCTAAAGCGTCCCCTGCTTTCTAGTCTGCTGGACTCTAAATGGACCATCATTGACTAAATGAACATCATGCTGGATTGAAGAAGACTTCAAACTAGAGATTGAGACCATAAACTTATGTTTACAACATTTACTGAGATAATACATCAAGAGAGAAGTAGGCTCATTTTCTTATAGACTTCTATACAATCAGAGAGGAGTCGCCCCCTGATGGCCATTAGAAAGAATGCAAGTTTAAGTTACCTACACAATGGCTTTCCTTTTCCGATCCACAGTTTGCCTCTCTTTTATATGCTGCAGGGCTGGTGAGGTCAAGTGGAAACAGGTGAGCAGGTGGACAGAGAAGGTCAGGTGACTGCAGCCAGAGGGAACGGGGTCACTGCATGGCAGGACCGGGTAACGGGGACACGATAATATGGATGACGTGAACACAGCCCTGCAAATGATGTCACACTATACTACTGAGCTACTGGTGAAGATAATGAACTAAGAGATGGAGAAATACTCTAAGAAAGGCAGGGAAGATCCCGACTGCTAGTACACAATATGAGATTTAACATGAATGTGCTTTGCAAATGTTTCATAAGGACAGAAATGCATATGCAAATTAATATGTTTAAGATAAGAGAATACAATCAGTTTGCGTGGGTCTAAAAAATCATGCACCTGTTAATGTCAAGACTCTGTATATTGATTTAAGGATTCAAGGATAATTCATTGTCATTATGCAAATGCAGTTTTCCCATTTGCAGTAAAAGAGAACAAACAGTATTTCATCCCTGTAGTGCAGATTTTAGATTGACATCAGGAGGAATGTAAATGGCATCAACAAAAAACAGTCTGGTCAGATTACATGGCAACAGTAAAATAAAAAATCTACTTCAGGGAAACCTTGTTCATCACCTCTGTGTTTGAGCAACTTGCTCTCATCCCACCAGTCCTGCCCCCGATTTGTGTTCTGCCCATCAAGGTCAGCAGGATCCAGGATCCACAATGGATCAGGTCTCTGTACAGATGTGGTACTGTGAGGGAACTCCCGTTGCCGGGTTAGCCTGAAGTCGTATTTTATCCATCTTGTGTTCCTGTGACAGGATATCAGATAGCCAGGAGCATGCTAGATGGAGGAGTAGCCTTAGGTACTAGCTGGGTTAGCTTAGCCTTTATCTAGGCTCTCCTTCCTCTCCTCCTGGGGCAGTCCAGTCTCTTACACTGGCGTTTGCTGCAGCAGCTGGTTGGGTGAACGTCTCACGGTCCAACACCCACACTGCCTTTTCAGAAGGTGATGAGTCTATTCTGTCACATGCCATAGGTGTGTGTAATAAACACAAAAAGACAACACATTAAGACAAAATCATTGGAGCTACCAGCAGCAGCAGCATCAGCATCTACGCGTACCACGAGTTATCCATTTAATTACTTCCAAATTTTGTAAGTTGAATCTAAATTGATTTGATAAGGAATTTGAAATGATAAAGTGCCATCCTACCCCAAAACTAGCCGAACTACCACATCAAGTATGAGAGTAGACAGTGATGTGTCATAGTTGCAGATTGTACTCTAGCCTTGCAACATTTTCTGCTGAGTATTGCTTGTTTTGACTCCAGAATCTAAAATGCTGCATCCAACACATGAACTCCATTTGAGAGGAGCAGCTCAGGCACACGTCATTAAACAGCCGTCTTTATGTCTCACCCAATGAGACGCTGTCTTACAAGAATACCGTCTTTCAACTGATCAAAGTTAGAGGCAGCCAGGCAGATCCAAGCGCTTTGTTGCTATACTAACTCTCTCTCTCTCACTCAACCCATTCAACATATAGGTCTATATAATAGACATCAGGTCACATCTGTAACACCGTTATTATGAGCCACCCAACGCTAAATATGCTGTCAGGGATGCCTCATTTGTTTCTGTTGTAAAGAGGCCACCTCCCATGAAGCTGAACTCAAGGTCTAAATGGTCCTGCCACTGAGTAGAGTTGATGCAAATAGATGTGGATGAGCATGATAATGGAGGTCTATTATCATGTGTATGGTTCGGAGGCCTTATGGAAGTTAGCATTGACTGGAAAAGGTCAGATGAGCTTCCTTTTTATCCTCAACATCATTGTAGCTCTCTCTTGTTCTTACCACACACAGAGAAGCCATCTCCTTCCCTTCCTTGCCACCTCTCTCTTTTGAACTGTTCTTATAATCAAAGAATTGCTCCCAAAGTGTCTCAAATATTATGACTGGTCCAATAGCTATGGAAATCACGGCAGTGTGTTGGAGACATGGCCTTTTCTGAAGGACCCCCAAGGACCCAGCCATCACAATACTGTCTGGCCTGTCATTCTCAATGTTCCCTTCACTGTAATACGTACAGATTCCTCCACCTCCTACCTGATCACAAAAGTAGTCTGAACACACACGGACACACACGCACACACACACACACACACACACACACACACACACACTATAATGCACACACTCACACATATACTGGCTCTCATGATTTTATCCCATTAAATGTTTTCTGACTTGTTCCTGCTCCAGGAAAACTGACGTGGGATTTCTCTTTAGGCATGACAGTCAGCAGTGAATGTATCAGCTTTCCAAAAAGTATTAGTGTTAATAATTAACAATGTAGACCTATTGAGGATTTGTTTTCATCTTTGCTGTGGGCTTTGCACCTTTCATCCTACAAAGAAACCAAGCAAATACATCAGTAGTAGCATCAATCCTTTATTCAAATACTTATTTGACATCTTTGACTGTATCAAAAATGGATGTTATTCTACACCTATATTAAGGTTTTTAGTTTTCCTTAAGTGGCACATTCTGCCCGAGCAAATATCCCACCACACATCCCAGACATAAGGTGGATATACTGCATTGGTACTGTAGTGCCATTATAACAAAACACTGTTGGGAACATTATGAGTATAGATATATTGATATTAGTAGATATTATACTAATCAATCAATATCAATTATATTAGCAGATGTATTGAAATCTACATAAAAAAAACCTAAATGCAAATATATGGAAATATTAACTGTATAAGAGTGCAGGAGTTCACACGCTAACATATCCAATGATCAGTCGTGATGCTGTTTATTTCATAATCTGGAAATTACATAATTAAGTAATTATTATGGATAAGTTGCAATACCATAACATTTTCAGTTTAACTTCTGGAGAATCGTTAAAGCAACATTTACATTTGAAAAGGTTGATCAAGAAGAAATCAGAAGTCCCTGAAGCAGCACTGAATAGATACTTTAAAGTGGAAGTAGACACTCTATAATGGGACTTTTTTTAAGCAAACTGAAATATTTCTTCATGTTATGAAGTGGAGACCCCAAAAGTGGGTCATGGTCCCTGTTTTTGGTAGGTCCTACCATAACAAGAGAGAATCCTAATGAGCTTGAGTCCATGGGAGAAGCCAAATTTATTCCATTTCTGTCCCAGGCTGAGAAAGTTTAAAGAGCCGCCACAGTAGGGGATTTTCAAGAGGCCTCCTCCTGTGATTCTTCAAATACTGCAACCGTCAAATGGCTTGGCTTGGAATTCAATATATCACACAGAGGATAACCCTCTATTCCACTTAAATATTCAAGGCAAATCTATCCTGTTCTCACTGTCCTCATTGCTGTAGGCCTTTAATGATGGGTAGGTCCAAAAAAAATGGGTCAGAGACTTTTTTTTCTGCCTCCTAGCATAACTATATTGTCCTGACCCCAGCTCCCAGGGCAACAATCTACACCTTTTGGGTCCCAACATGACTAGAGTACTGTGCTTAGATGTTTTTAAAGAGCTACCGACACTAGATCAGCATTAAATGGGGAACGCATGCACAGCAACTAAGATATTATCTTCCAAGATCTGTGTTTATTGAAGTATGTTCACACAGGGAAATATTGGTCTTTTGAAAATATGATGCATTCAACCACTTCCTGATTGTCACTTACTGGTGAGCAAAAAACAACTTGAGGGTTTGTGCTGGAAATTACTTTTCTTTCCTCTGCAAATGTAACTTACTGGAGAAATCAAAGAGGAAAAAGAAATGACTTAAGCTGCAGGACAGCTCAGTCTAATAACCACAAATACACGTCAGGTGGCAACATTCAGTGCCAATGCAGAAAAAGGCCTTTCACCCTGATATTTCCCTAACACTAACCATAGTTGCCATGCATGGATGATGTGTTTGGCTAATGATCATTTAAAACAACTCAGAAACAGTGATTTCATCTGAAGATCCTCTGGGATGCTTTAGTAGAGACATTTCTCCTAATGTGTCACTTTAAACCTGTACAGGTGGAAGATAAGAATAGTTATATGAATCTTTTTTTTGTGATGATTGCATTATATTTAGAGGACAATATAATAATAATAATAATAATAATAATAATAATAATAATAATAATATAATTCTTTGTTGCCTTAACCTTGGATACTTGGACCTATTTTATTTTCCATTTATATCAATAACTTGTGTGATAATTTGTCATATGCCATGTATCACTTTTATGCTGATGACACTATCATCTATTGTTGCTCAGCAGCTGTTACACAAGCTTTTGAGTTTCTCCAGTCATCTTTCAATGTTGTCCAGTCTCGTTTGAGGGAACTAAGGTTGGTCATAAACACTGATAAAACAAAGCTCATGTTGTTTTCTCATTTAAATGGAGAAACTACAAATGTCCCATTGATTTTAACTTCTCAAGGAAATGTAATTGAGCTTGTCAAAAGCTACAAGTATTGGGATTTATTCTTGAGTGTGATCTATCTTTTAAATCACATATTGCAAATTTGGCCTCCAAACTTAAGGTGAAGTTGGGATTTTATTACAGGAATAAATCCTGTTTTTCTCTCAGAGCAAGGAAACTTCTTGTTCAGCAACCTTTCTTCCTCTGTTGGATTATGGAGATGTATTGTATATGGGCAGTCACTGGACCGTGTATCACTGTGCGTTGAGATTTTTGACTGGTTGTAGACGCTTAACTCATCATTGTGACCTGTACACTAACTCAGATTGGCCATCTTTGAAGGTGTGCAGGCATATACACTGGCTGAAGCTTATTTATAAAGCTCTTCTTGGTTTGGTGCTTTCTTACTTATGTTCATACCTTCAAAGAACCAGAAGCCATGCACTATGCCTTGCGTTCCTGTGATATCTATAAATTGTCTGTGCCTCGTGTCTGCACTGAGCTCGGGAAAAGAGCATTTAGTTTTGCTGCTCCCACCGCATGGAGCTTTCTCCAAGATGAATTGAAAATCTAATTTCGCTTGAAGCCTTTGGCTCAATGCTAAAAGTCAAAATAAGCGCTACAATTGGACAGTGCCTGTGTTTCTGATTTGTATTCCATGGTCAAGATTCTGCACTTTATCTGTAAATCAATTTGCACATTGTAAATCGTTGTTCTCTTTTGACTTATTGTTTGTAAACTGTCACTTTATTATGTAATGCTGCTATGACGTGTGTTGCTGCCTTCTTGGCCAGGTCACCCTTGTGAAAGAGACCCTGATCTCAATGGGTTTTTATCTGGTTAAATAAAGGTTAAATAAAATAAAACCTTACTTAAACCATTTTGTATTTGCTATAAACATGATCCACAGCTATCAATATCAGATATCCACCAAAGTCAATGTTCTGCTTCACAATAGGAAAATACTGTAATACTGATGTACTATCATGAGAGCAAAAACACAGTACATGTAGATTCACTCAGGATAAAAACAAATCAGTGTGTCTGTTTGCACCAGGGAGAGAATAATCACACGGCAGCTATTTAGCTGTTCACACCTGGCAAAGTCCAATACACTCCTTAATTTAGCAACCGTTAACCAGCCAAAAGACTTTCTGCCAGAAGGACCTCTTTGCCCGAAGATTTCATAGTAGTGGTAGTAATAGTCATAGGTAGACGGATAACGAGCAAGTGTGTGATCGGAAGTATCAACGTATGTGTGAGGAGGAGGAGGGTGGAGGAATGGCTCAAACTCCGGACTGCCACTTATGAGAAGCCTATTTTTACAGCCAGTTGTCACATTTATTTCATTTTTTACTTTTTTATGTTGTTTTTTTTTATTTCGGTTTTCTGTTTCAGTTTGGTTGGATTGAGCAAAAATATATACAAACCTCCAGTAAACTACACATACAGTATCTAATGTGAAATCCAGTAGAAAATATGTTCAGTTGAACGTTAGAAAATCCCAGAAGACAATAAATATGATAGCAGACCAACAGAATACAATAGACTAAATCATTTGAAACTAAGTGTGTCTACACATAACCAGTGACAGAAATGTGATTAAAATGTAACAATCACAATCTGAGACACACTGACTACTTCTGAATGTAAAATATCACAATCCGACTGTCAGATAGCATGGAGGTATTAGCGGGAGTACGAGGGAGCAAACGGTTAACTGTGTAAACGCAGAATGTGCTGGAGAGCAACACGCTGACACATTTTGACATGTTGCTGAGTGTAATTGTGAAGCACAAAAGAGCACTTCAGGATTTGTGGAAAGCTGTGTTCATAACTCAGCAACTTTAAGTCAGAGTAATCACCATAATCTCAGTGTAGCTGGGACGCATGTTAGCATCTCTACAAGTGTGTTGCTTTAGTGTACACTGACAGGTTTCTGTCGTGTTAGCCTCCTGTTTTTATGGTTTCAACTGTGACTGACAGCAGAGACAGGAATCACCTTCAACCACACCCTTTAGTGGCAGTGACATGTAGGGTGACTCTGGACCTGCACCCTAAATGCTAGGATGGAATGGCTGCATTTTAAAGGTGTACTATGCAGGGTTTTGTGATTAAAAAAACAATCAGTAAATAGACAAGTAAAGTAATCCCTCTCAATCATCTCTTCTGACTCACTAGAAGTGTGTCTATACCTGCCAAGTGCCTGTATTAAAGCTCTCTCTCTCTCTCTCTCTCTGCATAATTTCACTGTGTAGAATGGAATCATATTCAACACTGTATGAAACAAGTATGACATTGACTTTGTTCATCGGATGGTTGGACTGGAACATTCTGTATTTGGTAAAGTCTGTTCATTTTGGAAAGTGATAAGCAATATTAAATAATGATAATATTAAAACCCTGTCTCCTAAAAATGGCGTTTCCATACAACTAAACTGCTTTATCAATTATGTTTTTGGGGGAATATATTTTCTCGCAGATTATGGTCGCAATTTTAAACCTGTTTTTAACATCGTGAACTGAAACAAATCAAAAAGGCTTCAAGTAATTATGTAAGATAAGTTCTGTGTTTGTTTGACCCAAACATCCACCCAAACTTAAAGACTATGATTAGAACTGTATTTGTCTTTTGGGAGTATTGCATTCATCACAAGTTGTATCAAGCCTTTTGTGGGGGCATTAGACCATGTGTTTGAAAATGTTAAGAGCTCGGTGCGGTGGGCCTCCCCTCACCTCGGCTTGAGGCTCACAGCCATCAACCGCTACTAGCACGATAACCCCGATCAGTGACAAAAGAGCTCATTTTCAGGGTTATGTTGTTGGTTCGAGGCTGATTGTCTTTTCATGTAATATTGAACTTCTCCAATCAATGCAAGGCTTGCTTCAGCTCAGAGATGATATTCAAGCAAGAGTGTAATCTTTAAACTTTAAGCTGTCTCAAAGTTAAATCAGTGTAAATGCAAACCATTACAACCTGCAACCTTACACATTTTTTCTCACTTCACCATCTTTTTCCTTTGCATAGTTTTGGATCATTATACTGTAGTTTACAGTCAGATGCTTGCCAATATGCAGCAAGTCTTTCATGAAGCCCGTTAAATGCTGAAATCTAAAGTAAACATCAAAACTGTGGTCATCTGATATAGATGTCTCATAGTAAATGTCAACTAAATTGACCTTCATTTGAACCTATTTGCTAAATCATGTCTTCAAACATGAACACAACTCTGTTTCTTTTCAGATGAAAAAAATCATGTTTACTAAACGCTAGACACAACTTCGAGGCAAAAAAGATATATTTCATGAGCTGATTTCATCATTACCGAAGGGGAACAGACACAGGGGTCAATACAGACCGCTAATCTTGTCAGTTGTCACAAAGAGCAGGACGTAAATACAAAAAAAAAAAAAATAGACAAACTACAAAAGCATACACAGATTACAGGTAAGATGAAATAAAAAGCTATATTGTACACATTTAACAGCAACCATGGGTTCTCGATCAGTGAGAAAGGTCTTGTATTACCTTGTGGAACATATTACTTCATTATGTAAACGACCATTGCAGTCAGATGTTATTGTATCTCTGTATCTTGTTAAGAATCTGTTGCTGCCGTCTGTATGAAAGAGTCTCCGATAGCTGCAAAGGTCTTATTTACACATTCTATCTCAATAATTAGTCAACTAAACTGCTTGATTTTGTCGAATTATGACAACATAATACATAACAACCCCACTATGATGACAGGATTTCTTCCAATTGTATGTGCAACTACTGACCCCACTTTAACTTTATTTTAAAATAAGCTGAAAATTACAAATGAATTTGATTATAAATCAACAGAAGTTACCTGACTTCTATTGCAAAGTGAAGTAATTCAACGTGAACCATTCTCATAATACAGAAATAACAAGAGTGAGAATGCTTTTACATTGCAATCAGAAACAAGGTCTCTTTGAAAGAAACACATTTTTTAGTCCAATTACACCTTCAGTTCTATAAGTCAGGGATAAATGAGGCCAATTGAACAGTCAGCAAAACGATACAAGTCATTTGAAAGCTTTTGGTGTGTCATTAGGGATGAAAGAGTTTCCCTTCAAGAACCGACACTGATGCAAAATGTGGATCGCATATTGTGATTATTGAATGTGGTCAGTGATGTTTAAATGAACATTTTGTCTCCATTTAGATTCCCTCTTGAATAATGCAGCATCAGTGTGTTAGTGTGACATTAGTATTACAAAATTGCCATGTCGGTGATTTTCTTGCTTCGGTTTATGCAGTTGGAGTTGGAGACACTTTTTCCGTAATAACACAGAGTTTTATAGATATGGATGCAGTCCAGCTGCGTGAGGAGAAACCGTATAACTGCCATCGTGATTAAAGAAACCAGTACACCTGACAACATAACGCTGGTGATGGAGGAGATGAACCGCCTTGGAGAACAATAAGCTGCGTGTGTACGTATGTGCTTCAAGGTTGTGTGTGTATGTGTGTGTGTGTGTGTGTGTGTAAATGGCTCTATCTTACGGTCACACACCCCCTTTTATTTCCATGTGAAGTGCCCAGTCAGCAGGACTTGTGTGGATCCCCCAGCTCGGATGGTTTCCTCCCTAGACACACACACTCTGCCCTGAAAGGCACAACATGACTGCTGGATAGTGGCCATATTTCATGTAAATAGTGTTTACCAACGACTCCACATTGTTGGATTTTCTTGCCCTTCCATCCTTTGTCTCAAAGCCAACGTCTACATAGAAAGAGAGCTCCTTCGCTCTGCTTCCCTCACTGTTTCATTGACTTAATAATTTAACCGACTGTGATTAAATTTGTTTATTGAATCTTAAAGTTGCAATTTTTAGCCCTATTTGTCCCTGCTGGAAGCAACACCACAGGGCACGCAAGATGCAATGGAGCATTTTATTAAGCAAATGTGCAAGGATATCAAATTTAGTATGAATAGCAATGAATGGTTTCAACAGAGGCCTCCTCTTTACCACACCCTGCAGGCTAAATGCGTGCACAATCATGACAATCATTCAATGTATTGATCCAAACACGATGAACCCTTTTTATTTTGGACATCCACTGTGGTTGTTAGTCATACAGTTGATGAGGCTGAATCCTACTGATTGTGGTGAACCGTTGACAGTCATAGCTGTCCGTGTAACAAGAGGAAGTTGAACTTTTGTCGTTTTGAACTCATCATAGAACCTAATATGATCCTGAGGAGACTGTCACTGGATATTCGATGAAAACCACATCTTTTTTTGTCAAAAAAAAAAATGTTTTAAAGACAAAATATTTAAAGAAAAAAATATAATAAACTAAATTGAAGAGGATAAATTAAATAATAATGTGTTTTGCTTAATGGCTCCATTACATTTTCCACTTGATTTAAATGAAAGAAAGCTAAGACTGTACGTTCCAGTTGACAATGAACTCATCCAGAGGTTTAATTAGACACACACACACACACACACACACACACACACACACACACACCCTTGTTTTACTTTGACAATTAATTGATTACCTCTCCAATACATTACATCCCACACCAACCCCACGACTGCAAGCTGATATTATTCACACGGATCAATAGGACTTTGTACCTCTGTTACTATTCAATTACATAAATGAGACAGACTAACACAACTCATCCCCCTCCACTATTCAAGACACGGAACAATTTAAGACACAATTCATATATTTAGATAGATAGATAGATAGATAGATAGATAGATAGATAGATAGATAGATAGATAGATAGATAGATAGATAGATAGATAGATAGATAGATAGGCCTTGAAGGGAAATTAAATTGTCATAGCAGTATTACAAATTACACTATGTTGCTATTTTTATGGAAGAAAAGGTGCATCAAACTATACAATACAATAAAGAAAATATAATAACACTAATTCCAGTGAAATAAGGTAAAATAGTAGCCACGATGTGTAACACACAGGCAGACAGATCTGATCTCAATTCAGCACATAGTGTGTGTCCCATCAAAGCACTATACAATAAATGTTATATTAATAGTTCATTTAACTTGAATTAATAGTTATTCTACTGTTAATGAGCAATTCAAATGACAATTAATAATGATCACTACATTTTTAGGAATTGCTATTTTGTATGTTATTTTAGTAGTTTATTGTTGCCACATTATTACAGTTTATGTTCTATTTTAGGTCATGATTACCAAATGATTTGTAAAACATCTATAGACATGTCACACATTTGGAACACTTTGATAATCATTTATAATATGTTTAGAAAACAAACATCTGGATGGCAGTTAAATTAAATTGCAATTGATCATTATAATACTTGTTAAATGGTGAATAAATACATTGTCAAGCATCTATAAAGATTAATGCTTAATTATTCGTTTCTGGCTTCTAAATGTTTTACAAAGAATTTCTTAAAGGTTCAAAAATAATTTAGTAATCATTATGTTCTATATTAGATCCAGTAATATGTGTACAATATTGAACTGTAAATGAATAGTTCACTGTTATAATCAGAAGGTAAGTGTTATGTATGTTTAATGATATACAATTTATAATCTAAGCATTACACAAACTATGATAAACTCACATGAATAATAGCATTATTAATCTTTTGCAATCATGCAAATTTGTGGATTTAAATCAATTGGTTCGCAAAGTTGTCACACTTCACCACCTGGCTCTTTTTCCAGAGTTTGCAGGGGCTCACTAGGTCTTCTGGGTGTGTTATCATTCAGATACAAGCTTATTGCAAACTCCACCTCTCCATCTGCAGAGCCAGGACCCTCCGTGTCTCATGTGGGCACCTTCTGAATGTGATTAACTGCTGAAAGAGGTTTTGTCTTTCTTTTCATTCTGCTAATGTGGAAGTAAATAAGCATAGTTGGTACTTGTTGGTATTAATTACCTCTAAAATACATGGCACCAGCTTTAACCACAGCAAACAGATAGTTTTCATATCCACCAATACCTGATATACACACCTGAGCTGAAATCAATGGAGAGGGTACAATATAAATAGCTGTATATGTGACATGCCTCACAGTACCTTACACGTAATCAATACTGCTAAGTCCATGTTTCAGGACTGTGAACATCAGGAGGCAAACGGGTTGACCAGCAGGGTATTGGCCACGTCTCTCTGCTCGTTCAGTTCATAGGAAAGGATTGGACTTTTACTGATGTGTTGATCATGCTTCCCACAATGTGAATGTATAGAACATGTAATTGTCCTGATGTGCAGAAAATCATACAGGAAAGAGCCTTACTAAAGGAATCAGGATCCAAATGGACAGGATATGGAGGATTACACACATGATGTGTGGTTTATAAGAGAAAGAAGGAAAACCTCAATAACCTTGGTGTCTCAAAAAGACCAATGTACATACATGTGCACACACACACACACACACACACACACTCAGCTAAGAAAACACATTTAAGACCCCCTTAAGGCAAGTCCAGTCAAGTTCATCTGGCACTTAACGTGTAGCCATTAGTAAACTGATCTGTGAATGGGAATTCATGCATCATATGTCTATGGTGTATATGTTCATAGGTACATGGGAACCTGCCCCGACACAGGGACTTCCCCAAATGGTTTCAAATGTATTTTCATAGCTGTATGTGTGACCGTTTCCCGTGTGTGGAACATTCCTTCAGGCCACCTAACCACTTGAACCTAATACTGTGTGTGCGTGTGTGTGTGTGTGTGTGTGTGTGTGTGTTAGTGTGTGTTGTCATCACAAAATCACACAATCAAGTTTCTACCATAAAAAAGAAACAAAGAGAACACAAAGTTCCATCGATCTATTTGCCATGTTTAGATGTGTAATGTAAACGGTTTCTTCGTTAAAGGGGGACCTTTCAGAAAACCGATGAAGATGACACACACCACATCACAGCAAGCACTAGCGGGCTACGAGCTTCGGGTTGGGCGCTTAGTGGTTAGGGAAAGAGAACCATATTTGACAAAAGATGTGTGAGATCCCACCAGGTTGATTTGAGTTTAGTCTGTAAGGGAGATGCAGGCGCACACATACTTTCTCTTCTCTTTCCTTTCCTTCAGGTGCTTCATGCAAACAAACTTTTGGTATTAGGTCAACACTAAAAATGGTTTCCAGGGTGCTGGAGAGGAAGCTTGAGCCGATCCGGGCGGAGTCCCCCGTTGCGTCTCTCCTTTTGCATACAATGTGGTTCTGTTGGCTCCCTTAAAACGCGACCTTCAGCAGCACTGGGGAGGTTTTGCAGCCAGGTGTGAAGAAGAAGAGTCAGAACCTCCACGTCTGAAGTGAGGGTAAATTGTGGAGATGGAGTTTGAGGCAGAAAGGCAGTTCAGAGCGGTGTCAGCAGGGAGCTGAGTCTATTTACCAATCCGTCTACGTTCCCACGCTCACCTACAACTTCCGTAGTTGTGCTCAGCCTTTAAGCATTTAAGCAAATAAGCCGTGTTATAGAAAAGTGGCAGCAGGTACAATTACCAGATTTAGATAATGTCAAAACAGTGTAGAAGTGAGAATACATGATGAAGATGTAATGCGAAATGCCACAGCAGATAGAAATTCCCCATGAAGATTTGATGTCAAAATATTTATCTAATAGCAGATAGAAATACATAATGTCAAAAGATCATAGCAGATATGTAATAAAGCAGTTTGAGTGGTCGGAAGACAAGAAAGGCGCCTCACGGACGTGCAGGGCCATTTATCAAATACTCACACTCAAATGTCACAGCAGATATTAATACCGAATGAAGAGGTAAGGTTAAAATGTTGGAGATACAGATACCATCAGAGAGAGGAGAGACGAGGAAGGAAAGAAGACAGAAAAACACAAAAGAAATGGAGATAAAACAAATATTATAGTGGTCTGTGGACACCCAGAGCTCTACATCCGATCATCTGAACTCCATTCAGAAAACAATTTTCAGGTGTTTGCTTATCATCTTGTGAGCAAACCTAACAAACCACGATTTCAGTCTCTTAACAAATTGTCAATATGTAGTTATTTCATCATCCTTTTATCCTTTTATTGCAATTAAATCACAGCTGAATGTATATTTTGAGTGCTGTTGCCCTCCAGCCTGACCCCAGGTTAAGTGGTTGACGATGAGAGATGAGTGCACAATGGCAATGAATGTACATATAAGCATAACCATTAGCCAAAGCCACACACACACGCACACACACACACACACACACACACACAACAAACACACTGACAGTGACACAGAGAGAGGTTTCGCTTGAATACACACCTGTCCTTTCGCTCTATGGTACACAGCACACAGCCCAACCACAGACCATGCTCTCTCTCTCTCTCTCTCTCTCGTGTGTGTGTGTGTGTGTGTGTGTGTGTGTGTGTGTCCGCGTGTGCGTGTGTCAAAGGGCCTCTAGGGTATTCATGTACACAGACAGCTCCTCACAGACCAAAAGTCTTTCGTTTTTTTTCTGTTTTTTATTCCATACTTCTCTTTTCATTCATTCTTTTTGATCACTTACTCCCTGTTATTCATTCTTTACTTCTTCATTCCCTCTCTCTTTCTCTCCCATGGGCTGTTCCTCTTTTGACCCATAGGAGGAATAAATCTGCATGATTTTCCTTCCGAAATGTCCCCAGATGTGGCGTGTCAGTGTGTCAGTGAGTCAGTTTGTGGCGTGTCAGTGGGTGTCCCAGTATTCGGACACATGTGTGTGTGCATGCATAAGTGAACGTGAGTGTGTGTTTTAATGGAGTAAATAAAGTTGATAATGTGAATGAGGAATATTGGCATTGATATCCCATTATCAAGGCTACAACCCGGCCTGCAAACTTACTATGATAAATGCATTATTCATGCTTATGTTTCGAAACACTAGTTCAATACATACAGCATACATGAGGGATACAAACAAAAGAAACTTTCCATCAATAAAGTGAAATATATATTCTTCAATATTTGCCAGGATTGGAGGTCAGCATTAGTTTGACTCATATGTTACACACAGTGGGTCCTCCTTGTCCTATAAAGCAATTGGTTAGCAATGTTTAAAAAAGTTACCGTTATGTTGAAATTATGTAAGTAAAGTCATTTTTGTTGGGCCTGTCTGTTGTATGTCTGTACTGAATTGCATTAAACTGGACAGTGGCTTTCTATATAGCTAAGCCCTGTCTCTGTATAGTGTTTTTCATGATCATTTATTTTTCCTAATTTGGGCAGAATTCTAAAAATTCTCCATTTTTCCGTGTGCAAACATGGCCGTTGGTTGGTGCTTAGTGGCTACTGAGAGTGAGTGAAATCTTTTTTATGTCTTCACACTGAGTTTGAGCTGAAGTTTGAGGGGGGACACTGCAGAGGAATTGCATAAGCTGTCAGTCTTAGTCAGGGTCTGAACGCCTCGGGCTTAAACCAGATTTCCAGGCCTGTGCAGCGCTCCGGTGGAGTGGCCTGTGATGTACAGAGTGCATGAATCTGGTGGGAGAGAGCTGCTGTCAGCCTGTGTAACGTGCAGGTCACTAAGAATCTTATAATGATGCGATTTAGGCCAAAGAGAGAGATAGGTGGACCTCATGAAGACACTATATTACCATATATATTGAGAGTAGAATATGAAGTGTACTGCAGTAGTTTAGTTGTTCTTGAAATGTATATTGACATTATATTGATCTACCACACATCAAAAACATCACCAGAACATCTTTCATAACCTCCAGACTGCACCAGCATCGTCTACAGCCTCCCCTCCACCCGCCTCCAAAGACTACAATGTTCAGAACTCAGCTGCCTTCAACACCTTCACTGCTCCCGATACAACATCGCATTCACTTTAAGATCCTGCTCATCACCTACAAAGTCCTCAATAACCCTGCCCCCTCATACCTACCAGACCTCCTCATATGTCACTCGCCATCTCCCATTGTCAGACTCTCAGATCATTTATTATACAGTTACATTTGTACTAATAATTCAAAGACATTTTAGAATAGCTGTACTCCAAGTACTCCAAGTATCTCCAACAGCTCATAGCACAACGATAGTAGTAGTGTCAACGGAGGGATCAAGAAAGAAAATGTAAACTAAAAGTAAATGTTGACTTTTTGTCACCTTAAGGCGAGTCCACACCGGACCGAAAATCGGCGTCTTTGACAGAGTCGGCGTCCGTGACATGAGTCTGCTTGGTGTGGTCGCTCGAATCGGCCCATGTCAGCGTTCATTTCAGCCGATTCAAATGTGTAATCCGCCAAGCGAGTCGGTGACTCTTTTACCATTCTGATTGGTGGAGGCTAGCAGCTTGACTAGCGAATCAGTGAAGCCCGGAAGTGACGATGTAAACATACCAGATAACCAGTGGAATCGAAGAAGGTGGTCTAGAGAGGACCGCCCACTTCCGGTTTTCGTGTTTTTTGGCCCAATACAGATTAGCACCGCCTGTTGTTTTGGAGACATTACATCTCGCGCAAGCGCGGAACGTATGTTGTCGGCTGTAGTTCCGTAGGTGTGAACTGCCCATGTCGTTGTTCGAGTCGGCCATATTAAGTAGCCAGACTTCATTTACCGACGCGAATCGGGCAGTCGTTCCGGTGTGGACCCGCCTTTAGTTAGTAAAAGGGATCATTAGCGTCGGTAGAGGTGAGTTTATTTTGAAAAGACACTTTTAACATACCATCACTGAGACCTGATAAAGTGACACTAGAAGGGAATATAGAGCATCATAGTTTGAAGCCTTGGAGCTCTGACCAAGCTGAAGCATTTGACTCATAGCTATGACAATGTTGGATCTTCCACTATGGGACATTGCTGGAGGAGGGGCCGAGGAGGGCCGAGGGGGGGCCGAGGAGGGGCCGAGGAGGGGCCGAGGGGGGGCCGAGGAGGGGCCGAGGGGGGCCGAGGGGGGCCGAGGAGGGGCCGAGGGGGGGCCGAGGAGGGGCCGAGGGGGGGCCGAGGGGGGCCAAGGAGGGGTGAAGCTGTTGCTGAAATGTTCTCACTTTGTTCACTGAATGGTGAGCAAAGAGGTACAAGTGCTTTTTCTTAAAACGTGTCTTTCTATTTAGCACAGCATCAGGATTGCTCAGTCTCCTGTATGAGGCAATACAAGCCAGGAATTACCACAACAACGTAAAGAATACCACAGAATAAACACACTTCAGACTAACTGAACATGTGTGTGTGTGTGTGTGTGTGTGTGTGTGTGTGTACTCTCTACCTCATACTGCACAACTATATCAACATCACACACTGTGATATGCAGATATATACATGCAAATACACAAATGGATACACACATACACACCGAGTACAAATACTTAGATTTCAGTTCTTCTACTCGGTTCCAATACTGAGTACTGATAGGAGTACTTAAATATACTATTACAGTTCTAACAATAACAAACATAGAAAACATTCAACTTTGTGTTTTCCTGATACAAACAGCTTGCAGTAGGATATTAATAACAACCTGTTTGATCGTGAACACACCTTTAGACCTGGAACACATCATACTGTACGGATCAAAATGTGTATGATTTTTGCACTAAGCTTTAAAGAACTAGACTGGCTGTAGGTCACAAGGTGAGGGTCGTGATGCATGTAACATTTAGAAAAAGTATCTTTGGGCTCCTTTTGTTATTATTGTTTGGCTTTTTAATCCTTTAATAGATACAAAAAAATACAAGAAGTGAGGAAAAAGAGATCAAACAAAGATCCCCCGCCAGATTTCAACACATCCTTGACTCTACTGCTCCCATTTTTAATTTCCACAGCATGTACCTTCATATGTCATTGAATGCATGAGGCCAGATTTAATCTCGAAGCTCAATTTTTAGGATAAAATTAAACTCTGGGAAGCAGCTGCCGAAAATCAGTGGAGACAATTCATTAAATTATGGCATTATGTGCAACCTATCAAAAAAAATCCAGTGAGGAGCCAAAGATATAAGGATAGTTTCTCATTTCCTCTCACTATCTCAAGTTGTTCTGGACTAACTTTGGAATTCTACTACACACAACTACTAGATAAAACATTCAAAACCAAAAGCCTGTTTTTGTTTGCTTAACACTGCCCTTGAAATGCAACACTCAATTGTCAACCACCTGTACCCAGAATGCACCTGTGAAAACATCTGCAACCAGTCAGATCCAATCAGAGCCTGAACACTTTAATCAGGTTTGCTCTTTGGTGTGGAAAACAATGGGGGCCAATTGTGGAAAATGAGAGAACTGTCATAAAGATACACTGTAATTAGTTGACAGTAGAGTCCGGTCACTATGGTCACGTCATCTTCAGTTAAATCATTGGGTCTGATATGAAAACTGAGAATAAACATATTCCATTTGTGTTCATTGTATATATTTACTGCGTGCTACATAAGAAAACGTTAGATAACAGTGTTTTATGTGGAGCGAAAGCAGTCCATTTAAATGAGATGATAGAGTTTTGAATGAAGGGTTTGCTTTTGCACAAGAAGTACGATACTTTGTAGTTGCAGAAATGATGATTTAGCGTTGACAAAAATGATCTATTTTTAACACAAATCCAACAGAAACCGTGGAAACAGTGGATGTATCCACTAGCATGCATTTCTTGAGTATGAAAGCCTTCCTCTTTGCCACAGAGCTCCGTTGTTGTCCAACAACTATTAAACACACGCGTGTATTAATACACTGCTGAAAATAGTCCCCAATAAATACAACATTTCCTCCTTTTTGAATCATCCTTACGCAACACTGCTTTGCCCAAATCCTTCATGTAATTACCAATCCTTTAAAAAATAAATAAATTACTTGAGGGAGTACCGATTTTTTTTCATTGTTTTTTTGAGTTTTTGAGAAGAAGAAAAAGGAAGGCTCAGCCAGGTTGAATCCACCCAGTGTTTTTTTATTAAATATGGTGTTGAAAAGATGGCATGTATTTTTATGCATATGAATATCCTGTGATATAACACTCTTATTTTAGCGTTTTCACACCATTCAGTTCAGTCTATTATTGACATCCCATCATGAGTATGTGTCCACACATGAAGACAGACATACTGTCAGAATACAGAAAGCTTTTATGACACAACAATACTTTATCTTTAGGTCATCCGAAAAGATAAGTGAAGTTAATTACAGACTACTCATAGTCTTTCATTCTTTTCACTTTGACACTGAATGCCTTGATAAAAAGCCATAAACACCACCTCACAAATATGTCGGGCTACTACGGTAGTTGTCTGTTCTCGATGTGGTGGTTTAGCTGTATTAAATACAATCCAAACCTTTTCTGATCGTTCCTGCATATGTTAAGATTTCCAATAGGGGAAACTATAACAGCGTGAGACTGTGTGGTTCAGGGGTGATAGCGGATACAAGGTGTGTTGATGAAACACAGTTCAATGGTGGCTTATACGGGCGGGTGAGTGTGTACTGATCAGCACCGGGATAATAGCACAGTTTCAAGGTCAGTAATAGACTGCTGTGCACTTCTGATATGACAACATTTAATGAAAAGGCAAATAAATAAGTTTAAATAAATAAGAAGAAAATATGAGGAACAACACTGAACTGACATGAGTTATCTTGAAATGTACTTACTATATCACGACCGCAAAAATACCCGTGCAAACAATTTACCACTACAACGAGACGAGATTTTGGCGCAGCGAATGCCTCTGGAACATGAGCTTGTGGCGCTGCAGCAACTTAAACTCTTCATTCACCAAACTGCATTCACTTTGCACAGCGAGCTGCCTGGAGAGCTCTTTGCTCGGGGTCAAACAATTCCACACGTGAACACGGGGACAGACGAAATACACACTTCCTTTGTTTTCACTCACGCACGCAGAGGCTCCAGCGCACACTGATGCTGGTCACATGATCAAGTCCACTCTCACGGGCCTTCTCTGGAACAATTAGCCGAATGAGCTCCTCGGAACACAGGTCTGCTGAGTTGGATTGTATTACAAAGAAAAATCATTTCCTGATCACTTAAACAATATGTAAGTCGTGTTATACTATCAAACAATATTATGTTACTATGTAATATGTCCTCCGCCTTTGTCGTTTCACATTATCGTGATGGAATTATTATTAGATGTAAGTGCTTAAGTACGTCTTCAACCCAAACGTTTTACGGGGAGATACATTCAAAGACAGAAGTGTGTTTTTCTGTTCCTGTCGGCCTTGTGCCTCGCGGGTTCCTCCCTTCCTTTTGCCCAACAAGCATGTCACCTTAAAACTTGGGAATCTATTTCTGACGCATACTGATCTCCATGCTGACTGCAGCAAGGGAGCAATGCTCCAATAACTCAGATAGTCACTGAAGGCACTCAGGAACACTGTGAAAGCTTTCTTTTTCGTCCTTTATTCGGCACAAAAATGAACAACTGAACGCACCAAACATGGCACAGCAGCTGATTTGGTCTCCGTGGACTTTAAGGTTTGGTCCCGACGTCTCTAAGACGGACACAGACACACTGTGGTCAGATATTACCCACATCAAACATTTCAAAGCAGTCATTTCATACATGACACACTTCCGTTCATGTTTTCACATTGTCTTTATTTCAGTCGTACGTTTTTTTAAAGACTGAATAGGTAACTCAGGGTTGGGCTGTGTTCACTTCATTTGTTCACCCTGGCTTTCAGAAGCTAAATACTACAAGAGAAAAAAGAACAATGTTCACTTCTGAACAGGCGCTGACAGGAAACACTTCCTTATGGATTTACAGCTTGTGGATGATCATCACATCATTGTTAGGTTTTCCCCTCTAGTATCCATCGCAATGTGCTGTGGAAGTCTAAAATAATTATGAGAATTCACCACCTTGAAAATGAATAATACGTTCACAGCCTCGTGGAATTGTGTTGTAGGATCAAGCTTTGTTGGGACAACTTTTCGTTATATTTAGATAAAATCACCACTGAAAAAAAAAAAACATGTTATAAAACGTGATTTTATTAAACTCTTGTGTCTGTGCGCTCAGCCTCGCTCTTTAGATCCCGGCAGTGTTGTACCAGGTTCTGCTTGTGTACACAGTCAGAGGAAAAGCGGAAATAAAACACCTCAGGTCCTCGTGCCGCTCCCGCTTCCCGCCGTCACCTGTCACAGTTAGGGCACGCGGTTCAAAATCACGGCTGGCTGACCCCTACCACCCTTAGCGATCATTCATGCACACGCACACACACACACACACACACACACACACACACACACACACCGGTAGAGACGTCAGGATTGGACGCAGCAGGGGATCCCCCAGCATTCCGTTTCTGCCTCGCTTGGCGTATCATCATCTTTTACCGGGCGGAGATGAGCTCGCGCCGGCTCACACTCGCAGAGGGCAGCAGCCGCAGCAGAGGACAGTCTCGTTTCTCCGCGCTCGCGCTCCGTCGTTCTCCCTCCCTTCTCCCGTCCCTCCGCACACACACTCTCAGCACGGTGGCTCGCGCCGGGCAGCCGGGACAGCAGCGCGAGGAAACAGTGGAGCGCGAGACGGGAAGGTGTCTGAGCACTCGAGCGATTTGTCTCCTAAAGCGACAAAGAATTGACCGTTTCATCTCCACAGCCGAGACTTGGTTCATTTCACGTGTGCGCCGCTGTGACAGCCGCGCGCCGCCGCTGCCTTGGATGTAGTGTCCTCGAGCTTCTCCGGGTTGGTCCACGCGCCGCTTGCATTTTGACAAAACACCCTGCACTTTAACAGAAGTCACTCCGCGGGGATGCGAACACTTTCCCCGGCCTTTGGCTTGAAGCGAACGCGCCGTTGAGAGACGCGCGTAAAGTCGCGAGGACTGTGCGGTGCACGCGCTGCGCTCAACGCGCTTTTTACACTTTTCTTTTTCTTTTTTTTTTCAAATTTAAGATTTAAGTCGACAAGCGGAACACGTGGAAGAACTTTTTTTTTTTTTTTTTTGTGGAAAAAGGTGAAAGACAATCAGCGGCTACACGACGGTGGTCCTGTTGGTAAACTGGAAGAGGAGGACCTCCCCCCTCTCCCTCACACACACCGGGACGAACAGGTAGGACAGTCCCGGCGAACACGAACACCAATACAAATGAGATGGAAGTCACACGTAATAAAACACGCTGTTTATTTGAATCTGGAAGCTCCTGTTATGCCGACAGATTTCCGTTTAATGCGTCCGAACCAACGACCAGGGGAAGGATTTCACAGCATTAAATGTCCCGAATTAAAATGTAAAAAAAAAAGAAGAAGAAAAAGAAAAAGGAAAGACCACTTTAGTACAATTGAAGGGCAACTTTTCTAATCGGTTCGCTTGATATGTCCACCGCCTTGTCACGTTCCGTGTGGATGAGCGGAGAGTGAGAAGCTGTTTTAAAAGTTGATTTGATGTGCTGAGTCCTTCCAAAGGGACGTAAATGTAGCAGCTGTCTTAATTCACTCTTCGTGTCACCGTTATACACGAGTAGATGCAACATTTGGGTGGCGAACATGGCGTTCTCCTCGTAACGTTGTGGGATCGAAGCCCCATGTACACTTCGTGACGTGTTTTCTGCTCAACATTTATTCGCAGCTCGCAGAGCCCGACGCCGAGACAATGGGATCAAATCAAAGAGTAATAAAGGCGATTTATTTCACACCGTAGCGTTGCTCTTTTCTACAGAGGGACGTTTAAAGGGCAGATAAGAGGAGAGCCAGAAAGAAAAAGAAAGAAACGTTTTTCTGTGTGTGTGTGTGTGTGTGTAGGCTATGTGTGCGTGCGCGCGCGTGCGTGTATTTTCTCTAATGTTTGCATGTGCACATCTCCCAAATTTAATACATAATGTTTTGTAGCAAATCGCAATTTTATTGAATAAAATTCCAGACCGCCGTGTGGGAATGTATTGAACGTTGAGTGTTTTTTGTTTTTGTTTTTTTTATTACTGGAGATATAATAATGCATCATAATCGAGGCTGTTATTATAGCCTACCTGTCATTCTGCAGTCTGTAACTGGGGCCAGTCCTTGTGAATAAATAACGCTGAAATTAAAGTGTCCCTCAGCTAAGTGTTTTGTAGAATACAAGAATACTATTATTACAGTTTAAACTGTTCTGCTACTGATTACAAAAAAAAAACAAAAAAAAACAATTCCATAATAAGACGACGAGTCTTCGACGAGTGGCTGCGTTTATCCTGCGGTGCATTTTGGGGAATAAAGCATGTAAATGTGTGCGTGTGAAAGATGACGGTAACGCCATGATTGTAACCTCGGACATCCAGAGCGGTGGAGGGTGAAGCGGAGCTTCCCCGCTCCTCGTCCGCTCTCCCCCACGTCTCCACCGTTCCTCGGCTCCGTTCAGCCACCTCACCACGGGGCTCAGGATATCCTGAAGTTCCCCTTAAAGGGAATGTGCGAGGTGTTTGTGCGCCCCGTTGTATTTTTGTTGTTGTTGTTGTTTTTGTTTGTTGTTTTTTTTACAAATGTGCGCTCTATTTCCTATTTTTCTGTCACATCAGTAACAGCTTTGACCTGTGCTGCAGTGAAGTGTTTCCTTCCCTGTGTGTTTAACAGAGAGCGCTTGTCCTCGGTGTCTTCACTGCACTCCTTGACAGACAGTGGCAATATCGCTGTCCCATTCAATCGTTATACTTTCTGATATTCAATATACATGAAACATTCTAAATCTGGCAGAAACACTGGCTTTGTGGATATGGCAGCAGGATTATTGCTCAGACACCGGGAGCTCCTGTTACATCATCGCTAGACATGAACCATGTGATGAATTTTGACCCCGAGTAAAAGAAAAGGTCTTACTTAAAAAAAAAAAAAAAAATAGATGGAAAAGAATCTGTTTTTATGCTGGCTGTATGGTGTATATGTATGCTGGTATGGAAATAGTTAAATCAAATAAACGTGTTATTGATTGGTTACAGTAAAGAAGTTGGGTTGAGAGCGGTGATGAAATGACTGCATCGGTCCGTTTGTATGGAAGTGTTGTTGTAGAGCGTATACAACATACAAATGCAGTTATATTTACCTGAGACTCGATACTATGCTGATCTGGAATTTGGGTTATATGAAGGCATGTGTGTGATGCAGCTTTGTCTTTCCTGTTTGTGAGGCATCACAGCGCTGCTCATGTGTGTGTTGGACCTTTGGTGGTACGTTACATAGCGTAGCTATGGCTTGTTGCTATGTCCTGTTAACAGTCATAGAGAGCTGTAAGTCACAGGCTGGAGAGGAAGGTAAGAGGCAGCACTACTGTACACGGCTGTTGGACCCACAGTCCGACGAGTCAGGCAGCCGCCTCACTGATCCCAACGACAGCAGAGCAGGCTGCAGGTCAAACACACAGTTGCTATTGCTTCTTGAGAAAGAGCGTTTGTGTTTCAATATTACGTGACTGTACCAGGTTTAACCGAACAGACGGGTAGATGCTCGTGTCAGGAGATGAAATATAGTAAAAAAGTCAATTCCAATTCATGATTTTTTTAATATGTCTAACAGAGTTATTGTGAGTACGGCAAATTAAGAAATTGGCGCGGTTGAAAGCCTCCCCTGCCTCCAGGCAGCCATCTGTTTCACATTATTTTCTTACAGTACAAAAACAAACTTGCACAGCTGTAAAACTAGATAGGTAACACACCTCACCTCGGCCGCTTTCCCTCTGTTCTTGCACAATTTGATCTGAGAGGTCTCCGTGTTTTCCTCGTCCTTGCAGAGGTGTGGAGCTCTGAGTCCAGGACATATTCACTTCCTACCTTGAAACTATTTTAATTGGCTGCTTCGTCTTCTCTTTCTCTCTTTAAGGAGAGTTGTAGTAAAATTCATCTATGGTTCATCTTGGTTTCACCCTCTCAATGGATGCTTTGTTTCACTGTCGACTTGAGAGTGGCACATGTGAGAGATTCAGCACTCAGACATGCTGCAGATATCACACAGCTCCACAGTTTAAATCCTCGGACCCGGACGCTCCTCTGCATGAGGTTTCACTGTTTCCATGTTCCTCTTCTAATTTAGTAGTTCAAGCAACATAGTTTGTGTTAACGACGAAACGTTTGGTGTCAGTGTTTTCATGTAATGTGTGTGTTACCTTACGTGTGTGAATACATCATGATTGGATGCAATTGTTACGCACACACCCCTCCATACAGAAACAAGTAGACACTGTGTGTGTGTGTGTGTGTGTGTGTGTGTGTGTGTGTGTGAGGACTTGAAAGTATGCTGTGTGTGTGTTTCTTTGTTCATGTGTACCTTGTGGGCTGTTTCAACTGTGTGTGTGTGTGTGGGTGTGTGTGGATTTTCAATAATTACCATGAGAGACCTCAAACTGAAAATGTATCCACATATTATGTGTGTGTGTGTGTGTGTGTGTGTGTGTGTGTGTGTGTGTGTGTGCGTGTGTGTGTGTGTGTGTGTGTGTGCGTGTGTGTGTGTGTGTGTGTGTGTGTGTGCGTGTGTGTCTTGTCCAGGGAGTGCTCAGACTGAAGATCCAGCTGATGAAAGCTACCTGGAGCTTCATAAATGGGCTCTTTGTCCAACAGTAGAGCCTGCGTGTGTGTGTGTGTGTGTGTGTGTGTGTGTGTGTGTGTGTGTGTGTGTGTGTGTTACCGAGCCCACGTCTCCTCTCTCACGTAGAAACACAGTTAGGTTAGAGCCGGTCCGGTGGTTCAAGCCCAGCGTGTCGGCGCTCGGCTTCGGTGGATGTAGATTTCTGTTGAAATGTGTGTTGGCTCTATATTTAAGACTTAAAACAAATTGAACACGAGGAGAGGATGACTTATTAAGCTTCGGCATTTATTACATACCAATGAGGGAAACCTTGACTGGAAATGTAAACACTGGTTTTAAAGTAAAGCGCATGGAAAATGAGAAAATAGATCAAATGTCACAGAACACGTCTGTCCTGGAAAACCAAAAGGCTGCAGGTCTTTTTCTCTGAAGTTGCTTGAAAATAGAAATGAGCATTTACATTGTTGTTCCTGTAGGAGCGCTAGACCAGACCTGCTCGGCACTCAGCACTTTTGTATCCATCATTTTAGTGTCTTAACTAGTGTTAACAGTTATCGGACCGTCGACAGGGTCCTCAGGGTTGGACTGAGCTAACCTCACTGTTTGCTGCCCCCCCCTCTGACTTCTCTCTCACCTCCCTCCTCTGTCTCTCTCCCTTCTTCCGCTTCTGTATCGTTGCATGGAAGCAGAGTTTTTCAATACGCCAACGTTTCCTTCAGGGTCTGTTCTCCTTTTGGGCGGCGTCATGCTCACCCGCTAGCTTAACCCGCAGCATCCCACACACTCCGCAATATCTGCATCGCGCCAATCAAACGGCGTTTCCCGGGCAACGACATGTGGAGGCTCCCGCAAATGATTCATGATTTCAGAACGGACGTTTGGTTGTTTTGGGCAGTTGTGATGCGATTGATGGTATTGGCTCCATCGAAATGAGCCTATAACACAGGAGTGGATCGACTAGATTGTTCATTTGGAACACAAAAAACACTCGCTGGCTTTTGTCCGAGACATTTCATACGACAAAATATATTTGTATTTATATTTTCCACAACACAGCCCCAGAATTCACCCGTCACCTGTATGTAGCCTCCAGAGCAACGACCTGCTTCACCTCATCATGTTCACCAGAGTCAGGTCATATTTGTCATATGCTGTACAGCTTGTAAAGCCTTGTGGCATATTTTTGTATGTATAAATACAAGAGCTTTACGGGTGCTGAGCACCCAATGATCCCCAAAAAATGACCCTTTTTAAAAATAAAACTGTACATTTTAACATTATTTTCAACTATCATTCCCATTTGTCAATGAAGAACATCAGACTTTTGGGGTCGGGGAACACTCGCTTTAGTACAAATCAAATTGGATTAAAATGAAAAGATAATGAGATATAAACAAATGTCAAATATACACACATATATATATATATATATATATATATATATATATATATATATATATATATATATGTGTATATTCATTGTTAAAATATTAAGTTAAAAGTAAACCATATACTGTCTGTGGTTTTTTGACCATGTCTAAGCTTGTCAAACACGGACTTGCATTAAAAACGACATCACTGTTATTTTTATATTGCATTTATCTAAATCTATTTTTTTAGGGGTGCTGGGACTCAACGGGCCAGCAGGCAACACACACAACACACAGTATATGATACTCTATCAACAGTCATCTCTTTGTGAGGGCATATTGAGGTTAATAACAAGTTGACCTCAATTACATATTTGGAGGTAAATAATGGGCTGTTGTTGTCTGACGTACAGGAACACAACGGGACTATTTTTCTTTTTGAAAAGTACGTTACAGAAGTCGGGACAAAGATGATGCGTTTAGGGACTCGGGTTCACAGCAGTAGGACGGTGTTGTGCTGTCTTTCATCTCTCCGGAAAACCTTCAGAAGGAAAAGCCTCACAAAGAAGCCTGCTTGTTTCTGTCAGCATATTTTATTTTTAAACAATTAGTAATTAGATCAGGTACCTGTCAAATCAGAATTGAGCCGCAGTAGATCGGAAATGTACTGGAATTTGAAGTCCTGTATAATTTTTGACCCCTTGGTTGTTGCATTAAAGTTGCTGGTGCACGATTTATTATTTTAATATTAAACAACAATTTAGTAAATTCATATCAATGTGTTTATATGTTAGATTGCATTCTACAAAGTAAAGAAAGCAATGTTTGAGTCGTTCCCCTCGTCGGCGTCCAGCTTAGTCATGAATCCCTGGATGGAAGCGGAGCTCCGATCTGCCCATCCTGAAGCCCAGCTATCAGGAGAATACATTATGATGCATTGTGACTATGAATATAAAACTATGAAACAATACTTTCACATGAATTCATTGAAATAAACTTTGAGGTGTATTTATTTTACTGTTGCCGTTGGTTACGCTGGGACACATGATGGATCAGCTCAGTTTTGAATCAATCGAGCCTTCTTTTGCTAATGACAAATTGTTTTCATTGACCGAGTGGCTTTACTCATTTCTATATAAACAAACAAACAAAATGTATTAAATATATATATTTTTAAATCTGCTTTTCACTTCTGCAAGCTGCAGGTTTGAATGTGATACAAGAATGAGCTCACCTTCTTTCATCCTCCATGGGTTGGTGCTTTTAATGTGCCCTCGCTGACTTCACTTGGCTCCTCACCTTAGAGGAACCCGAGCCTCATCCTTAGTTCTGTTCTATTACTGCAAGAACTCTTCAACACTAAAAAAAAATGATTTAAAGTGATAATGAGCCAGTTATGATTTGCTGATCCAGACCCCCCATAGCATACACATTTTAAATGAACAACTAACAATACATATTTATAGAATTTTCATTTTAATGGAAATGAAGTTATAATAAATGATACTGGCTGTGCCGACACTCTCCATCAACTAGCATCAACTTTAGCCTTGATCTATTTCTCAACCATCACTTTACAGCTTGTGTGTCAATTAATTCACATTGTGTTCAAATTCCAGGCAGACAGGAGACAGGGCCCAGCATTCTGACAAAGGAGCAAACAAGTCCAAGGTGTGGTGGGGGTCACAACTAACTGCCACGCTGCCGTTGGCATTTCTAACACTGCCGTGACCACATAAAACATTCCATAAAACCAAATTGAAATCGAATGTCTTTGGGCTCTGCCCTCGTCAGTGACTTCATCCTGTGTCAGTGACGCATGTCACATGATTGATATGCATGAATGCGGTTTAGAAATGTATTTTTTGTAATATATATTTCATGGCTGCTCTCGTGTTGATTAGGATGCCTGTGCTTAAGTTAGTTAGAGGATCTGGTGTCACATCAGCGATGTCCGTCGCCCGTCTGTTCAGTGTTGGCGAGTCGCCATGTTTGGATCACAGCGACGTGAGGGTGCATCGGCCGTGGGAAAGGCCAGCTGGATGTAAATCATGTGAGTTTGATGTCTAACATCTGAACACCTAATCCTCCTCTAATATCAGCATTTCACGATTATCTGGCAAAATAATTGCAGAAAGTTATCCTGTTAATCATCAAAATTAGTTTGAAACTCTTAAAGTGGCACTTAAAAATATTGGTACTTTACATTTCGTTAAGAGACAAATATTTTTGTTGCCTCACAGTTTAGACACAGATTCTTTCTGTGAAATTCCTTTTTTAGTGAGCAACACAATTAAATCATCTCAAATAAGATCATCATAAATCATATGGTTTCCCTGCATAAATAACAGATAGAAATTTTGTTTAAAATGTAATTTTTCTATCCTTTTCTAAAAAATAAATCCGGCTCTATTCTTCACTCCTACCATGATGGCGAGCTAGACCGCCTTTTCAAGTCAGCCATGACAGTATTCAGATTCTCCTGAGAATAAAAATTCACCACGATCAATTTATTATGAGTGTTTTTTTGATGGTGATCCGTGATGAAATCCTATATCATCCATCTGTACAGCAGCGTGTCCTACTGGAGGCTCAACCTTCCAAAGCAGGAAACGGGCAAATCTTCTTGGTTGTTCAAAAGTCTGTGTGAACAGGAACCAAGGATGCATCCTTATGTTGCCTGGGTCTTCAGTGTGTAGTCAAATACTGTGTGAGTGTCGATGTAAACACAAAATATATCATATAAATATATTTAAAACTAAAAAAAGATTGTTTTTTCACAAAAATGTAGACGTGTAGAAAAACCAGAAAGATTGAATGCATTACTACTCACCAGAAAAATAAATGGTATTTTTCTTCGTGAGGACGGGGCTGGAAAATGGAGGGTTCAAACATTTTACACATCTGGAGTTTGAACGCTTCATTTAGGAAGTGAAGAAGAAAGCTTCTTTAATGTTAGCATTGTAAGTAAAAACAAGGATTCACTAAAACTCTGGATGTCCTTGTGCACGTGGACGTGAGTGTCACACACACAACAGTGCTCCTCATGTCAGCAGCCATCCAGCAAAGAAACCCACCCAATATCTGCTTATTGGTGTGTTTAAGGTCATCGCCACCCTGCATTCAATGTGTGGTCTCCTGCTGGCTGACTGGTTACATTAGCATTTCTACACACACACACACACACACACATTAGTGGTGTGTGCCTCTTGCTGGCTGGTTGGTTACATAAAAGCAGGCTCATTGGTGCTCATCCAGGCTGAAACACTAGTGTGTGTATGTACTGTACTGTGCGTGTCTAAACTCCCAGCATGCTCCAGCCCAGTAACTCAGACATTTCCATGTGCAAATAGGACACTTGACTACATCTTCAAGGTTCATCACCTTTGACCTCTGCACTCTCATGCTGCTTCCATCCCTCGCCAGCCACACCGTAACGTCGGCCAAGACACCAAATACGGCTCCTTTGGGTGCAGAGACTGAAACTGAAACCTCGAACCGGCGCAGCATGTCGTCTGCTTCACACTCTTGAAATTTGAAAACCAAAAACGCAAAACGTTTTCGCAAATGACTACACACAGTCATCGACATAAATCACACCATTCCAAATCAAAAGCCTGTTTTGTTTCAAAACGCTGCCAGTAAACTGCCGTACGTCAGTCACCTGGAATACACCCAGAATGCACCTGTGAAAACAGGCTTTCAAACGGATCACAGGTGTGTTGTATATCATTTAAATATCATTATAGACAGCTGACAATCCCACTGCTGCTATCAGTGTGTGTGTGTGTGTGTGTGTGTGTGTGTGTGTGTGTGTGTGTGTGTGTGTGTGTGTGTGTGTGTGTGTGTGTGTGTGTGTGTGTGTGTGTGAGGGTAAATGGAAGCAGAGTAAAACTAGGAATGCGGTGCATTTACCAGTAGCTTCCTAGCAATCAGTCTCACCTTGAAGTCCCCTGCACTCAAAAATGTGTTTGAACTATTATTCCTGCTCTCCATTCACCGTGCAGAATGATGTGTAGATTTGAACCGCGGCGGTTTTTAAATAAATGCTGTAACGGGAAAGTTTCTCCGAGCCGGCTGTAGGAGTGGGATTTATGACATCACAAGTTTGAAAGCCAAATGTGGGGATGGACATTTTGTGAAGCAGATGTCATCTTTAGAGATGGGCTTTTCTATTATAATTTGAAAATGGAAATCAAAGTCAGGAATCAAGCCGAAAACTGCTGCTTTTAAAATTGAAAATCAAATCAAGTTGCGACCTTGAAATCAAAAATGTAGTTGAATTGGGGATTTGGACCCATTCATGCCTCCTGATGAGCAGGTGGCGTCTTCCAGCCTGTGCCATAATAGGGTCCTGTGAAATTGGTTTTCTCTCCTCAAATTCCGTGTTTTCCGTTGTCATTTTTTAAAAATTCTGCGTTTTACACTTTAAGAGCTATTTTTCATTAGATGGTGTCTGTTCATTGAAACAACAACAAGCACTATGAGAAATGTATTGAAACAACATTCTTGTAGCTCTAATTCTAATTCCTTGTCCTTCAGAGACAAATGCAAATGTGCATAAATATGCAAACGTATGAGCAAGCATTTATAGGGGAGCCACAACACATATATACATATTCCAATAGGGGACACAATAAATGCATTTCAACAGTATTATATACATCCATGGGCACGTTTTGAAATCATTACTTTGGTGTGTGTGTGTGTGTGTGTGTGTGTGTGTGTGTGTGTGTGTGTGTGTGTGAAACAGACAGAGAGGCGAGACACTGGATGAAGCGGTGTGCCGTTAATGACACTTAAACACAGTAGAGACTCGGCTGTCTTTCAGATTCGGTGTGGTGACAAACGCTTATATTTAGGGAGGGAAAACTCTGATTTTTATCAATTGTATCCAGATTTTGACAAATTCAACGGATCCCATTTTTCCATTTTTTTTCATTGTCATATTCTGCGATCCCGTCATCACACGGCCCTGATACAGGACTTTTGTGGATGGTGAGTTGATTTCAATGCAGAGCCATAAAACATGGCTTGATATGGCATGATATACATGCTCAGAAATGTGGTTTTATTTGAGTACACGTATTTGTTAACAAAAGGGAGCTTCTGTGTCTCACACCGCCTTGCTGGTGCTGGCGTGAACGCATGTGGCCGATGTTGCTCCCCACCTCCAGATGGCAGCGAGGCAGGTGGAGGTGTTTGACCGTAGCTGTGGGCTCACGTTGGCCTGTACTCGGGGGGGCTGGTGGACACAGTGAAGCCCCCCCTGCAGCTGCTTGTATTAGCTCACTATGACTAGTAATTGGCAGTCTATGAGTGGATCATGAACTAGCAACATGCTATAGCGTGATAGTGAACTGTTTCTAGGTTTTTTGTACCCTTATTTCATTACTGAAAGTGAAGGGATAATATGTGATACCTAAAAAAAAGCAGTTTCCTCCAACACTGCTATTTAGAAAACGAATGACCTGTTGTGGAGCTGGGATGTCCTGGGGACTGTGAACGCATCTCCAAGCACACCTGCTCTCTTCTGTGTAAAGTGATCAACACAGATGCTCTCAGTCCATTCACATCACTCACATCACTCACATCACATCACTCACATCACATCAACGTCTGCTACTCACGGTGTTATTATCAGCTCATTAATACAATGACAATAGAAATAATAATCGAAAATAATAATTGTTTGTATGGACAAATCTAAAAGTCACTATTGTTTTTTTACATCATATTTTAAATTCATTTTAATATATTAAAATATTTTTTAGTGATGCACCGATGTGAAAATTGTGGCCGATACCGATAACCGATATTAATATTGCTGTTATGGCCGATACCGATATTTACCGATGTCGATATCTCTGTATAGAAAACGCATTTTTATGATAATCAAATAAAGAGCCAAAACGCATTTTTTTTACTTTTGTGATTTATTTTCAGAAATGACTGATATTGGGCACCTTTACCTGTGTGCAAAATATGACTGTCATCAGATTTTCAGAAGAAAAATAAATATTTATATAAAAATAAATTAATAAAATAAAGGATACAAGTGTGTCCTGAATTCACACTATGAATAAGCCAACCCTGAGTATTCTCAATAAACATCTAACTCACTTGAGACCAAGTGAACTTGTACAACAGTTCAAAACTTTAAAGTACAGTAGTAGGCCTTAAATGGCCAAAACCAAAAGTATTAAAAAAGGTAAAATGTGAAAATGAAGATATCCGTCGTAAAACTGATGTCATTGACATTGCTGTCGAGTAACTTGTGGATGTGGGTGGCTATGATATCACATAAGGCAGGCAGGGCGACATCCGCAAAGTAACGACTCGGCTTGTCATAGCGGGGTTCAGCGACCTCCAGCACCTCGCTGAATCCTCCGTCTTCCACTACTGAAAGCGGTTGGTCATCAACAGCGATCATCTTCGTTATTGCCATGGTCAATGCCTTTTTCTTCGGGTGGTCCTTGTGGAATTTCTTGGTCTCTTCCAGAGCTTGTTCTATGGGGCTACCGACTGGTGCAGCTGCCGTAACGTTAGCAGCAGCTTTCTTCCGCTGCTTGTTAGCATTAGCTAGTTTATCGTATTCTTTGTAGGCGAACTTGTACACGAACTCCCCCTCGCATCACCTGGCCCTCACAATCATTACATACAGCATAGCGAGAATCCTCTTCAGACACTTTGAAGAACGACCCGACAGACGACATCGCTGCTCCCTCACCAAAAGCCAAGTTGAACGTACTTTTTGTTTTGCCGCCTCCCGAGACATCCCCGACACTCTCACGTCTCCTTCTTCTTCTTCTGCTTCTTCTTCTTCTTCTAGGATTTTGGCAGTGTAGACGCTGTAAAGCGTATTACTGCCCTCCACAGGTCAGATTTAAATCTAAATTCTCACACACACTCACTTCTAAGCCTACACACACGTCAAATACACAGGAATGATTCACATCGGCCCTATTTTGACATCGGAACGATACCGATGTGTAAAAAAATGACCATATCGGCCAATATTATATCGGTGGCCGATATATCGTGCACCACTAATATTTTTGTATTATCCCATTATAGTTGAGTATTTATGTTTTTTTAGGTTTTACTGTTGTGCATATGTTTATTATTTTAAGTGTACATGTTAGGTGTCCTTGAGTATCCTGACAGGCGGCCATAAATTAAATGTATTGTTATTGTTATTATTATTATTTCTGTTGTTATTATTATTATTATTATTATTTTCTCTACATATTTTATTAAAAGAATCAACAAAGATGCAGCAGAGTGACGTTGCTGCAGAAACCGTTTCTGAGACGTATTTAAATCCTGACCTCCAAGATGCAGTCCATCTTTCTTTCCACCTGTTCTCCGTGTGCGCTGGGCACCCAAATATGACACAGATGGGCAAAAGGAATTTCAAGGTCAGGAAAAAGCAGCGTTAGAGCGCTCCTTGCACTGGTCCGCCACAAAAATAGGACACTGTCAGTAAGGACAGATGTTATAGCTTTGTAATTGTCTAAGCGGAACTGGAAATAGCACAATTTTAAAGAGGTCAAATGAAAATATTAATGTAGATATGGCAAACTGCAAAAGGGAAGTCCACAGTGAAAATCAGAGGGAAGCTTTGAAGACATCCCACTTGTTATTTGACTTGATTCGCTAGTGGAGTTTAACTGTTACATTGCCATTGCTTGCATTTTCTTATTATGTGGATACATTATAATATTAAAAATAGTAATTCATCACTAAAATGAAGCTTCTGAGGTGTGTCATTCAGACTGAAAAGAGACGGATCTGAGTCCATGTATGGATTTCCAAGTCGCATAGTAAAAATACTTTTTGTGTGTGAAATACAATATTAAGTCTACATGATCTAAACGAAAGTTTAATTCACGTCTACTGATGCATTGAGTTGGACCGGTGAGAACGTCGCTGTGAAATGAAGCTGCAACCTACCAACCTCGGGAAAATAATATTCAGAACGTTAGCTTAACGGCAGAGTAGTTCATCTGGAAAAACCATAGACTTTGACTTTGATCGCATCGCCGAACTGAAAAGTCCCGCCCCCTTCGTGCAGACCTCTCTTCTATGATGTAAGCATTGATAGACAGGCGGCCCTCCGGACCGATGCTTTTGATTGGATGGGTTTTTTACAGTCCTGCCACAGTCACAGATAACATTCTACTTTTTTATGTCAGAACATTTAATGTTATCATTGCTATCGGTATGTTACGAGGTTTAATAATACAGAAAATGTTTCTGAATAGAATCACCTTCTCCACCTTTAACATTACGTAATTTGAAAGCTAGTTGGTTTGTTTATCAAGTTAAATGATCCGTCTCTGGTTGGTAAACAACTTATTCATAACTATTATTGCATAATGAGGAGCGGATCACAGCGCGATGGAAAAAGCTCATATGCCATAGTCGTAACATCATCTCCGAAGTTACCGAGATGAGTGTGTGTGTGTGTGTGTGTGTGTGTGTGTCTGTCTGTGTGTGAACTCAGCCACATTACAGTATTGTTGTAAAAATATTTTGTGGAGGTTGGCAGGTCTGCTAGAATGTGGAGGTCAGCTGTAATCACATTTTTATCAGCAGTTTCTCAGTGTAGCAAAAATATCTTTATACTTTCCAACGCGAATGGCCCATTTTAAAATAAAATATTCATCATTTTTAATTATTGATACATAAATGTGTTCATTACTTAAATGTTGAGCTGGCAAAGGCTGAGTTAATTCAAACTACTTTACATCGTTAATAATTTGTGAATTATTTTTATTTTATTGTTTATTTAACAAGGACAATACATACAACATTGCCACAAATAATTGGGAAAATGTGATGTCTATATATTATTTATAATAAATCGTAATTTCTTAGTTTATTTTTATTTTCTATTGAGAATCTGGATCTGAAAAGTAGCCTGTAATTAATATTGTAAAATAAATGCAGTGAGGCAGTGACGTTGTTGGGCGTATTTTACATTTATATTTGACATTTTTAATTTTATTTTACATTATTTTTTAGTCTTTATTTTCAGAATAATCTCATACTGATGAAATGGTATAGATAGAGTTTTAGGATTATAGCATCATAGTCTGTAGAAAGAATATACTTTAGAAAGAATCATTTCTGTAAAGCCTATTTGTCTTTTTTTTTATTTATTTTTTTAATAGACACAGTATCCTCATTTTGCTGGAATATATACAGAATAAATACAAACACAATAGAGTTATTTGGGTAAAGTTAATATTTCTGTTGTCAGATTTCACTGTGACCTTTAAATCAGTCTTGGTTTGGTCTGATTGAACCTACAGGACAGTAACTGGTGTAATCAAATTACATTCTTTAGACCTGCAGCTTTACTATTGGAGAGAGGAATTAGATATGGTATCACTTTAAGACACATTTACATAATCATAATAAATGCGTCTAAAGAGAATGCAAGAAGAAGACAATGTCTGTTGCTTTAAAGTTGTTACTAGCTGGACTTCTTCACAGGTTGTTGTTCTAATACAGGACTAAAAAGATGCTTCTCCTGGGGGCTAAGCCCCCCGTCTTTAAATCCTAGTGACATACTTGCAGTGAGGTAAAAAAGTCATTATTTCCCTCTGAGTTTTGGTAGAGTAGAAATATACAGTAACACAAAATGGAAATACTCAAGTAAATAATTCACACCAATACTAGAAGACAACATTTTTTTTTTTACCTTTATTTTTCCAGATAAAACGTTAAGAACAGTTTCTTATTTACAATATTTATCTGGTCTGAGAAACCTCAGCAGCAAAAAATATATATATGCAAGTTTGACTCAGACAGAATACAAATGTTCACAGCCTATGTACAGACATAAAATAGAAAACGCAAATATACTAAAAATGTGAGAAACTGGGGAATCAACTAAAACATTGTTAAGTTTCTGCTTGAAGGCAGACTGATATAAAGACTATTAGTGGAACTATCCAAGTTTATGGTGAATGGTTCGTCTGCATGTGAAAACAGTGGAAACTGTGCCGCTGTCCCTTTCAAACTGATGCTCGTGGGATCCTACAGCCACGCTGTTTGAAGTGTAGCTGCTGTATTTGACACTTTTATTTCCATTGGTAGCTGAAATGTAATTCGTTTTTTTGTAAATGCTGCTGTTCACAAACATTTCATTGCTGTGGTCACCAAATGAATGAGACATTGTTGTGAACTATTTTCACGGGCAGAGCAGCAGCTGGTATTGACTGGTGTTGTGTTGTAAATGTGGCTGCATCTCGGGCACCAATCACGTTTCAGTAGGAAACTGTGTCAAATCTTAGCGGGACTAGTTGTGTCATCAGACTGCACAGTTTTAGAATTTTTATAGTTTTACCAAGTGGTAAAACTATACATATAGTCATAGACTGCAGTTTAACTTTCATTTATTCCTAAAGCAGGAGAAAATGGATAAAAAGACACAGCGGTGAGAGGCGATGAAACACACTGCTGCTGGTGTTCTCAGGCCAAGAGGGCCGTTTATTCACAGGATGGGAGGCTGGGAGCCTAAACTCTGTGGAAGAACCGGATGTCGTCATTATGACATCACAATGTGGACTGCGGTTTTGAAACCTCACGCTTTGGCACAAGCGGCAGAGCAGCACCCTTACTGGATCTGGATCCATGTGGATTCTGGTGTGAAGCTGCGAACAAAGTTAGCTTCATAATTTAAGTGTTAAATGCTAAGTCATCTTAGCTAACTGCATTGGTGGCGTTGTACCTGTCAATCACCAGGTAGGCCCGCCCCTAAAGCATCCCCTGTTTTATAGTCTGTTTGACTCTAAATCACCTGAGAAGTAGGCTCATTTTCTCATAGACTTCTATACAATCAGAATTGTGTTTGCAACCAGAGGAGTCGCCCCCGAATGGACAACAGAGAGAATGCACGTTTTAGGCACTTCTGAGCTAACTTGACTTTCCAGAAGCGGAGGTTGCTGCCTGGTTGGGAAGGGAAGATGTCTAGTGTTGGTCTGTCAGTGGCGAGGCGTCGGGGCTCCAGAGTGTTGGGCCAATGAGGGGGAGAGAGAGACAGGTTCACAGGGAAGTGAGCATGTGTCTCGTGCTCTCTGTAAAGTCAGAGGGCAGGTCCTCTGGTGGTCTGTTACAGACAGCCTAACATGTCAGTTAGCCTGGCTGTTCACGCCAGAGGTGCATCTCCCCGCTCCGGTCCACAAGCATCCTGCCCCTCTGCTCTTAGAGCTAATCTCTCTCTCTCTCTCTCTCTCTCTCTCGTCTCTGTCTCTCTCTCTCTCTGTGTGTGTGTGTGTTTGTGGTCACGCTCGCCCTCTGTTTAGACACAACTGACAACTCCATAGAATAGGAATGTTATTTTAAAACTTCAATCACAAACAGCAGTGATGCCAGGATATTTCTTATGCGTTTGGATGACACATGTTTAGGGTTGGACCTGCAGAACAGCATGGAGGAAAGAAGGAGAGTGAAAAGCGTTGCCCAGCAACTCCTGTTTGACCATTTATCAGCATCAAATCATTTATATAATTTCATTATATCAATACATTATTCATATTGTTTCTAACACCCTGATCTATATCGGGTGTTAGAAATGTTTTTTTTTTTCTTGTCAGATTGACTCGCAGCAAAAACAGACAGAGAAACTCGGATGAAGTGAAGACGGCGAGCTGCTCATGGAGCTCTGTGCCGCCACGCGTGGAGAGCTTCTCCTGAAATCCATTGTGAATGGCTTCTACTTGTTCTCTCCGACAAAAATGAGATCACAAGAAAGGCAGTAAACTGAGGCGTATATTGGATTGACTTTGCAGCCAATTCCCACCGCATACATGATGTTTCTCTTCAAGTGCATCAATCCACGCTAACTCGACTCCGTCTCCTACATTTGTGACAAGTTCTCATCCACGTCAATGCACCAAGGAAATATTCAGTCTTCACCCGGCATTCATTTAGTTCCAGAGGGACGTCTGGTCATAAACGTTCCACCTCCGTGAACCATCGTCCCACACAATTACTAAACATTCTGGATTCTGATCCACCTGACTAGATTCCTTCATCGAGCTCATTAAGCTCGCCGCTGCGTGTCCCATTTAGGAGTTTATGCCCTTTTAAAATGTCCTTTTAGATGTAGACGCAGCAGAATGGAGCACATTGCAGTCTAATTTACAGTAATGTTATGTTATGTTTTTATTATTGGATGGAAGTACACAACAGTTTGGCTGGTTCGGTTCATGCATTTTCAAAGATGTAGTCATTAAATGCATTTGGTTCAGTCCGGTTGTTTCTCTTGTGCTGATTGTGGAACAGTTTTGAAAAAATAGACTCAGTATTAATAATGCATGTTGATGTTAACGTTAATCATCCTGGTGGAAACAATGTTGACAGATGACTGCTTTCAGCTCCTCAGGAGAGAGGAAGGTCAGCTGATACCTTCTGTAGATTCAATAGATCACTTTGTAGTGATCAGTGTGTAGTGATCAGTGATCAGTGTGTAGCGTGTAGTGATCAGTGATCAGTGTGGAGTGATCAGTGTGGAGTGATCAGTGATCAGTGTGGAGGGATCAGTGTGTAGTGATCAGTGTGTAGCGTGTAGTGATCAGTAGTGATCAGTGTGTAGTGATCAGTGATCAGTGTGGAGTGATCAGTGATCAGTGTGTAGTGATCAGTGATCAGTGTGTAGTGATCAGTGATCAGTGTGTAGTGATCAGTGTGGAGGGATCAGTGTGTAGTGATCAGTGTGTAGCGTGTAGTGATCAGTGATCAGTGTGTAGTGATCAGTGTGTAGTGATCAGTGATCAGTGTGTAGTGATCAGTGTGGAGGGATCAGTGTGTAGTGATCAGTGTGTAGCGTGTAGTGATCAGTGTGTAGCGTGTAGTGATCAGTGTGGAGGGATCAGTGTGTAGTGATCAGTGTGTAGCGTGTAGTGATCAGTAGTGATCAGTGTGTAGTGATCAGTGATCAGTGTGTAGGGATCAGTATGTAGTGATCAGTGTTCAGTGTGTAGTGATCAGTGATCAGTGTGTAGTGATCAGTGTGTAGTGATCAGTGATCAGTGTGTAGTGATCAGTGTGTAGTGATCAGTGATCAGTGTGTAGCGTGTAGTGATCAGTGTGTAGTGATCAGTGTGTAGTGATCAGTGATCAGTGTGTAGTGATCAGTGTGTAGTGATCAGTATGTAGTGATCAGTGTTCAGTGTGTAGCGTGTAGTGATCAGTGTGTAGTGATCAGTATGTAGTGATCAGTGATCAGTGTGTAGTGATCAGTGATCAGTGTGTAGTGATCAGTGTGTAGTGATCAGTGTGTAGTGATCAGTATGTAGTGATCAGTGTTCAGTGTGTAGCGTGTAGTGATCAGTGTGTAGTGATCAGTGTGTAGTGATCAGTGTGTAGTGATCAGTGATCAGTGTGTAGTGATCAGTGATCAGTGTGTAGTGATCAGTGTGTAGTGATCAGTGATCAGTGTGTAGTGATCAGTGTGTAGTGATCAGTGATCAGTGTGTAGTGATCAATGATCAGTGTGTAGTGATCAGTGATCAGTGTGTAGTGATCAGTGTGTAGTGATCAGTGATCAGTGTGTAGTGATCAGTGATCAGTGTGTAGCGTGTAGTGATCAGTGATCAGTGTGTAGTGATCAGTAGTGATCAGTGTGTAGTGATCAGTGTTCAGTGTGTAGTGATCAGTGATCAGTGTGTAGTGATCAGTGATCAGTGTGTAGTGATCAGTGTGTAGTGATCAGTGATCAGTGTGTAGTGATCAGTGTGTAGTGATCAGTGTGTAGTGATCAGTGATCAGTGTGTAGTGATCAGTGTGTAGTGATCAGTATGTAGTGATCAGTGTTCAGTTTGTAGCGTGTAGTGATCAGTGTGTAGTGATCAGTATGTAGTGATCAGTGATCATTGTGTAGTGATCAGTGATCAGTGTGTAGTGATCAGTGTGTAGTGATCAGTATGTAGTGATCAGTGATCAGTGTGAAGTGATCAGTGTGTAGTGATCAGTGATCAGTGTGTAGTGATCAGTGATCAGTGTGTAGTGATCAGTGTGTAGTGATCAGTGTGTTGTGATCAGTGTGTAGTGATCAGTGTGTAGTGATCAGTCATCAGTGTGTAGTGATCAGTGATCAGTGTGTAGTGATCAGTGTGTAGTGATCAGTGATCAGTGTGTAGTGATCAGTGTGTAGTGATCAGTGTGTAGTGATCAGTGTGTAGTGATCAGTGATCAGTGTGTAGTGATCAGTGTGTAGTGATCAGTGATCAGTGTGTAGTGATCAGTGTGTAGTGATCAGTGATCAGTGTGTAGTGATCAGTGTGTAGTGATCAGTGATCAGTGTGTAGTGATCAGTGATCAGTGTGTAGTGATCAGTGTGTAGTGATCAGTGTGTAGTGATCAGTGATCAGTGTGTAGTGATCAGTGTGTAGTGATCAGTATGTAGTGATCAGTGTGTAGTGATCAGTGATCAGTGTGTAGTGATCAGTGTGTAGTGATCAGTGATCAGTGTGTAGTGATCAGTGATCAGTGTGTAGTGATCAGTGTGTAGTGATCAGTATGTAGTGATCAGTGATCAGTGTGTAGTGATCAGTGTGTAGTGATCAGTGTGTAGTGATCAGTGATCAGTGTGTAGTGATCAGTGTGTAGTGATCAGGTGATCAGTGTGTAGTGATCAGTGTGTAGTGATCAGTATCAGTGTGTAGTGATCAGTGTGTGTGTAGTGATCAGTGTGTAGTGATCAGTGTGTAGTGATCAGTGTGTAGTGATCAGTGTGTAGTGATCAGTGTGTAGTGATCAGTGATCAGTGTGTAGTGATCAGTGTGTAGTGATCAGTGTGTTGTGATCAGTGTGTAGTGATCAGTGTGTAGTGATCAGTCATCAGTGTGTAGTGATCAGTGATCAGTGTGTAGTGATCAGTGTGTAGTGATCAGTGATCAGTGTGTAGTGATCAGTGTGTAGTGATCAGTGTGTAGTGATCAGTGTGTAGTGATCAGTGATCAGTGTGTAGTGATCAGTGTGTAGTGATCAGTGTGTAGTGATCAGTGATCAGTGTGTAGTGATCAGTGTGTAGTGATCAGTGATCAGTGTGTAGTGATCAGTGATCAGTGTGTAGTGATCAGTGTGTAGTGATCAGTGTGTAGTGATCAGTGATCAGTGTGTAGTGATCAGTGTGTAGTGATCAGTGTGTAGTGATCAGTGTGAGTGATCAGTGTGTAGTGATCAGTGTGTAGTGATCAGTGATCAGTGTGTAGTGATCAGTGTGTAGTGATCAGTGATCAGTGTGTAGTGATCAGTGTGTAGTGATCAGTGATCAGTGTGTAGTGATCAGTGTGTAGTGATCAGTGTGTAGTGATCAGCGTGTAGTGATCAGTGATCAGTGTGTAGTGATCAGTGTGTAGTGATCAGTGATCAGTGTGTAGTGATCAGTGTGTAGTGATCAGTGTCAGGTGTCGGGTCAGACCGGGTCATACAGGGTCAGACCGTGTCAGACCAGGTCATACAGGGTCAAGACCGGATCAGACCGGGTCTGACCGGGTCAGACAGGGTCAGACCTGAACCCTCCAGGTGAACCTGAGACAGCAGATGTGTCTGATTGGATGGAATGTAGGTGAGCATGGAGTTCAGTGGAGCACATCAATGTTCTGCTTCCCCCCACCACAGTCACTTAGTTCAGTAACCCGTTTGGTTTCGATGAATCCTGATGCTCTGGCACTGGCAAATGTTGTATATTCAAGTGGAAATATGCCCATTTCATGTTTCATTCTTCTGTGTCTATTAGGGTTGGGCGGTATGACGGTATTATACCGTGTGACGGTATAAAAGTGTCCACCGGTAGAGATTTTGCAATACTGTTTATACCGGAGAAAGCGCAGATGTCTGCGGCATCGCTCTGAGTCACTGTAATTACACCGCCTCGACACACGGGGCACTGCGGGCATTGCAGCAGACTGCTTGCGTGGTTGCATGAGCACGACGAAGAAGAAACAGCTTTACCTGAGTAACAACAATCATGGCGGAGGCGGAGAGTGAACGTCACGAGAAAACGGAGGCAGCGCGACCCACCCAACTCTTTCCGAAAAAGGGCGCTCCGTCTGTTGGAACTTTTTCGGATTTAGAAAATCCGACAACGAACAAAAAGCGATACTCTGCAAAGAGTGTCGCGCGACTGTTGCTGCTGCAGGTGGAAACACCGGTAACCTCTTCCACCACTTAAAGATAAAACATGCGAAGCAGTATTGTGAGTCTTTCGCCAAAGGCACCGCGTATGACAATAAGTCACATCGATGGAGGGAGATAACGGAGGCCATCACGACGCATACTTTTTCTCATTTGTTATTTTTATTTCTTATTAAGATGGAGCTCTGTGTTTACATTTGCACACATACTATAGCTTAAGTTAAAGCTGGAGTTCAAATGTTAACCAGACATTTGCACAGTCTTTGTGGCTTATTGTTTATTATATTATTATATTTTCTTTAAAATAATGTTATGCTGCTGTGAGAAAATTAAAATAGAAGAGGAAAATGATCAAATGCGACAGTATGGTTATTTTTAAGCCATTAATTGAATTTACAGGGGGGAAAACCATACCGTGATATATACCGTTACCGTGATATGAAATTATTCATACCGTGATATAAGATTTTGCTCATACCGCCCAACCCTTAGTGTCCATCATGTCCTGCTGTGTTGAAGGCGTGGCGTCTAACAATCTGCCTCTGCTGCTACGTGTACTCCTAATAAATGTTCTTCATGCTTCAAAAGATTTCGTCATTTCAGAGTATTTTCACAGGATTTATTCAAAATCAAGCTTTAATTCTCTTCATCTGTTCCTTTTGTTCCCGATGTGGGATGTAATTAAGTTATTATTACTTTTGATTTATTTTAATAAGGAGTTAATTGTTAAAGTGTAATGGTAAATGGACCTGCATCTACCGAGCCCATTTCACATTCACTAGGTACTAACACACACACACACACACACACATCACACACACACACACACTGATGGCAGAGGCTACCACACACCTCATTCACACTACAGGTCTGTATCTTGCCCAAGGACACTTGGAGTGAAGGAGCTGGGATTTGACGCACAGATCTTCAGATTAGTGGCCCCCCTCTCGATCCCGGAGTTATAGGTGTGTGTGTGTGTGTGTGTGTGTGTGTGTGTGTGTGTGTGTGTGTGTGTGTGTGTGTGTGTGTGTGTGCGTGCGTGCGTGTGTGTGTGTGTGTGAGGCAGCAGCTCCTCTGGAAGCTTCTCTATCAGTGTCAGTGGAGTGCGTTGGAGGGACTCATGTGGACTGTGGACTTTCATTTCAGATTTGGGAAGATAATTGATTTCTGTAATATTGATGGTGCAAAAGCCAGTCGGCTGATGCATTTTGCAGTTTCGCTAAGCGTGTTTATACCTCAAACGTGCAACTTCATACTTGCTGTTCATTTTCATCTGCACCTCACTGGTACGTGTTCAGCGTTTATTTTTAGTTCTTTTGTTCTGCAGCTTTGTGAATCAGTTATTAGCCTGTAAAAGCGTGTCCCCCCCAGGCTGTAATCACTCTTGTTTTAGTAGTCATAAAATGTCCCAGAAATAATGGAATACAACTTTTATCTTTGATGCACTGAGGCAGTGTGTGTTTGAAAGAAAAGGCTGGGTTATCACTGGCTGTCTGTGAAATACTGATTTAATATCAGCATTCATAATAATAGTTGTTGTTATCCTGGATACCAGAGTGTGATGACTTTGAGTGGATTTTCCAGGATGAAGATCAATAGAGGAATGACTGAATATTCCTTATTTGTTTAGATATTTCCCATTAAAATAGAAATGTCAATGCTTAAATCACATATTTGCTAAAGTTATTGCACATGCACAAATCATTTCTCTCTATTCTGTCTTTCTCTCTCTCACACACACACACACACACACACACACACACACACACACTAACACACGCTCTGAGACCACATGTCTTGGTGGCCTGAATGCATTGAGCTCATGTGGCTCAAAAACAACTTTCATTTCAATGTTCAAAGTAGAAGCTTTTACATAGAAAATAATGGAGGACTTTTATTGTGGAGAATTTACATGATTGTGTGTTTATCTTATTAGCAGAGCTTTGTTAGGTTCAAGGTATCTTCATTATCCCACAGGGGCCATTTGTAGTGCAGCCAGCAGAACAAACACAACAATCAATGGACAATGTAATCTAAACAACATCAACAATAGAAGGCATACAGAGATGGTCCGCTATTAAAAGGCCAGGGACAGCAGGGAAGAATGCGTTTTTAAGTCTGTTAGTCCTGCATCTGGGTCAGATAGATCTGCAGCCTGACGGAAGCAACGTGAACTCGATATTAAGGATCTACGCCTGCTCTTGAATTACACAAGTCTACTAATCCTGCAGGGAGAGAGACTAAGCAGCAAACATAACAAGGGACTTCTATTGTGAAGAGTTTTTCAGGGCTATGTGTTCATCGCCAAATGAGTGAAGCTTTGTTAGCGACTGTTGGTCAATAAAACAAGTCTACCATTCCTGCAGGGAGGAAGAGAAAGCAATAACAATAACGGGCCTTTTATTGTGAAGAATCAAATGAAATATGTTTACCCGCCATTTTACAGCTGCTCCTTTGACTACCATCATTGCCATGATGTCTTCTCTGCTGTTAGTGCAGACCAACATAGAGGGACACGTTTCTGCTTTCATACCCAACCAGCTTCTCTTCACATTGATGAAACTGAGTCTGATGGTTTGAACCAATAAAGAAACACAGCGTTGGTGTGAATGATCAGTAATCCATCTGCGTTCTCACGTCTGCTGTGGCTTCAGACTTTGTTTAAACCGTCCTGCCTCAACGATCACGGACACGCCTCCGTCCTAAATATGACAGGAAGCTGAAGTCTGATGATGGAAACATATTTAGAGTGGCACTGTTGCACATTGGTACGTCTCAGGAAAACTGGGTTCTGTGTTCTGCCCTCTCCATATCAGGTTCTCTGGGCGAGTCACAATGAATTGATAATACTGCCCAGTGCCAGCGCTTTTAAGCTGTGTGAGCCTTATGAACATTAAAAACCATGTGGAGAGCATTATCAAAACAGTCTCACACCCTTTTCGTCAAAGAAATAAGAACGGTTGATCATAATTGTGTTATTTCTTTTTTGATCAAGTATAATGAATGAATCCTTCTTCATATTTCACAGGAAAAACATTGCCAGATGAATGACATATTCAGAAGAAGGTTGTGATATGTGTAAACAACAAAATGTGTATTTATCTGTAGTAAATGTGACTACGAAGCTTAAGTTAATAATAGTAATAATAACACTTGAAGTAAGAGAAACCCAGAGCTCTGATCTGCTGGTGTCTTTGATTCCCTGGAGGAGTTGAGAATGCAGTAATCCTGCTGATGCTGGCTGATACACACTTGAATGAGGCCACTTAGACGCACGTTTCTCCACTTCAAGCTCTGCTTATTCAGCTGGCAGGAATACCTTCATTATCTAACTGTTATCAGTGGAAGCCGACGTTCGGCTGAAACTCAAACTGTGCTGAATTATAGTATTTAGGGAAATGTAAATATAATAAGAATAAATATCGGACTGAGCTTGATATTTCAGGATACTCAGAGAAGAGCGTGTTTGGGTGCTATTTCTGGCTCAAAATATATATTTTACTTAGACAGGATTGTACAACTGTTATTTCCTGTTGTTCCTTTCTCTCTCTCTCTCTCTCTCTCTCTCTCTCTCTCTCTCTCTCTCTCCACACCTCTGTGTCATAGTGTGCGATGGCATCGGTGCAAAGAGCAAACACTTGTAAAATGTGAGAGTGTGGGGCACTTCTAATGTAGAAGTATGTGTATGTATGTGTGTGTGTGTGTGTGTGTGTGTGTGTGTGTGTGTGGGCGGGGCACTAACACATTGACATGGAGCTCATGCCCGTTATAGAATATAGATTTGGTAGAAGATGGTTAGGGTTCATCTGCTGCTGCTTTTAGTTCAGTAGGAACCGGACCGTTTCTATGTGGTCTCATCGTCTTTCTTCTTCACCCTCATGTCTCGTCTCTTTATCTCTTTGCTTTTATGATAAAGTTCCCTCCACAAGTTCCCACAAGGAAGTAGAAGAAGACAGAGGAGAGCAAGCAGGTGTATTTTATTAATCCCAGTTGGGACATTCAGTTTGATCCACTGTGTTATGTAACACACACACAGCCCTGAAACACACACACACACACACACACACACACTAATATTGGAAAGGGCGGCCCACCTACCCGAGCGGTTCCGGGTTCAGTTGCTTGCTCCAGGTACCGGTCCACTCTCTGGACTTGGGGACTGGAGGGTCCATGTCAGGCCGCTGGGTTTACGGTTTGCGTCATGAGGGGAGAAATGGAGTGAGTAAAAATCACTCTTCTCGTTGTAGTGTGCTTCCCCCGTCTTCTTATTTCCTCTTCCAGTTGAACAAAAGACAAATAGAAATCCTGTAAGTCATTCAGCACGAACCCTGCTTCTCTTAATCTGGACTTTCCATGTGCTTTAGAACAATCATCACTAAGATCTTAAGATCATTGTGAACTCAGCAAGAATCCTGTTTCTCTTAAGATCATGAACCAGAACCTTCCTATGACGTCAGTTACCGGAGCTGATCAGATCATACATGAGTCTGCACTCTGACTAACCACCGCATGAAGCCACTGCACTCACATGGAATCTCCCATTTCTCAAGAAATTCCACAATTTGTTTTTCATTCCATAAAGTTTTGTGTATGTTTTTATCACTGGAGAACAAAATAAAGTGTTAGGGATTCAGCCATCGCTAGTTTAACCCAAGAAGTGAACATACTGGCCACACTGGACCTGCATACTGGAACCAGTAGCATCCTGACTCCTTTCTGACCCCCATGTTTTACTGTGTTTTTTAGCTGCTGTACGCTCCTGAACGACTGCTTCAACCTTAGACTCCCGTCTGCATCACACCTGCCAACACAGGTAATGATGTATGACTGCACACGCACACACACACACACACACACACACATGCACGCTGTCTGACAAAGACGTGTGTGTGTGTGAGCTCCCAGCACTCAGTACTGGCTCTCATTTGTTGCACAGGGAGTTGGTGGAACTCGCAGCAAGTGTTGAATGAAGCCACAAACACCCAACACACAGAGCCGCTGTATTCAGTGTTCATTTCATTCATGCTTTCCTCTGTCAGCCGGGTAAAAGCTGCAGCTTATCACGGCTGCCCTGGACACAGAGGTGGGACATGAAAGGAGGAGGAGGTGGTCTGAAAAATGTGGTTCTTTTTTTTTCTTCTGGTTTATTTGCATGTTTTGCTGTGCATCGGTGTCGCCATTATTTCAGAACGTTTGCGTAGGTATGTGTCAATAAATATGTTTATTGACACTTTCATGCTTTAAAGGTACAGTTCACATGATTTTCCTCTTCTTCTTGAATACCAATATAGATTGGTCTAGTTGCCTGGCGTTGGCGATGTTGGCCATTCTCTTCAATGTCATGGGACTATATGGCACTCAATAAATATATTATTATCATATGACAGCGTGAATCCTGACCCGGTTACTTCAGAGAAGCCATGGACTTTGTTGTGAGCGGTTTCATGTCAGAACTATGATGGAAATAAAACAGATATAATGAAGCGATTTTGATGAAACATGACTGTTATAGCTTACATTTGGCTCATTTCCATGTCATGATTATTGAAACGAATGTTCATATTATCAAGATAATCACCAAAATATGCTTCTGACTTTTAAAATGGCACTTAAACATACTGGAGTCCTGTCAACTTAGATTTTGTTAAGAAACATATAATGCATAATTAGCGGGTCTGTTTTTGTATTTAAATCAGGCTCTAGGTAGACAGCTTTCCTCGTAACTCCTGATGATATTCATGACTATTATGATGAGGTATTATGGGTGATTTTTGTCATCCTGTGTCGACCCATCATATATTGACATATACATGAATATCAGTCATATATATATATATCATATTTTACATGAATGAGTCATAACCTGAGCCACATCATTTCTGTTGGTGGTTGCTTAATGATGAAATAGTCATAGGTAACATTGATGATAATGATGGTAAACATAGGAACAGATTGAGCCAGCTACTAATAATACATGTGATAAAACAATATGAACAAAGCAGAAACTTTGTGAAAGACATCTGCAGAAACACCCCCCCCCCCCCCAGACAATATTCTTTTTTTATTTCCATCTCTGATGTTCTGAATGAGGCTTTCGAGATATGAACCCTTTTTTCCTCACAGCTGTTGAACTAAAACATTTCAAGTGGTCTCCTCCTTTTTGTCTTCCTGTCTCATTTTTCTTGTCTCATCCCTCCCCTTCCTCCTCCCCCCTCCCCCTCTTTTGCTCTTTCTTAGACAGCTCTATAAAAAAAACCCACCATGATATATGATGTTGTCTGACCAAAACACTAAAAAGTCCCACAGCGATGTAAGCAGCACAGTACGCTGACTTACACACGCACGCACACACACACACACACACACACACACACACACATACTGGAATAATGTCCACATCAACAGTTTTTCTGTTTGGTCAATCTACTCTACTCTCCCGCTAAAGTCCCAAGTGGGTACGTTGACATTTTATGTTGGACAACACACACACAGACACACACACACACACACACACACACACACACACACCCTATCACACACACGCTCCATTTCAAATATGTCAATTTCAATCGCGCTCCCAGTTTAAAGGGCCAGTGTGTAGGACTTGCGGGTTGCAACCAGCTGAACCCCTGAATAGTGCCGACCCTCCACTGAGCCCTTCCTTTCCACGGCGGCGGGAACAGGAGACAAACTGAGCAAACCGTATAACTTGTAATGCGGTTCAGGGCATTCGGAGGTCATCCATACCATAATATCACAACTTTAACACCGCTTTGTGACTTCATGACTGCAGGTTCACACGTGTGTTGGAGAACATGAAAGACTTTCTGGAGTTTGGGGGTGCATGATGGTGTCCCTGAAGAGGACCCAGTCACTACATGAAGGGCTCGTTCTAAGCTAACGAGAACACAATGATGAGTTGAGGAATTTATGTGGTTGCTCTTATAAGCTCGTTGCAGTGGCAGACAGAGCACAGAGACACACAGCTGCCAGCTTTGGTTGATGTACATGAATGGAGAGTCCTAAAAGCTCAGTAGACGTGTGTGTAGGATGAATGGTGAATTATTCTGGAATAGATGTTTGCTACATTAAAACTGATAGCACAGTGTAAAAATCTGCATTGTAGAAGATAAAGATAACAAATCAATCACACCTTGGTTTTCTATTATGGTTTTCATGTCCAAAGCATTTGATGCCTGTATTCATGAGACATGTCTCTAAATGTTTAAATTTACAGAATGCATTTTATTTTTAGTGCAAGCAAACGGCACTCGCATGATTACAGCTATATTTATTTTCCTTTCTAGACCCTGTATATTGTATATTTAATACAAGCATCAGGGCTGGTGGCAAGAAGCTGGTGATTGGAGTGTTGATACAGGAGTTACCATTCAACTTATTCTATTGTGACACAAGTATAACACACAAAGTACACACCGTCATATGCATATGCATTTTTATATCACCCTGACATACTGTAGATGTTTCATGACTACTCAACTGAAGACTCCTCCCTTCTTGCTACTCACAGAAAGACATTCATACCTAACCCCACCTAACTCCACTTTCAAACACACACACACACACACACACACACACACACACACACATATATATATATAGAGTATTATTTAATGTTTAATTTCATTTGATAAATTATTTTATTTTTGCTTGTTACCTGTTTTAAAATGTAGGGTGACCTTGAGTGTTAAGAAAGGTGCCCTGAAATAAAATGCATTATTATTATTATTATTATTATTATTATTTATAATATTATTATTATTTATAATAATAACAATAACACACATTATTTGCCTTTTTGTAATTTTACATATATTTCGTGCTCATGTGTTGGTGACACTCTGCCTTGCAGACAAAAGAACCTACTTTTGAAATGAGAAATGAGCGCAATAAAAAAAAAGTGGTTTATGACAGTATAAACCATAAAATAGACGACCAAGTTGTTAACTATTTCCTTACTTAAAACTCCTTCCTGAGAGTCCATTGCAGATTGTGATGGTATTTCTAAAGGTTGACCCCCTAATCCACTTTCCTCCCTCCTCACTTCCTGACATGGGCCCCTGAGGGAGCATAAAAGCCAATCAAGTGGCTTTAACTGTAGGGAGGTGGTTCCTTTGGGACAATAAAGGCCATTACAATGGCCAGGAAATAGGGCTGGATGATTATGGAAAAAATAATAATCATGATTATTTTGATTAATATTGAAATCATGATTAATAAACCCAATTATTCATTGATTTATCGAGCTACCAAAACTCAACTTTAAATTTCACTTTTAGGAAAAAAATAGAAATGAATTAGTAACAAGTAAAAAAATAAAATAATAATATATGAAATAATATATAAATAATAATAAAAATAAAAGCAATAAAAAACAAATCAAAAATAAATACTCAGTCTACATGCACTCAGACTGTTCTCTCAGACTTTTGGCAGGAACACCAGTCTTTTCACTTCAGGCTTCCGAGGGGAGGAGAGGCTACAGGCTTGATGAACTTTTAAACAGAACAGAAAGTGAGTACAAATACGGTCCACGTAATGTCCAGCTCAATGTTTTGCCATGGTAATGGCTCCCCCTTAAACGTCGATGATTCAAAGTATCAATCGAGAAGCCCCCTGGGTCAACTCGCAATTTGTCTGTCAAATCGCTGCACTTTCTTTTCCAGCTGAGTCATTATACAGAGAGCAACAGGAAGCACATAGGCTGTAAATGGATTCTCGTCTCACAATGACCTGCAGAAGGAAGAGGGGAGAGAAATGCGACGGAGAGCAGTGGGCTTGTATCTGTCCGTTGTTCCGGTGCTGTATGTGGGTGAAGTCCATTAAACTAGTCGTGAACCAGAGGCAGCAGACTCCTCTGCTGGGGAATGTGGTGCAGCAGGCGGCTGGACTGTACCATAACATCCCAGAGGGAAACGGCATGAACCACAAGCACGTGACTAATGATGTCCACTCCCAAACTTCTAGTCAATTAGAATTAAAAGCTATCAACATTAAGTACGGAAGTCATACACATTGTTTTTAACGTTTTAAATAGATTTCCAAAAATGTTCAGAATTCAAAAAAAGTGTTCAGGAAACAGTAAATTGCAGCTGTCTCCGACCATTCACACGTTGGACGCCGTTTCAAGGCTCACTTTTGATGGACTGCACACTTTTCTGCATGAGTTGAATTTATTGAACCAACGCATATATCTTATTTAACTGTGTGCAATGATGCAATGACAGATTGCACACTTGCATGTACGTGTGCATCTTTGCTTGTGCTGCACACTATGCACTTCACCTGTGCAGTGGGACTTGGCCCCCACTGGAAGTGGCCTCAGGGTCAAATGTGACCTTGTTTCCACACTCAACGGTGAGAGAGAGAGAGAGAGAGAGAGAGAGAGAGTGCAGATTAAACACACTGTAGAATCACTGTCAAGAGTCCATTTGTTGCTCCGTGCCCTTGCTGGTCCTCTTGAACTTGGCTGTCTTTGAGTCCATGTAGATCTTTACTGTTGCTGATTCCATTCATTACCGAGAACAAACGCCTCCAGAGGCCCTCCAACACCACAGCAATCAAAGCCCTCTGTTGATGAGAGTCTAGCTAGCTATTAGCAAGTCTCGTTAGCATATTGTTGATGTAATTGTATACTTAATTGCTAATTAGAAGGCTACTCGCTAATTGCACTGATTGAATATGTAATTGGTGTGTGGTGATTTTCTTAGTAGCAACGTGAATGGAGACGCTTTCACTGGGTTTCTCTTTTCCTTTGTTTCGTTGTTGACGTCGTTAACGCTTGCATTATTTCCAGTGTTTATGGCTGCAGGTGGAATGACATCACATGACTAGGGTTGAAAAAAAATCACGATTGCTGCTTTCTTCTTGACATGTCCACGCAGCACCAGCACAACAACGTTTGTCCTCTATCGTTTTATTTCGATCATGTGTGCAGTTTATTGTGACCCTAACTGTCACCTTCATATCAAAACACATTTATGGACATACTTCAAAATGTGTAGCAGTAGAAGTTGAAGTAGTAGTAGTAGTAGGAGGAGGAGGAGGAGGAGGAGGAGTAGCCAGCCATGTTGGGGAAAAAAAGTAGCCATCTGGAGGGAGAAAATATTTCGGACATAAAGGCTCAAATTTGGAACCTCTGGTAAATATCGTAGCGCCAGTACTATAGCATATACACAGATCTTAGTTATTGCATATTTTAATTGCCTACTCTATAGCAAACATTTAGCCCACACAGTCTGTAAATAGCTATTCATATTAGCTATATATATAGCACCTATTTCTAACTGATCATTAGACCATATTTATAAGTATGGATGACATAATGTATATGAGGTAGAAAAGACATATTTTGGGAATATATATCACATACATAACTGCAAAATACTGCTTGATTTTAAAGCATACTTTGGGCCACCTTCCAACACTGGTCAAACCTCATGCCCCGAAGCGAGCACTTCGCTCCTCTACTTCAGCTGGCCGGCTGGTACCACCATCACTGAAATCAAACAAATGTCGCTCAGCAAAGTCCAGACTCTTCTCTGTTCTGGTCCTCAGTGGTGGAACGAACTCCCGACTAATGTCAGGACAGCAGAGTCATTTGCCATCTTCTGATAAAGGCTCAAGACTCACCTGTTCAGACTTCACCTTGACTCGAGTCTGTAGCATGACCCACTAACACCCCCCCCCCCCAAAAAAAAAGCACTGCCATGTTCTTACCTATAGCACTTTGATCATAGCACTGTTGTTCTTAACGTTTGTTTGCTGAACAGCTACTACTTTACTCAGACGAGGACCAAACACTTGTTTCTATTTTTTCGCTCTTACTTTATCGCCAATGATATGTTGTGGTTTCTTTCTTTCTACAACTTACTGTAACTCGCTTTGCCCATCCATCCATCCATCCATCCATCCATCCATCCATCCATCCATTTTCTTCCGCTTATCCGGGACCGGGTCGCGGGGGCAGCTGCCTGAGCAAGGACGCCCAGACTTCCCTCTTCCCGGACACTTCCCCTAGCTCCTCCGGGAGGACCCCAAGGCGTTCCCAGGCCAGCCGGGTGACATAGTCACTCCACTCGCTTTGCCTGAAATGTAAATTCAAATATAAATCTTAAAGCTAGTCTACGATTTTTCACTTGAGCCAATTGGGATTGTGGCGAGCGATCACCGAGCAGTTTAGGATCGGGGACTTGGAAATCAAAACTATTTTATTAAAATTAAAAATGGAAGAGTGACGTCCGGTTTTCAAACCAATATATTTGTTTCCCATGAGCAGCTTCCCTCTCCGTCTATTATGTTGCTGACTTCTTCTTTACAACCTTTTTCTTCATTTTCTTCTATCCACGTTATCTTTTTAAGGGTTTCAAGGAGAAGTGAAGATAACTCAGTCTGTGTTTGTCTCTCTACGCCTGTTTCTCCCCCCCTAGCTCACCCTCGTCACTCTCTGATGATAGATAGTCACCAGTTACAGGACCTAACACATCATTTAGGATCGGCACTCTCCCGCACACCCAACAGAGTTGTTTCTGAGTTAGTGCACAGCTAATGGGAAACGGTGTTTACAGCCACGGACCCCGACTGTCATTACTCTGACACACACACACACACACACACACACACACACACACACACACAGATGGAGATACTCAACCAGTCAATCTTGCAGAGAGATGGCAAGAGAGGAAAAGGTAAAGAAGGAATCGAGGGCCGTTAACAATATGGAGAGGAGAAAGAGAGATATGAAGGAAATAGCAAATCTAAAATAACCAGCTTTTAACTGCTTTGTGCTATGGAAATTACTTAAAATTGACAACATTATAGTTCATTCTTACAGAAAATATTTGTGGAAGATTGAATGGAATCAGAAATAACTATCAAACATTTCAATCAATTTCAGTCAATATGCAAATCCCTCAGTTAAATTTGGATGATGCCATTTCTGAGCTCAATGAATCATGACTAATTAAGAGATAACTTTAGTACAAACTTACAAGTGACATTAAATAGAAAATCAGCAGGTAAAGACAATGAAATGTTGGAGAACACAACATGTTAATGGTCTAGTTACTTTATTCTATTTTTATGGCATTCTTCTTTTGTTCATTTAATTAAAATATATTGTGACTTTATCCTGTTAATGTTTTTTATTCATACTAATTTATCTTCGTTGCTTTCCATATTCATCCAACTACATAGCTTCTTCTTCTCATCAAACAATACACAAGATTTTACACAATAAATTAATTTCTTTGCAATCAAGATATGATTGCATTCAAAATGATGTGGCTGGGATGACTGTAACCATGGCAACTCAACAGGTACCATGTTATTATACAGCACATGTGTGCATTGATCAAAGAATACCATTTTAATGATTGATTATAATATTTCCTGATTAGCTTGGTTAGTGGAGCACTCCTGCAGCTTACATTGTCTCAGTCCTCACTTGCTTGTGAACATCCAAAATGGAAATAGCAACGGTGTGTGTGTGTGTGGTGTGTGTGTGTGTGTGTGTGTGTGTGTGTAATTGAATGAAAACACATCAATAATTAGCATGTGTAATGGTTTGGTTTCTCCTAGATGACTTTGAATATATAATTATGTGTTTGGTTGGATTTAGTGAGAGAGTGAGAGCTGTGGACTATGTCTAATGACACACACACACACACATACACACATACACACACACTCACACACACATACACTTTAGACTTATTCCACAACTTCCCGTCCTGATGTCAGATTCTCATTGTGCTTCCCATCACACTCATCTTGCTACGTTCCCCCTCTCACACTCCACCATGTTTTGGTTGTGGTTTCAGGTGGATTATGTGGAGGCTGGTGGCACCAGTGAGTGTTGGTGTGTGTCTAAACACTGTTACAAATAGAGTTTTTTTTAACTTCGTGGTTCCCCAGTGAGCCGGTGAAATTGACTTGTCACAATATGTTACTTTAGTTCCATCCATCTATCACTCCATCTCTCTCTGCTCCAGTCCCCTCGTCCCTAATGTAGTTATAGCACAATATACTGGCAATTGATGAAATCTATGTTTGGTTATGTCTGTGCGTCTGTATATATATGTGTTTGAAAAGGCACTACAGGCTGCACCAGCACGCTGAGCCAGGGGCCAGACAGAGCAGCACATGGCTCTCTAGTATTGTGTGAATGCAATTGCATGCTGCACCAGTTTAAACACAGATACAATGACATTATTGTTGGACACTAGCCCATACGTTTACTCTTACTGTCCTGGCTGCGGTTGATCCATTTTTACTAAGGTCAGTGGAGTGACAGATCATGTTACTGTGCTGAGCTCAGTGAAAACGTTTTCAGTGGTTTTAGTTGGAGGATTTACAGATGTTTTTGGAAATGGGACTTTTGATTATGCCTATTTTGTTTTTTGCATTGGTCCATTCAATTTGATCATGTTAGTATGTACCACAAGCAACATTTTAAAAATGATTTATGTTCAAATTAGCTGTACGTTTTCTTTTAATTTTTAACATTTAGTCAAAGACAGGAAGTTCTCATTCAACCCCCCCCCCCTGTTCATTTAACACAAAGTACACTCAACAAAAATATAAACGCAACACTTTTGTTTTTGCTCCCATTTTTCATGAGATGGACTTAAAGATCTAAAATTCATTCCAGATACACAATATTACCATTTCTCTCAAACATTGTTCACAAATCAGTCTAAATGTGTGATAGTGAGCACTTCTGCTTTGCTGAGATAATCCATCCCACCTCACAGGTGTGCCACATCAAGATGCTGATCTGACATCATGATTAGTGCACAGGTGTGCCTTAGACTGTCCACAATAAAAGGCCACTCTGAAATGTGCAGTTTTGTCTCACAGCAAAATGCCACAGATGCCACAAGCATTGAGGGAGCGTGCAATTGGCATGCTGACAGCAGGAATGTCAACCAGATCTGTTGCTCGTGCATTGAATGTTCATTTCTCCACCATAAGCCATCTCCAAAGGCGTTTCAGAGAATATGGCAGTACATCCAACCGGCCTCACAACCGCAGACCACGTGTAACCACACCAGCCCAGGACCTCCACATCCAGCAGGTTCACCTCCAAGATCGTCTGAGACCAGCCACTCAGACAGCTGCTGAAACAATTGGTTTGCATAACCAAACAATTTCTGCACAAACTGTCAGAAACCGTCTCAGGGAAGCTCAACTGCATGCTCGTCGTCCTCATCGGGTTCTTGACCTGACTCCAGCTCGTCGCCGTAACAGACTTGAGTGGGCAAATGCTCACATTCGATGGCGTCTGGCACGTTGGAGAGGTGTTCTCTTCACGGATGAATCTCGGTTTACATTGTTCAGGGCAGATGGCAGACAGCGTGTGTGGCGTTGTGTGGGTGAGCGCTTTGCTGATGTCAATTTTGTGGATCGAGTGGCCCATGGTGGTGGTGGGGTTATGGTATGGGCAGGCATCTGTTATGGACGAAGAACACAGGTGCATTTTATTGATGGCATTTTGAATGCACAGAGATACCGTGATGAGATCCTGAGGCCCATTGTTGTGCCATACATCCATGAACATCACCTCATGTTTCAGCAAGATAATGCACGGCCCCATGTTGCAAGGATCTGTACACAATTCTTGGAAGCTGAAAATGTCCCAGTTCTTGCATGGCCAGCATACTCACCGGACATGTCACCCATTGAGCATGTTTGGGATGTGCTTGACCGGCGTATACGACAGAGTGTACCAGTTCCCACTAATATCCAGCAACTTCGCACAGCCATTGAAGAGGAGTGGACCAACATTCCACAGGCCACAATTGACAATCTGATAAACTCTATGCGAAGAAGATGTGTTGCACTGCATGAGGCAAATGGTGGTCACACCAGATACTGACTGGATCTGAGTCCCCAGACCCCCAATAAAGCAAAAAAAAATGCACATTTCAGGGTGGCCTTTTATTGTGGACAGTCTAAGGCACACCTGTGCACTAATCATGATGTCAGATCAGCATCTTGATGTGGCACACCTGTGAAGTGGGATGGATTATCTCAGCAAAGCAGAAGTGCTCACTATCACACATTTAGACAGATTTGTGAACAATGTTTGAGAGAAATGGTAATATTGTGTATCTGGAATGAATTTTAGATCTTTAAGTCCATCTCATGAAAAATGGGAGCAAAAACAAAAGTGCTGCGTTTATATTTTTGTTGAGTGTAAAACCTCCATTCATTTGAGATTCAGTGCAAAGTGTTAACGTCTCATTGTATTCCATTCGGCAGATTTTGTTAGAATATGTTCAACTTTGACAGGCCATCAGGGGCCGATATCAATCAAAACCCAGTGGGAGCACGATGGTGTTGGTATCTTTAAGTAGCAACCATTGGGCCCTGAAGTGTAGTGACAGCTTGAACTGGGGGCTGTCAGCAGCAACATTGTAGCCTTTTAGCCCAACGAAGCATAGCTAGAGCACTCCTTTGGTTTTCATGGATGGGTAGATGGGTGGGAGCATGGGTGAGAGAAATGATGTGCAGTGAACTGCCAGCTGGGTGTAGACCTAGCCCTCCACACATGTTCATAATGGCTCGGTGCAAACATGGACACATTGACCATGTTAAAAGGCAGACACATAACGTGATTATTCTGCATCAAGTGTGTAAGTAAAGTTGCTTATTGGATTTTTTTTTTATCCCTGGAGAGAAGGTGACAGGTAGCTTCTCCTTTTCACATTTCTGACTTCAATTATCTGTCAGGTTATGGTATAATTAGGCTAAAAGATTGAATAGAATTTAACTTGAATATGAGGCTGATTTTTAACTTTATTTCAGAATCATATTTTTAAGCATTTCATTTGCATGATAGTTGAGCAAGAATAATAAAAGACCTGAACCACCTGCACAGCTGCCATTCTTATACATAATTAAAAAAAGCAGGTTATCCCATACAGCTGCCAAGACAGATCCACTTTAATGCAGCTTCAGTTTCAAGAGAGATATAGCAGACACATGTGCACACTAATTCATCTGTTCCTGCTGTTTGTGTTTCTTAACTGGACTGGACATGGGCCTGATGTCTGCAGACAGCTGGCTGCTGCAGCAAGCGTTGGGTGCATGCTCGGTAGGAACAGACTGAACAAAGCTGCAACCGTTAAACTCACCGTGAGAATGGCACGGCTGTGCAACCCAAACCCTGCAGGAATTCAACACCGAGGCTATCATTCACCAAGTTTATGCTCACTCACAAAATCTATTCAGAGTGTCGACAGTCATTGTCAGATGCTCAAGAAAAGTGGATGCAGATGGTCTTCTAAAAATGGTTCAACAAAAGATGATAGCTCATCCTTATTGGCCACAAGAGTGCTGCCTCTGGGGAGGAGTGTGGTTAAGCGTATACATGGGGAGATATCATTTAGGTACTTTTAAACGGACAACACACATGGCATGGGGTCATGAACTTCCTTGTGTCCTTCAACCTGTCTTGACCTTTCACAGGACGAAACAGAGTCATGTGGAAGGGAAAGGAAGGCTTACTTTCAACTCATGCTAGACGTGTCGATCTGCATCCTGGGACTCGACGCTCATTGAACCATGTTAATGTGCTTGTCAGGTTGGGCCGACCAAAAGCATGGCACCAACACTTTGGCTCCCAGGCCAAGAGCAATGAATCACAGATCCACTGCAGATATTTAGATCACTCCTTATTCAGCTGAATTGTCTACTCTGCTACTCTAATTAGCCCTCAGTTTCCCACTTGTACATCTTCATAGGCTCAAATTGCTCCGTGAGGGCTTGTCGTTGGTCCCCGCGGCTTCCTGCAGGGAGGGACACACACAGATGCTCAACCATTCAGCTGTGCACCCGCACATATGCACAACTAACATAACACACACACCAGTGTTAAACTGCATCCGTCACGTGCAGTGTGTGTGCGGTAGGGTTGGGCGGTATGAGCAAAATCTTATATCA